>OZ016495.1:1970717-2295851 GCA_963966615.1 Tenthredo amoena | reverse complement strand
TTTCAAACCAATAGTCCATGAAATTAAAAACTCGAACGAACGATCAACCAGCAGTGATTTGAGATACTATTTTTAAAGACTTTTTTTTAAAAATCATTTATTGGTAAGTGGGTGGAGTAGCATCGACGTTTCGTTATAATTATCATTCAGCCAACAATAAATGCACCTATATATATTATTAATATAATGTATATATATATATATATATATCTATATAGGTATAGGTTCATTTGGCAGATGATAATAGTATTAATAATAATAATTACAATATATCAGCGATCGTCGTAACCTCCGGCGGTCTATTTTTTATTTATTTTTTTGTCTTTTTTTTCACCTCTTTTTGTCTCGTGTTTTTAAAAATCTTAGACACCAACGTACATTCACTTGTGTTTTTTTTGTTATTTATTTATTTATTTTTTTGTTTCTTTCTGTTTTTTTTTTCTTTTCTTTTCTTTTCGTCTTCTTCATATACATATATATATATTATATATACCGGGTCTTTTCGTGGATGAGCCCCGTAGGGACCCCAAATTATAGGCAACTCGGGGCACAAGTCAAAACTATTAATCGGCACGAAGTGTCATTGTACTCTGAGTTGCCTATAATTTGGGGTGCCTATCGGGCTCGTCCACGAGAAAACCCTATATATAATAAATTGTTATTAGAAACCTATTATATCTACTATATTGTAATAATATAAATTTCATCGTTTTTATCATGTTAATTATTATATATTATCATTATATTATATATATTTACAGTGTCCACCTACGAATTTCTTTGTTTATTATATTTATTTATTTTATTTATTCATTCATTATTATTATTATTTATATACTCGCTTATAATAATATATATATGTATATATAGTATGTATATATAATATATATATATATGAATACTATATCATTACATGTACATAGACGCGTAGTCGTGTTTGAATTTTTTTTTCCCCCCATTTTTCTTTTCCTTTGTTTTATTTAAATTATCATTATTATTTTAGATTTTTTCTTTCTTTCTTTTTTCCTTCATTCAATTATGTATTATACTTGTCGTGATAGTATTGTACAGCTATTGGGTAAAGGTAGGTATAATTATTAGATATTATATCTGTCTTACGGTCCGAGCGTTATTTACCTACGCAGACAGGTACATTCCATAACTATTAAATAATTTAATGACAATTATTCATTTAATTAGTTTTTCCGTCTATTTTTAATCGTCCACGAAATAATATCACGGGCATAATAAGCTGTAGTATGTATACATGTATTATAATTATCTATATTGTTAGTATAGTGTATTAAAGTGTAGTCCAGAATTTGATTCCTTTTTGGATTTTTTTCTTCTGTAAATAATAATTGAATGAAATTAATAAATAAAGAGAAATTGGGAAATTTGGGATGTTGGGAAAAAATAATCGGGTTGCAGTGACGGTGAATTTTTCAAATCAAGATCATCTGTCTCATTAATTTAATGAATACCCCATATTAATCCTTTCATGAAAAATTCACCTTTATTGGTATGAATGTAAATAAAAAAATGCAAGCGAAAGAAATGTTTTCTTTTTTTTCAGTGATCGACTTGAGCAGTCTCGTTTACTATATATGACATAATTACTATTGTATTGTATAAGATTAAATAATTATAATATCGTATATGTATATATATATATATATAGTTATTTCATTCGTTTTTTTTTTTTTTTTGTTTGTTCTTTAATTAGCAAACTGCCGCAGTTTTTGGCAGTCCTGGCGTATACACGTATCTCGTAAAAACCGCGTTTTTATTTTAATTCATTTTATCATACGAAATATAATATCGTTCGAAATAAATTTCGTAAAATTTATTCAACTCGTAAATCGTTTTATATATATCACAAATTCAAATGTTCAGCTACGGCCTACCAAGAAAAAAAAAAAACAAACGAAAAATCAAAGACAAAAAACCAAAAAAACAAATACACACAAAATTTTCAATTCGATATAAAAATCAAGCCTCAATATGTTTTTATTGTTCTTATCTTTATTTTATTTTATTTTTTCTTGTTATTATTAATTTGTCGGCCAATGATTTTAGACTAGAGATATATTGAAAGGAGAGAAAAAAATGATCGAAAAGAAAATCTGTAGAGTGTTCTATATATTTTAGGTATATAAATATATAGGCGGTAGCTTTACATATTACGTCATTCAATTATTCGTCTTTTCACGTGTGGTTTCTTTTTTTTCTTATTTCTTTTGTCTTTTTGTGTTTTCAAGAACTAGATTTACAAAGGTCAATTTTTACATAAATTCTTATTCATTTTTAGTCTTCTTCAAAAAATTCGTTCAGATTTTTCGAAAAGTCGGACATATCACGCGTACTAGCAGCTGCCCGAATAGAATATGGTGAAGAAATAAGAAATCGTACCAATATAATAAGCGTACAAGTTAGATTTGCCAAATGTTCGTGTATGAAAAATAAAAATAAAAAGAGAAGAGAAGAAAAAAAAAAATTATAATTCAAAAGCAACAGGTTTACTATTATAGGTACAAATTTTAATGATTATCTGTACACATATAAATATATATACAGAAAGCTTCAATGGAAACTTGCCGCGCCTTATGGTAGGCAATTCGTTTTTTTCCCAAACTGATAACGGTGTCGTACGAACATCCACAGAAGGCGTTGTTAGTTAGGAAAAACACGAGTTGCCTACCATAAGGCGTGGCAAGTTTCCACTGAACTTCTCTGTATATACAGATATACATGTATATAGTATACCGACAATACATTACGTGTATTATTGTACTATTACAAAACTATAAAAATATAATGTCGATTGTTACGAAGTTGAGAAAAGATTTGTTGTAAAAAAAAAGGTAAGAAAAAAGAGAAGAAAAAAAAATGTAAAAAATGGAAACGAATAATAAGAAACGAAACAACAAAATACAACTATATATACATATATGTATATATGTAGTCATAGGTATGTAATATGTAGGTATACAATTAATCAGCTCTGCTGTACTGCGACAATGAACAGATACAATTATATATATATAACGGGACAGACAAACAGACAGACAGACAGACAAACAGACAGACAGACAGACAGACTTGTGGGCAGGAGGAATTAATACTTATAGTCTTATTACAATACTGTAGTGGATAATAAGTTGTTTTTTTTGTTTTGTTTTTTTTTTTTGTTTTTGTTTCTGTTTTTTTTTTTGTTTTTGTGTTTGTTTTTTCTTTTCTCTTGTTTCTCTTGTTCTCATTGAACTTGCACAATATTATTTGTTCACTTTCGATATATAATTTCGATTTAATTGTTTTGTTCTTTGTATTTTTTTTTATATTTTTTTCCCGTGACACGAGTGATATTACATTAGACGATGGTGTGAAGAGAAAAATGAACAAAGAAAAAAAAAAAAAAAAACAACAACACCAACAACAACAACAACGAAAGAATGGAAAAAGAAAAGAAAAGAAGAGAAAAAATAAAATAAAAATAAAACCGGAAAATTGATTGCAATTGTAAAGTATGTTGACCACTATATGTGGGTGTGTGTGGATATCTAGGTTTTCATAAGCTTCTCCCTCCTTCTCTCGCTTTCACCCTCGTTACATTGAATATAATTAATTAATTGATTCATCTACACAAGTTCCACGATGGGCTTTCATTACTATTTTTTTATTTGTTTTTTTTCCTTCTTTTCTTCTTTCTTTCTTTCTTTCTTTCTTTCTTTCTTTCTTTCTTCTTCACCACTTTACTTAATTATTTACAATATTCTCTTTAATTATTATTATCTTCGTTAATTCGTCAATCGATTTTCGCGTTTATTATAACGTTACTATATTATCACACACACATAACAGGTATAACTTATATTATATAGATGTATAATATAATAACGTAGTATTTTATTTGTTTGTTTTTTCTTTTTTTCGCGAACAACGCGATGATCGATGTATAACACGAGTGTGGGTCCAGTCGCATTGATCGGCCTGTATATGCCTGTTATTCAATTACCTGTTAATTAATTATCTGTAATAATAATAGTAATAATAATGATAATAATAATAATGATAATAATAATGATAATAATAATGATAATAATAATAATAATAATAATAATGACGATGACAATAATATATATGTAGATAGCGATCGCGTACTGGTATATTAATTATAATAAATACATTAAAAATCAAAACGAATGGGATATTTATTAATCGCGGGTGTGAATTTATTTATCGTAGTTAGTTAGTCGAATATATCCGGGAGTTTTGTCGTCAATCGTCGAAAAGAATAAAAAAGAAAAAAAAAGAAAAGAAAACGAGAGCAAAAAAAAACAAAGAGAACACGTATGTAATGTTATTTCGCGTCTGTATATGATGATTATAATAATAATAATAAGAAGAAGAAGAAGAAGAAGGAGAAGAAGTAGAATAAGACGAAGTGGGAACTGGATGTTCCGGAATTATCAGCTATATGTATACGTGTATATGCGTGTAATTTGGAAAAAAAAAATTTGTTCTCTCTTCATTCGTGTGGAGAAAAGAAAAAAAATGAAGTAATACTTAGAAAAAAAAAAAAGTACAAAAAATGGGGTTTACGCGAGATATTTTTATCGAAGTTCTTATATTAGGTAGTTACTTTTGTTTGTTTTTCTGTCTCTCTCTTTTTTTTTTTATTTAAATCTTCGTTTGAATAATAAAAATAAGGCGTTAATATAATTATTATCGTTCCGGATCACCCTGAGGCCACGTACTTATTTTTTATTTTTTATTTTATTTTATTTTTTTTTGTTTTCTTTTCTGTTTTTTGTTGTTTTATAGGCATTCGAATCGCCCTTTCAATTGTTTTTCTAATAAATTTCATATTCACTATATAATATAATATAGATTATCGAATGTATATCTTCGTATTATTTATTAACTTAGTTAGGTAATAATAGATAATAAATATAATACAGATTTATATAGATAATGTATTGTTTAATATGGTACAACTATGATACAAAATCCTCATCAGCTACTAGGCCCTGCTGCAGGTTCGCTTTCCTCTTCTACCTATAAACCTCATTTCGAGAATCGTTTATTTTTTCTTCCCCCGTCTCACGCGCTTCGTTATTATTGTTTAGAACATTTATACGTATGTATAGATTTATTCGTCATTTTCTTTTACTTAGTTATAGTATTTTTATTTATTTTTTATATTATATGTATACCGCATATACGTGTATAGTTTAGGTATAGGTCATACCATTTTATCCGCGACGTGGCTCTCTCCCTGTCTTTTCCTCTCTCTAACAACTCATTGGTTTTCATTCTGTTTTTTTTTTTTTTTTTCATGTTTTTTTAATGTTTTTTTTTTCTTCAGACGAAACGCGTTTATTAATACGCGATTGGTTATCATTATTATTATTATATTCGTTGGGAGGAGAAAAATGAATTCATTATTTACACGCGTGCTAGTCACGCTCTTTTTATACTTATTATATTATTAATTTATAACCTGGGACTCGATATACATATATATATATTTATATATATATATATATATATATGATCATATGACGAATAAACTAAGAACCGTATATAACTAAGCAATAGAGTTACAATAGAACGATAATTCAATATCCTACGGGCCCGGTTTATAGTAACTGCATTAAGTTATAACATCAGGGCCCGTCGATATTTTTCTCGTACGTATTATAATCTCTTAACCAAATCATATCGTATCATATCATATAGTATATATATATTATATACATATATAAATAAATTGAATCCAGAGTCTTATTCTTTCAATAAATATCTACACGATTATCGTCGTGCTTTTCTTTCATTTTTTATTTTTCTATTATGATAAGGACAACCAACGAACGGCTAATTGCAGTAGTGATATTAATTAATGGTACAAGGTACGATTTATATACCATATCCAGCTTTAGAGCTCAGTGTCTATATAGTTATATTATTTAATAGTAATATGGCTTTCTCTCTCTCTCTCTCTCTCTCTCTCTCTCTCTTTTCCTTCATTATTTATTTATTTACTTCGTATTTTCCCTCCCATTTATCGCTTCCGCTTTTCGTTATTCATTTTCGTCTACTTTCGCCCTCTCGCGTCGCCTGGCCGAACTGTTCGATCTAAAGGTTCGCACGTTCCTTCGAATCGGGTCCGATCGTCGTGTCTAGTATTTTAAACAATCACAGAACGAGCTGGGCGGGGTTCCGGTGCGGAGTTAACCTTGCTGCCGATGCTTGCAGGTGAGCGTCGTTACGGGTTACGTTACTTCACCGGAGTGGTACTCCGGGTACGATTATTATCGGAGCAAATATCGTGACAAGCAACGACGCCAACGTCGTGATAAAACTACCGATAATAGGACAGGACGAAAATCTTGGAGACGAACCGGTGTACGTCAGCTCTTCGTTCTTCACCACTTCGTTAGGGTGGTCCGAATACTCTTCTGTAAATATAAAAAGAAAACATTTTTTTATTTACTGTTTACATATTTACGTATACATTCGTTTTCGTCGTTATACCGACTACAGAGATTTCTGTACGATATCATCTGTCAAATATAGTCTATGGCATTATGTGGTGGCGCTGATGTCAAGGAACATAACCGCTGTTTCGCTATTAGTAATTCAGATATAAATCTTTGAGCAGCGAATTCAAAGTGAGAAACTAAAGAGCCTTCTTCTTTACGAGTGTGAGAGAAAAATGTAACGTGAAAAAAACGTGATTTATGTTATTTATTTAAACAAGTATGAGATCGAAGAAATCGTAGGTAAAGAATGGTGGAGGTTTTATCGAAAAAATAGAGCCTCGATCTTTGTTCACTCTGAGAACTTGTGAATTTGCTGATTCAGTGTTTCAGTTCTACGATATCGTAGGATTGGGTATACTGTTGATTGATCATACAAACCTGTCATATCAGTTTCATAAGAAATGAATCAAAAGTGGTTGAACACTGGAGTGAGCAAACATGATCCATCATCGAGGCAAATAATGGTACAGCGTCGTCAACATTGCGGTGGATTTGATTAAAAGATAAGTAGGAAATATGAATAGAATCAAACTCACTGTTCTTCTTCTGTGTGGGTGGTGTCTTTGGCGGGATTGATGACGGCGGTCCGTTGTAGAGAGGGGGTTGTTGGGGTTGGTGAGGATGTCCGGGGTACAAGGGATTCGGTACGTGTCCCAGGGTTGGTGGTGCCACGGTCGCTTGTGGCGGATAATGATCGTGATGATGGTGGACATTGCCTCCTGGGTAAAACCGATCTCCACCTTTCAGTACGCTAGGTGGTTGCGCGGGAATCGCTCCACCTCCGGGCGTGCTCGATGAGCTACTGCTTGATACTGTGCTGCTTGTAACTGCGACGGCTGTAAATACGAAGAGAAATGATCAAGAATAACGATATTGGAACGGGAAAAATGTGTCGAAGATTAAATAACGAGAGCGAGAGATCAAAAGAGGAAAAGATACTCACAATTGTTTCGTGCCGAAGCCGGGGATGATGGGTCGGCGTCGTTGCCGCAGCAGACCTTGAAAACGACCTTCATGTTGTTGGTTGTGCATCGTCCTCCGATGCGTCTGTGCAAATCGTCCTTTGAGGAGGTGCTGATGAAGAAGTAGTCTTTGCCAGCATGAAACTCCAGTCCCCCAGGTTGCGGGGTAAAAGGCCTGAAGGTGATGGTGAAGTACATGGTTTTGTTGGGCTTATCGCATACCGCGATTATCCGTGGATTTGGATTCGTTATCCGGCACGTTTCGTACTCCTCTTTGGACACCTGGAAATTAACGGTATAATGAGACACTTGATTCCCCTCTGAGTTATTCTCCGGCTATGACCTCCAACAGCGTTTGGTTATGAAGGTTCAGAAGCATCCGTTTCAATATGATAAAAGAACCGTGCATACTAACGCTCGTTTGTGGACCTACGATTATTCGGTGTGTATCCACGCGACATTTACGACTCTGAGAGGTCAATGTCGATAACTAATTAACAAAGTGATGATAACATCCAAAGCAAACGCCGGCCACTTAGCACTGTGCGTTTGTAAACATGTGTACTAGTCGGTTGTGTGCAGTAAACGTTGCAACGTTTATTCACTGATTCTATCTCACAAACTAGACAATCAACCTTCCTCACCGAAATGACAGGCCAAAACTTTATTATTACTGTCATTAAAAAGGCGATTACATTTTTAACGTGTCGCTCGCTGCCTGTCGCATCAAGGGTTGCCGCAACGGCGCGCGCGGCAGACCAATGCGGACAACTTTTTACACCGAGAACCCTTCGGATTTACATTTTGCATTACACCTGCACCGGTATCAACAAGGACCTGAATATCCATACCGATTATAAAATAATTCGTACTTTATTTTCCAAGAAAATACTTACGTTATAGATGATGTACTTCTCGGCATCATCGTCGTAAGTTCCCGGGGGATAAACCGGGCATATTATGTTCACTTGATCGAATTCGAACGCGGCGTTGTTCTTGTTCACGTCTATGATGTGGTCCGTATTGTCTATGCGGAATCTGTGAACATAATAACAAGTGATGAGTGAACAGTGAAGTGGAGTGAAATCGGTGCAGAAATTAAATACCGAAGACAAAAATAAAAACTGAAACAAAATTCTGCCGAATCGAATGTCGGAGTGAAAACGCAGCGTGTAATAATAAGAAACGAGAAAAGGGACCGAGAATCCGGGCCAGACTTTAGATGGGACTGTGTTGGAGCCCCGAGTGAGAGCGGGGCGTGAGCAAGATTGCTGCCCCGGAGATCAGAATGGTTCTTCTTCTTTCTACAACCGGTTCTTTTTAGTTCTCTTTTCTTTTTCTTCACCGGTCCCGGGATATCTCTTCGTCCTCGGATATCCCGTGCGTCGGTGCGCACCCTAGAAATAAATGCTTTTTTTTTACATTTATTTCTCGCTCCTTCTGGGACCCTTCTTCGAGTGTTGCTACGCGTACGTACGTACATACATACAGAGATACGTGTCAGTGTGAACATATACAGGGTGGACACGAATAATATGTGGTGGCTATTAAAGATAGTCGACAGGAACATTATGTTACCGGGAGAGTTGATAAGATTATTATGAACACGGATCTGGAAACACTAAAAATTCACGGAATCCTGTCCTAATAGTCAGACCGTGAACAGAACCCTTCACACTTATCATTTGCCGGAAAATGTGTCTTCAATTAATACAAGATCACAGATTACTGCATATGATCTAGGCGAATGTTTTGCCTGCTACTCAGTTTTCGAAATATTGCGAAAGCAAAAAACTTTTCGACCCTTACTCTACGGTTTCTCCTACAGGATTCATAGCCGGGAAATGTTATCGGTTCAGATTACGAAATCTAGTCTAATCTAGACCGACAAATTCCTTCAGTGATGCATGAAGACTGAGGTAACAGTGTTCTATAAACACTGGAGGGCAATTTTTGTCAGAGGAAACGATCCGCTCGTTTTTTCTCATCTGATTGCTGAGAAAGAAATTACCGATCACCTCGTTGCCGGCACATACCCTGTACTTACTATACGTGCCAATCGTACATACTTCCGTGCGCTGCTCAAGTTGCTTATCCTCTATCTCTCTCACTCTTTCGTCGAAAAAAAAATCGACTCTGGCCTCCGTTCGTCAAAATTGGTCGGCAGACTGGGGGGCTACATTAGCGAGCAATTGCGCGAGTGGGCGTGTAAAGCTTTGAAAATTGGAAGCCTGCAGAGAAAGAGAGAGAGAGAGAGAGAGAGAGAGAGAGAGAGAAAGGGCTTTTCGACGAATTAACGTTTCGTTATAATATCCGTTCCTCCCGAGGACAGGACGAGTTTGCCATACGAAATCCCTTCCTTTTGGTAATATGTACATAACTACATCTATATATGCTTGTAGGTGCATATGCATGTGAGTACTACATGCATGCTTGTAACTCGGTGTGTAGTTTAGTCTGACATATCGTTGGGCTGGGTTTGGTTCAGTTCAGTTCAGTTTGTTCAAAAGTTTCGTTTTGTATGATGGTGGTGCAGTACTAACACTGGAGATGATGATCACATGTGGTATATGTACGTGGATGTGTGTATGGAGACTCTAGATCATTTGGTGGTGCAACGATGAGTGTAGTTCGTGTCTGCAGCCAGTGTGTATATTTACGTAGGCTACAAGGGGAGGAGAGAAACGAACGACGGGGATATACACCATCGACGTTTCGGACCGGGAAGCGGCAAATTGAAATCTCGAAACGTGGGCGTAACCCTCCCACGGCCTGTGAATCCTGTAAAACTCCCCCAGGGTCTACAGTCGATGCTCGTGCAAGCGTTATTATCTAATTCGCCATAGTACTGCCAGAGTGGAGGAAGAGAGAGTCAGTCCGTGGATTTCGAATTTTTTTTGAAATTTTTTTATTCTTTTTACGAAATCGCAACCGAGAAGAATAAGACGAAGAAGAAGAAGAAGAAGAAGAAGAAGAAGAGAGTAAAGTCTCGCTGGATGGTAAGTAAGGCTGGAAATAGGAAGTTTCAGAGAGACCGAGGAACGCCGGCGTCGCGACGTCGGTGGAGAAAGAGACGGATAAACGTTTGAGAAAGTGGAGAACCGAGATGAGAGAGCGAGAGAGAAACGCTAAGTGGAGATTCTGGCAGGAATATCAAAGCGAGCCGCGTTCAAAGACACACGTGAAAGAGTAAAAGGTTAAAAGTAGCCAACGAATAGCGGAAAGTGAAAATAAATGAAAAATCGAAGTATAAGAATAAGAATAAGAAGAAGAAGAAGAAGAATAAGAAAAGCGCAGAGACAGAGGGGAAAAATTTCTTCAACTTTCACACGTCTGCCTCTCGCAGTACAGATTTAACGTGTTTTCTCTGCAGCTCTTCGATTAACTCGATTACTGGATCACTGGAAGGGATCAGACGAAATCCTAACAATTGCTCTATACTGTACGAAAGCGGATAACTCGCGATATAGTTATATTGAGAAAGGATAGGAAAAAGGGACAAAAGAAAACTCGACTGAATGCAATGCTGCATGAGAAAGATCCCCAGTCATACAAAGCAGCGTGATAGTATGTACCTATATCCTCCTCTAACGTTTTCTGAACTACTTAACGCGAACTGGAAAAAATTTGTCTCGCTTCACAGACGATTTTTGAGGAACAATTAGGTCGCTGGTATAGCTCAACGCTATACCTACGCCTTCTCCATAGAAAACTAAAGTAAATCACAAAATCACGGTGATTCTACTCTCCGCTGGTATACCGTCCCGTTTCGAATTTATTGTGATCGTCTGACTACAATAAATCTGTTTGGCTCATGGAAAAGTACTGTCCCGAGTGTTTTTTACACATCAATAGATAAAGAAAAAAAAGACGAGAAAGGAAGAAGAAGAAGAAAAAAAAAAAGAAGAAAAACGAACAGAAACAATCAATTCAGTTCGGCCTTATCTTTCCTCGGACGCTAATCCTTGAATTTGAATTACACGCAGAGTTATACGTGAATGAGAAAAGAAATGAAGACCCGTGTGTTAAGAGAGATGGAAGAAAAAAGTTACTCAAAATAAGGAAAAAAGAAGATAAAAAAAAACGAACAAAAAGACGTTCGGCAATCTAGCGTTGAATAATGATGATTGTTATTCAGCCGGTAAGTGATATCGTTAATCTTGAATTATTATCCGCGAAATTAAAAACTAATTGTTTTTACAGCCTGCAGCAGTTTTGAAAAGATTTGAAAAGAGAATTTTCATAGCCTACAATTTTGTATTTAGGCACTACATACATGTCCAATTTTTTTTAATCAGGTCTAATAACTCAACCCACTTGATTCGCAATTCTTTAAATTCTGGTCCCTCGGTGTCTTCAGTCATTAATCTTTTCTTAGATCGTATGTATACACTACATGCCTCAGTAGTTTTTCCTGTTATTTTAAGATCGATAAACATCGCGAATAGTTTGGTATAAAGATTCGTGCCGATGGGAGCGAACGATATTCACACAGAGAGAAGGTAAGTTATCGAAAAAATGTAAATCGATTCATATCCTATACACCCAGAACTTAAAAATAAATTTACTGTTGGTATAGTTGACGTGTCGGTTTCTGTATTATTATTATTATTATTTTTTCTTTCTTTTCGTGAGTAAACACGTCGTGCGGGGGACTCAGGTTTCTTGTTACGGGCGTGGCATCGTCGTCTTACGTGTGGCAAAGAGTTATATAAAACACGATGTGCTCGTGTGCGGGTCCGGGCGGCTTCCTTTCAAGCTTTCGTCATTAGACGGGCGGCTGCCACTCCGTTGTTATTATTAGTTAACTTCAAATATTTATCATATTTCTTGGTTTCCTCTGTCACTCTCCTCACTTCAGCTCACTGAAACGCACCCTCCTTACTTTGGCTTACTTTGCCCTTTGACTATACTGCATCCAACAAGATTCTTTCGTCGAGAGAAACACAACCAGATGCAATGAGTCATGCGATCTAAACCTAATCATTTCAAGTCTCTCCATCTTTCTCTATTCATCAACACAATATGATACACCATCTCAGTTTCGTAGTAGCTGGTACCGTTTCACCGGTGGTAATTCGTTCGAAAAGTATCACCGGGACAAAGTCCTTGAATACCACTTCATTCCGACCTCAAACTCGGTCAGTTCTTCTTCATGGTCTGCAGAAATGTGATCAAGTTGAGTTCTCTCGTTGTATTCGATTAGGCGTCACTTATACATCGGGTGCCACGGTGCTTATGCATCTTCAGCACTTCCCTTTCCATCAAGCTGCAACGGTATAAGGTACTAAACCGTTTCTTCCTAAGCTGGTTCGCTTCCATTTTCTCTCTTTGGTCCATTCCTCGTTTCCTGACTTCCTCTTTTTCCGTTTAGTGAGTAAGAAATTTTGCAGAAGTAGCATCGACTGAAGTAAGACGTCCTCGTTAAACAACCGGCGGTCTCCATCTCTAAACATCTGTGATGCAGTGCTGAGCAGCGAGACACGTCTGCGTACTACGAACCTATTAAAAGCTTCGCTGTTTATGAAGAGAGAAGAAGAGTGAGTGAAAGAGTAGTGGTATTAGGTATGTACCTACAACTCTAACGTATATTCGTTCCGAAGTTGTTCAGCCGTGGGAGCCAGGCACTAAAATCAGTAGATGAAGTGTCAGCTTTGGAGATCAGAGATCAGAGATCAGAGAGCCGTTGAAAGAAATAGTCCGCCACACCGGGCTCACATCTCTTCCGGCCTTTTTCCACGTCTCGTTTTCTTTCCAAAACTCAACAGCAATGCAACTTCTTCATGTCCTTTGCCGATTCCTGAAGGACTTCTCAAGTTTTCAACACCAGATATAGGAAACTACGTTACTTATTGCACGGCTCTTGGGATACCCCTGAGGAATTTAATCTTGTATAAACTTTTGTACACAAAAGTCCAAAGCAAAAGTGGTGCCGGAAACCGTTCGAGTAGGTTCCGTCAAGGATTTATTATCGAGGAAAATAGTGCATCTCATGGATGAGAGATGGTGAAAATCCTCTACCGAACTGAATAGAGTGTCCATGTGTGAATGGTGCAGCGAGAACTTATAGGTACTATAGAAATCGGTACTGGGCCGGCTGGGTTTCTTAGGT
Organism: Tenthredo amoena; assembly: GCA_963966615.1. NCBI lineage: Eukaryota > Metazoa > Arthropoda > Insecta > Hymenoptera > Tenthredinidae > Tenthredo > Tenthredo amoena. The sequence goes on along the minus strand of OZ016495.1, from coordinate 2,282,232 downwards.
AAGGTCGAAGAGGTAGAAGTTGGGCCTAAGGGCATACACGTGTCTCTCTCTTTGAGTATACGTGTGTATAGGAATGGGCCTAACGGTGCCGAAGGCATTTTCTTTGTTCGAACTCGGCGGGGTTCGGGTCCGCACTAACCCAGATCATCGCGTACCTGACGAAAACCCTCGTCTCCGCCTTCGCAGCGATTTTCTAATAGTGTGTCATTTCGCTGTCGGAGATGGGAGAGGGTCAAGAATATTTCTGAAAAAAATTATAGGGTTGTCTATGAAGCTATGATCCCGGCTTCGGACTCTGAAAATAGTCGTAATAAACTTCGATCAGGTATATGCAGACAGTAAAGGTCGTAGATTTCCGTTAGCAGTTTCAGTTCCGACCGAAGAAAAAAGTAGTGGCAAATCCTGGAAAGGTTTTCTCCTTAATTTTTTCCTTCTGCTTTTTTTCTCCCTACTTGAAAAGGGACAAGGCAATTCTTGGCTCCTTTGTGCAGCTTAGGGTATATTCTGAAGGGTCTTACCTACTAGTGTAGTGTAGATTTTTGTTGGCGATTGAAGACCTATACCTACACCAATACCAAAGATGACTCAAAGTCTGAAAGATGTTCTTCCACAATGAGGGGGCCAAAAGACCTCCCTATAACCAATACCCTGGCTTTTATTCACCTATGAATCGTAGAATTCAGAGAATGCCTAGTGGCTCGGTATTCGAGGGCTTTTTGGTGGGGACCTATACCTCTATTCCGATTCCCCTCTTGCGCAAGAAGAAGAAGAAGAAGAAGAATAAGAAGAACAAGAACGAGAAGTAGAAGACGACGAAGAAGAAGAAGAAGCCATATATTTTCAGTTTTAGTCTCGGATCGCCATACATTGAATGGTCGGTCTGGGCAGTTGGGGTCTGCCTCTTTCTGGGCCCCTGAAGCAGCAGCAGCAGCCGCATGGAAAGGAAAGGTGCATCTTTCGATCGAGGGACTCGTTCAGGTACAAACGAAGACTGGCCCGAGGTAAAACGGATAAGAGAGAATGGTGAGCGATTACCTTGCTTTTAGGTATGGGCTGCTTCTTCGTCTCTTCCTTGCCGTATCGTATTCAGTACGTTAATAACTCTTCGGACCTGCTGCAGCAGTCTCGCGCCTTCAAGGATTGCCAGAAACGATCGAATGACATAGTACAATGAAGTTGCTAAATCATTACTTCATGGAAGTTGAATAACTGATCCTTTTGGTCTCGATATGCCATCGATTTCATCAGTCACACTTCTTTCTACCGATAGGTAGATGCAATTTTATGCGAGACTAAATGACTATTTGCTAAAAAAAATGCTCTCTGATCTTCGGCGTGAGGAATTCAAAATGGACGCGGACTTATTTTCAAGTGAGAAGTTGTTACAGTAGAACGAGGAATCGTTTCGAACTAGAAATCAGATCAAACAAAGCGGTTAAATGGGCGCAGCACCTGCAGGTGGACATAAAATGCGAACCTGCAGCAGGTCCCTCGCGAGTGATGTGAAGTACCTCACCCGCTGGGTTAGATGCTGAGCTGGGCAGAAGTTATCAGCTTCAAATCGGTGTAATTTGACCGAAGGTTCTTTCTGCACGGTCTGCACCAGCCAGCTAGCCATGTGCGCAATAGCTTGGTATACGTGCATATGGATCGACGCTCTTTCAAAATGGGGTTGTAAGGAAGATGGCCGGGGGGAATTAGGCTCTTGTTATGTAAGAATAACACCGAACTAAAAATAAAAATTAGATTAAAACCGCGTTTCAAAGTTTTGATCATTCTTCCCATCGCGGTGACTGTTTTTTTATTCTTCTTTTCATCTCCCAGTATATATATATATATATATATATACATATATACGAGGTATCGGTGTTTCAAAAATGTTCGGAAAATATTTATCGAGGAGAGAAATACCTCAGGTAGAGATCTCCGATCATTGCAGCATTCCGACGCCCTCGAGGGATCCTCCCAAGGATTTTTTTACCCACCTATTTTAGTTTTTGGAAAGAAACTCAAGAAAGAAAAAGGTGATTGTAATTTGGGTAAAAGTTCGTTCTTTGAAAGGTCTTCAAAATATATTTCGACGATATCTTTAGGGTCTGAAAAAAATTGCCCAAGGACCGAGTCCTTCGTTTTTTTTATCGCTAATTATCACGCGACCTGATTAACGAACGACGGAAGTATCAATTAACCCCAGGGAAAAACTACCTGCGACCAAATTTTGTGATTTATTATAAGAACAACCTGATTCTGTTTCCAGTTCATAAACCGAAGTTGATAGCGTCGATCGAGTGACGAATAGCGCGTTTTGAAGTCATGAGTTTGTCGAACGGATCTAGCAAACGCAGAGAGATACTGACTGAGCTGTTTAAACAAACAGGACAAATACTAAACAGCCAAATATTGAATCACGGAGTGACAAACACTTTTGGTTATCCGAACCGGAAAAATACGGGCCGTTTACACGTTTTTCGTCAGCGTATAAAACTCCGTCCGATTAATTATCGAAAAACTGAAGACAAGTATCGCTTCAACCTTTTGACTCAGTTGATGATCAATATTCTTCGTAATATTCACGGAATACTGTGCGTTGAAGCAACGACGTAAGAATGTCTCTGGGTAAAAGATGAAAACTCGAAAAAAAAAAGGAAGAAAAAAGTTGAAAATTACAGTCGATACTTATGCAGCAGCGACATTACAAAACGACAGAAATATGAAAAACTTATTAAACCTCGCCTACACATGACTATCAAAATATGTGACACTGCGGCAGTCGCGTGTTTATACTATGTATACGAAAATGAGACTCGTCATATACATTATCTTCATGAGATAGTCGGAGAGACGCGTTTTACTGAATAAAAAAGCGATAAAAAAAAAAAAAAAAAAGTCGTAACGAGAAAGAAAGAAAGAAAGAAAGAAAGAAAGAAAGTAAGAAGACGATACGAAATCGAAGAAATCGACCAGCTTAACTATATAGACAATCTCTCCGCGTAAAAATGATCAACTTTTCATCAGATACAACGAGCAAAGTATTCCTATCGGAAGAAAAGCGATGAGATATTAATTAGCGAAAGATATTATTGACGCGTTTTTGAATAATCGTTGCCGAATATCGCGGTTGGCGGTTACCTGGTGATGATCTCGTAAATAAACAGGATGAAACTGTTTTGTAAAAGTGATAATAAATGTATAGAAAAATAAAGGAAGTTAGAATATGCTTTGAAGATCGTTACAAACGGCAGGATAGAATTAGTCAATTTTCATCATCTTGTGTACAAAGAGAGACTGACGAACCGCACTGATACATATATACGAGTAGGTAGTTCTAGTTGTGAGAAAAACAGAACGTCGAACAAACGCGTCGTAGCCAAACGGCACATGTATACCTGAACACCCAGAAATGTCGAAAAAGTTAAAAATAACAGACAGGGTACCGCCTTTGACCGCGGTGCAGTACGAGCGAAGGTAGGGTCTGTCTGCCTGTCTGTCTTTCTGACTATGACTATGACTGTGACTGTGACTGTGTTTGTGTCTGTGCCAGTCCCTCTCTTCGTCTCACTCTTTATACTATGCTGTGTAGGGTAGAGGCAGTGCTTTTGGCTAACCTGGGGTCCCTAACAGGAAACAGCTGCCAGGTTTTGTTAATATTTAGTCGGTTCATAGCTGGCTTGACCGTCTGTCCATTCCGTTTCATTTGATCCTTGGTTTTTCGCTCGGAGAATTTTCCTCATTCTTATGTTAGTCGAATATATCGTCTCTCTTGCTCGCGCAATTCCTCGACTTCGCTTCTTTTCTTTCTAATACTCGAATGGCCAGCTATTCGGTATCCGGGGAAATATTCTCATGGGTATACCTTGACCATACCGATACCTATTATATTCCTTGGCGATATAGAAACCTGAGAAAATAGTTGCACTGCCGACGAAGGACATTGTAACGCGGCAATGCTGACAATGAGACACGTACCGTATTTCCGCTCTCTGTTATACTTGTGCAGTTCCAATGAAGTAGTATCGGAGATAGAGGGTAGCCGGGAAAAAAGTTTTCAAATTCAATTTGCCTTCGATTTATGTATCTAGCCGCAAATCGTCGAGGAAAAGTGAGATATAGAGAGGGAGAAAAAAAAATAAAGGAACAGGAAGCAGGTAATAGTGTTCGAAAAAAAAACAAAAAAAAACAACAACAAGAAGCGAATCGCTTTACGAGAGATAGAAACGTGATATTATTTGAAAAAAGACAACTCTGGTATCAGGATCCGCTGCAGTGCAATGAAAAAGCACTTCGCCTAGCCATAATGCTTCGCTTCATAGTGCTGGAGACTGGCTCATTCGATATTGCCTGTCCTGCAGATGCTGCTGCTTCAGTCTTTAGTCTTGCGGGCCTGAAGCACCAAGGCGAATATATGCGTGACTCGAGTTCAAGCAGCAGCAGCAGCAGCAGAAGCAGAAGCCGAAGAAATGAATGAATTTATTGCCGAGGATATGGGGATTGTTGTTATTATCGAACTCTTGTACATTGTAGGTGGATGTACTACATTGCGTCATAGCTGTATCGAGAATAATGTCGTAAGTCGAGTTGCCGTTGGTGCTGGTAGCTGCTGAGCCAAGTTATTGTATCAGTTTACTCTTGTTTGCTCTTCACTCTCCAGCCTCTCAGTGTTTGATTTCCTTCTCGATTCGTGTCTACTTATTCTCATCCTTATTTTTATTCTTATTCTTGTTCTTGTTCTTGTTCTTCATCGAACGTGACTGTGAACTATAAGCTACCGATACAAATGCAGTAGCTACGTGCAAACCGAGTTTTAAATCCGAGCCATGTCCTTCCTCGTTTTTAAAATCGATTTACGTTTCGTTGGGTTTGGGAAACCGTCGAGATACGTTTCACAAAACTTAGTATAACGCGTTTGGACTCGGTTTTGATCTCCGCATTCCGGACGTACCGTGTCTGCTGGTTAATTGCGGTAAACTAACGGCTGCACTAGTCGTAGTCGTATTTCGTCTACGCGTTAAAACCGGAATCTAGACAAAAAGTATGGCTTTGGTGGAAGCGGTGATTCCTGGAAGCAACCGTCTATCCTCTATACCTGAGGATGGACACGCCTGGCGTTAAAGTCTCCAGATTCGGTATAAACCCACCAAGCAAAGACCGACTATTCCACCAGTACAGCATGTGATACGCGTCGGTTGCCGACGGCCGCTATGAAAAAACGATCTTCAGCTATAACCACTGATTCGCTTCTGCTTTAAATTTTGCAGAAAATCATCACGGATTTGGAAAGAAGAATAAAGAATTCAAACGGAGATGATGATCAAAAAAGAAAAGTAAGATAAATAAAACGACGAGAAAATGCAGACTTTTTTTTGCTATCATTTCCAAAAGGACGCAACTAGTCGAAGACATGTGTGCGAGGGATTGTAATCATTATAGACTTACATCGAGTTCGTCGTGTTCCAATACATGCTGATAGTTTTCGCACAGTTGCTCACAGTAGAGAGCAGAACGGTTTGAAGACAGACTAGGAAAACTAGGGTCACAAATGACGTAGAAACCATCGTAATAAAAACCACTTCTCACAGGATTGAATTATACACATTTAGTTTGCGGTTTTGAGTATCGGTTTTGTTTTCCTCTTTTTTTTCTTTCCTTTTATCACTTTACAACATATATAATATAATACAAACAACTTGTACACCTCGCACTGTGATCACAACACTTTCACTTGTACGATCTCCTCTCCTTGTTATCGATACTATTATATTTCTCTACTATCGAGAATGCGAATGATATTTTAAACAAATCGTGTCTCATTCTTCCCGCAGCTGTAGCTGTGGCTGTGGCTGTGGCTGTGGCTGTATATCGTCTCACCTAACTCGAGATTTGAAATACATTTATTAACGATAAATCGGATCGATTTATTGCCAAGGTATTTTCTATTCCTCGTATGCAATACGGCATCAGGAGTGTTAAGATGTCGGTATTGAGCTGCACCCAGCGTTATTTCGATCAGATTAAAGCCTTCGTCTTTGCTTTTCATTTGTTTTTTTCTCTTATTTCAAGGGCCGGATTATTCAATGCTTTCTTTGTCCGCCCTCGTACTGAACTGCTTATTCCTCTTTTCCTGTATTACGTGCCTTAGTAACGATTATCAAACGACCCTTCTATTATGAAAGGTTTGGAAACGATTTTCTCCCGACGTTCCACCAGGACTGTTAGTTACAAAACCAGTCGATCTTCGGGCACACTTTATCACCCGCAACGTTCTCTTCCTTTCGAGTCCTTCTTCTTCATGATCGATCGACCTTAGACCTCGTAGTACGTGATTATCTAGGCTCGGACAACTTATTGTCAGAAGATACCAGCCGCGCACATTTCTTACTCCAAAACGGCGTTAAAGCCAGTCGATTTCTTCTTTTACCACTTCCGCGATAATCACCCTGCACATCGGTCACAGATATCGTAAAATATAAAAGGAAATTATTGAGGGAACGAACGAACGAACGGAAAAAAAAAAAAAAACAAATTAAAGAAATAAAGTAAAAGAAAAAGAAAAAGAAAAAAAAAAAAAGAAAAAACAGACGGACTAAAACTTTCACTAATATAAAACAAACTTAGCGTTCGGTTGTACTATCGTTTCATTTCACTTCTCGCAACCGAGTATTGGGCCGATTTTATTTTCTTTTATTTATTTTTTATCAAGCACGAAAAGTCTGGCCGTTCGGAGCGCGTTTCGAACACCAACGAACGCTCTGACCAAAAACTGTGCTACCACCAGAGCCGGGGCCGCGGACGCGTCTGTTAAGGGCCGCGAGGCAGCGGCGGTAGTTTGGTTCGTTTCGGAGTTCAAGCTACGTAGTAAGCCGAAGTATACTGCCGGAGATCCACGAAACGTCACGATAATTACCGACCGATTCCGAACGATCCCGAACTTTACCCTCCCTCATCTTTCGCAGTACGGTATGCCGTACGTTCGTATTCTACTGCGAGAGAGTCGAGAGTCTATGTACGATCTCGGTGGTGTGGGGTTTGCTTGGAAGGTGTGCTCATCTCGGAGTCGTTGAGTCGCGATGACGCGCCACACCGCGAGCCCACTTCTTCTTCTTCTTCTTCTTCTTCTTCTTCTTCTTCTTCTTCTTCTTCTTCTTACATCTCGATTTTTACTTTCTTGCTTTTTTTATATACATTTCACCGCTGCACGAACCTCGAGGCGTCTTCAGACGTATAAAGCTACTAATCGTCGTTACATGTCCATTTCAAACGAGTAGAACCGATCTAACGGTTTTCGAGAATTTTGCAACTTTGCTTTACCGACAACGATTTTACCGCCTTCGATTATTCTATCCGATACTCAAAGTCGATAGAATTTTGCTGCGGGATGAGCACGACGCTCTTTATCTATCTATCTATCCATCTCTCTCTTTTACTCTTTGTGTGCGTCTACGTGGCTACGATCCTAGGGCCTGGGGTCTCGAGGTCCCGACGAACCGGTATCCACCTACGGACAGTCATGTTAGTCATTAGTCCGACTAATGTAACGCTTCAAATTCTATCGAACCTGTGTACAACGGCTTCTTTTTATTCTTCGGCTGCCTCTTCTTCTTCTTCTTCTTCTTCCTCTTCTTCTTCTTCTTCTTCTTCCTTAGCGGTCGTTTTTGACGTTCAACTACACAGGTACACGGTCACCGGGATTCCGTCCGATCTAAGAATTCGTCGGTGGTTACAATCGTCACGGTGAGAAACAATTATTTGCAATTCGTTCAAAAACGTGTCTCCGGAAATCACGTAGCCGAGGACATAACCGATAGTCATGTATATACATCACTTTCTATTGTCTTATTGACTCTTACAAGATACCGGGCACGATGCTATAGGCGTGCGAGGATGTCGGTTTATCGATAACGATACGCGTCGTAGCATCGAAGATATCGAAGACATTCGTTCTGAAGATTGTTCCTCGCCTCTTCCGCGATATTAGTAGATGACGAATCGCGCGCGAAATGACGCGAGGAGTGAACGATTCGCGAAAGTAGGTGAGAACGCGTTCGTGGATCCTTTCGGCTTTTATCTCGATTGTCGCTCGCGAAAGAGTGAGAAAGAAGATTTCTCTGTTGTGTTTAGTTGTTACGAAATTAGTTCCTACCACTTATACCTAACACAGGGCGAGTATAAACGAGGTTCGACCTGCGACAAAGGAGAGGGTCTACCCTGGTGCCGCGCGTAGCTGTTTAGCTTTGTGCGACCCGCGTACCCGTCGGCAAACAACGTTGACCCTCAACCGACACCTGTCTAGGGTTTAAGCTGCACTTGAGAATATTTTTTGGGAAAAGGTTTTTCAAAAATTTTCCAAGCCATTCGTCGTCGTCGTCGGTCATTCGTTGACCGAGCGCGTCAGCATCTTCTTTGGAAATCAAAGGAACCGAATAAGTGCTTCTTAAATATTGATCACTCTACTCCCTGCGACCCACTCAACTCGGAAGCGGATTCGCTAAAAGGATAAAAGGAAGGAGATAAGATCCTTAACCCTCCCGCCATTCAGCCTCGGGCAGAACAAGTGTCAAGAATATTTTCCACCTTATCGCCTTTTCTCGCTTAGAATCGGGACAAACGTCACTATTTATCGTCAAATGAAACGAGAAGGAATTCTTCCCGCCTTTGTCTCTTTGCTCATTTCAAGTACTCTCAAAGTTCGACGTGGTTCGATGCTCAAGTTAAACAATCTTTCGCCTCGTTTTTGAACCAACCAAGAATAAAATGCATAATATCTTCTCTCGCCATCCGCGACTGTTAAATGTACGTAACTTTATGGATTTCAGCGGGTAGTAACGACTTTCGAGTCGTAAAAAATGGCGCGAATCGTTCAAGTTAGGTACGAAGTCCGAGCTACGATCGTTCCTAAAGCTCGCGATCCGTGACGACGTGACTCTTCACGGTACCACACTTTGATATTCCGTCGACAATCTTGCCATAGATACGGTCAGAGATCTAACGATCCATTAGCCATTAGCTAATCGATACGTCAATCAAACGTCGACACGAACAATGGAAGGTTGCCTTACCCATATAACTCAGAATGGAAGTGATTTCGTTCATTTTTGGTACACATACTTTTAATGGTACAGGTGCACGGTGCTTCTTCATCGTTGCATTATTCCCCGACTCGCATATTGAAGCGCAAAAATCTGATTCTAGGTAGCGATATACGCTGCTGTTTCACCTAAAACAGAAGTTTAATACGAGTTAAAGTTTTCCTAATCCTTTAGCCCAATCCCTCCGGCATTCCCGAGGGGTAACCGTGATTTCCAGACCCTTCCATTGTCCGTTCTGCAAACTAAATGTTTCCGTTATTCCGGTACCCGCTAACTGACCATCCAGCACGAACCGTAATCCGAACACGCCGACGTTTTCACGGCTTGGAAAGGTTTACGCAGATTTCCGACGAACCTGAGATCCCAATTTTGAAATAACGCAATAATTCAACGAAGAGGAACCGCTCCGTCGTTTCGGTGTTAATTTTTATAGAAAAATCGACTAGTTATGGTTTTAGAAAACTGAATAACGTCGAGGAGATATTCTCGACTCGACTTCTGCCCTTCTCACCCCTTAGATTCGTGAATGTAAGATGTCCGTGTAAGGCGAAAGATATAATGATGGTGTTTGTGTGGAGCCTAGCCGTTGGGTATAACCGTGCGTCTGGAGTCAGTCTTTCTAACTCTCTGTACGCGATGGTTCGTATACGTATAAATATACATATAAATATAAATATATATATATATCCGTGTTTGTCTGCGTGTAATATATACAGAGATGTATACGTGCGCGGGTCGAGGGTATAGGAAGAGAGAACACAATGGCAAATGGTATTCTATTATTCCAGATGGGCCTGCAGCATCTCCTCCAGTCTCTGGCTCCAAGGAATGCAGCCATGAAATCATTCTCCAATATCTCACCGTTCGCCCATCTCCCTCTTTCGACGCTCTTCCTCTTCTTCTTCTTCTTCTTCTTCTTCTCCGTCGTCGTCGTATTCTTATTCCTCTTTTTCCTCGCCCTCGCCGCCCTCTTGAAGAGTTGGTTAGCTATTTGTCAAATTCTTCAAACAATAATCCACCGTTCGGAATAATACCGAGCATACATACCTACTATGACGAAAAAATAAATAACGAAAGAAAAGAGGGAAATTAAAGTGAAAATAGAGAAAATTACCAGTCAGGCTTGCGAGGGGAGTAGTGATTAAACGACCCGACAATCATTAGCAGTCGAGGTTTGCCCTCGCGCGCATATAGCATTATATATTCGTTCATTACTCCCGCATCAAGAATAAGAAGACTAAATTGGTGGAATTAAATTTTTACGTCTCAGCAGGCGGAATGATTCAGTAAGAAACGACGACTCACAATTTAGTGTTTAGAGACTTTCGTGCCCCACGATTATCATACTTATACGTATACGTTGATTTAGTACAACTTATACCGATTTACAACTCGGCTCGCATATATACGTTTAAAACCATCACTATTATAATAACGACGATATAACAACATCGGCACAGTAATACCTACGTATGGACTAGTTCTACGCTCTTAATTATTATATGAACTGCACCCAGGAATAATTCAAATTCATCTCTAACCAGTAACCACCCGCGGGTAAAGAGCTCGTAAACACTAAGGCAGTTACAGCGGAGTTAAAATTTAACGAAACGGTGCCATAAAACCACCGTTTGCGTACGATTGAACGTTTCTTATCCGAAACCGTTTATCCTTTTCGAATTCCAACGCCTCATAAGCAATTAATCAACACCCTCGAGGCTTAGTAAAGGTACAAAAGATATTGGGCGCGTGATTTTACTCCGAATCGTAATATGCAAATTCTCTTTATCTACTGTAATATCTGGTTACGTGGGCTAGTTCGATATAATCGTTCAGTTGTTGAACTGAATATCGAACTTGCGCCACTTTCTCCTCTGTAATAATATCGCGGGTAATGCGCATGTTTATTGGTTACCGTTCATCTAGCTTATAGACCAGACGTTAGCTGCGGCCTAGATTCCGCCTAGCTTGATCTGCGCTTGCCGGCTTCGGCGTGGGTGAGCAATGACTCGACCGGACTAGTTTTAGATCACTTTTTTATTAACAACTTTCATTTTAATCGACCCCCTTCCTCATACATATATATATATATATATACCTATATATAACTCCTATCGGCGATCGATACTTGCGAAACCTTTCGCCACTTTTGAAAAATGTTTTCAAATAGTTGGATCGACGCGCGCCGACAAAAGAAAAAAGAAAGAAAATTAAATAAAGGAAAAAAGAAGAGGCGGGAAATTTCTTTCATCTTTTATATATTCCCTTAGAGAAGAAAAATAAAGCAGTTTATTATCCTCGGTTTATTTTACCGACTTTAACGCTGAGATTAGGATAAATCGTACTGCTGCAGTCATGTGTATGACGTTATACCGAGCAAACTGGGATCAAACGGTTACACTTTTATATACGTATCCTAAAGTTCGGTGGCCGAGTGCCGGGCTTAGAAGTTAGTTGCGGTTGTTAACGTTAATAGAAAATATGACTCACGCCCTGCAGCAGTAGGTAGGAAGCTAACAAACGAAACGAGATAGGAGATAGAGCGTGATATCATTCTCCATCAGTCATTCATTCGTTCGTTCATTCATTTATCGAATATGTTAACGATCTTCCCGCGCTTTTTCACGAGAGACTCGAGAATCCGGATTTCGAATGTTTTTTTTCAAACTTCTTTTTTTGGTTTTTTTTTCTGTCTAAGCGAAGAGAAGGGAAAGGACTTCGGCGATGAATAATTTGAGTTACATAATAAGGAGCGGGTGAACCCGAGGTCTCGAAAGAGGTGAAAGTCTTTCAGGAAGAACGACGTGGCCTGGATAAAGTGTCGATATTTAGTATACAGCTGTAATGGCCGAGTATTATTCCGAGCATTTCAAGTCACGATTGTTAAAGTGTGTATAGCAGAGCTGGGAAGATATTGAGCAGGATCCATTCTTAAGCACGTAATCTGTAGGCATGACCAAGATGGCCTCATCCTCGTCCGCGAGATGCAAGCCTCGCGCGAGACTCGAAACTCGAGTGAAGTAAAAGTTACGGTACAGCCCGGCAATTGGTCACTGACATAAATTCATAAATTCATGATCCCAAGCCGCGGTGCTAGTGGTGGTGGTGGTGGTGCAGAGCTCTGTGGTGATGGGAATTTTAAACGACTTTGCAATTAACTGGTTGTTAGCTCCGAGCTTGCGGCTTGTGCCGCCCGAGTTCGAGGACCGTGTATATACCTACTATGTTACGAAGGAAATCAGTTAATTAATTTATATTATTTTCAAATTGATTATAAACCTCTCTCTCTCTCTCTCTCTCTCTTGATTTGGTCCGCGGGAAACTATCTCGTATTCAATCAACGTCGCGCGGGGTGAAATAAGATTAATAAATTGGTTCGGGCATGCGCGCCAATTCTGTCGGATAAAATACTCTCTAATTGGATGAAATGGGAAATTCTTAGATGACGTAAAGACGGACGAACATTTCGAACACAATGGTTAAAAGCCAAGCTCGAAACGAGACGATAGATACCCGAAAATATCACAATTGGCTCGATATTGATCCAAAAAACGTTGAATGAAAACTGAGGAATCGGTCGAAACACGTTGAAACACGTTGAATTGGAAGAGGTGAGCTCAAAAAATTGGGAAATTAGGTAAATTCGAGTTAGAGAAGAAGAACCGCCGACTAATTGAAAATGAATGGGGGTATTGCCGTTTTGTCAGTTTATATTTAATGGTTTTGGGAATTGGTTCTCACGGCTGTGATGACCAGATGACCGGAGCTCGCATACCTGTTCAATAGTAAACGGACTACGGGGTATGGCAATGAAAATTTGCCAACAAAACGCATTTAAACTATATTTCTGGTCGCGGCGAAGCACTCTAATCTTTGGTAATGGGCCGTTTGGTGGAGAGGTTCCGAATCTGGTTTGGTGCAGTCCGGTCCCAGACATCAGGAGAAATTCGAGACCGCAACAGCAGCAGTCGTCGCAGACATATATTTTGACGACTGAAAGTAGTTAGCCATATTTGCCTCGAGGGTAAAATGAATTTCGCCCTAGTATTTTCGGCACGATTCACCGTTTCTTCTTTAAAGATGAAAATTATCCTTCGAAGCCTTCGGATTCCCTCTGTTATTTCCGTTATTACCATTTCGTTGCGTTTCCAGGTTTGAAACCTCTCCGGGGAATAACTATACCAATAACTGCTGTTGCTGCTGTTGCTGCTGCTGCTGCTGCAGCTCCGAGTTACGACCGATTCAAATTATACACGCGGGGTGAAACTCGGGCTGCAACATTGTTTTAAGACTCGCAGCACGCGGTTCTGGTTTGAAAAAAAAAGGTGCCTTTTTTCACCCTTCGCCACTCGAATGCCAACCGAAATATAAGATTAGCAAACGAAATCGGTCTAGCCGATCACTCCGTTGCGTTTAGCATTTTAATGGCCAATGTCACTCCCACTGTTCACTTCCAAATTGATGCCATCCCCAACGTGGAATTAGGCTATCTTCCCTAATTCCATATGTGTTCGGCTCCGCCAGACCAGACTTCTGCGAATTCAAAGATCCTAACTTACGCCAAAATCTCACCATGCCGTTTCTCCGAAAGTTTTTGTTTTTTCCCATACCGATTCGGAGATTATCAATTATCCCATTCTCGTTCCTGTCTCCGTCCTAACTCCGCTCTCTGATCATAGATCTAAGCAAATCTTCGATTTAATCACCGAAATGAAACAGGGGAAGATCTTCCGACGAGTTTCCTCGTGGTCTTCGAACTTTTGCGCGTGACTGCTGTTCGGAATTTCGAAAATGATGTTATTTCGAAGATACCATGTCGTCTAATTTTGGGACCAGTTCGCGGAAAGTCGAATATCGGTTCGTTATCGACGCTCGAATCCTCATTTCTGGTGAAAAACATGGCGGCGTCTTTGTCTCATCTACCTAGAGTTAAGCTTGCGTCGAAATTCCTCCGATTCAATTCGGCCCGTCGACTCGGCTCTTGGGCTGGTTGGATATTTCGCGAAATACAGGCTGCCCATTCTTTTGTAGTCTGCCGTCCCGTCTGATCTCGTCGCCCAAACGTCGCGCGTTGCACAGCCTACTGCTGCTGCTGGCTGCTGGCTGCTGGCTGCTGGCTGCTGGCTGCTGGCTGCTGCTGCACCAGCCGTGGTGGACATGGCGATTTCGTACCGGCGATTCCTCAGCTGCTGAAGCGAACCGCGTATGTTCGAACTACCTGTTGTTCGCGGACACGTGTTTGTGCCGCGCGAACCTGTCTATCCGTCCGACCGCTCCTCGTCGCCTCACTCTCCGAGACCGTGAGAAGACCTGGCGACGACGTATTACTTCTCCTGGTGACAGCTCGACGCTCTGCTTCTGTTGCTGCTGTATTCGTACCGCGAATATAGACGGTCGAGAGTACGAATTTTCCAGACTATGCAAATCCCACCTGCTTTACATCTACTCGCATCTTTTTGGTGAACTCCAAAAACGGTATTTCGGGTTCGTGATTTTGGATGTTCGATCACGAGTAGTTAGAGAATTAGAAACCCGAAGAACTACCGGGAATTAGATTTCCTGCGGTTCAAAAATGTTTTTCAAACACTCCGCCATTTCGAATCGATCAATTTTTACCCTGGATTTGAAATCAGAGGGTCAGGGACCCGTTGAGAATTAAATTTTGAGCCGATGTGATAGAATTTCGGTCATTCGTCCGCCATGTTGGTTCCACCATTTCGGATCCCGACGTTTCGAAGTCAGGTTCCTAAAAAAAAAACAAATTTCGCATAGATGCATAATAGTTCTTTTACTTTTGACAGACACAATCAATTCCAAAAAGCATTCTGGTGGAGAAAAAACGAGAGGAATTGAAGCTATGATTGAACATCTCGCGATAGATGGCGCTAGGGTGTTAATTCTTTATAGTTTCTTTCTCGCAAGCGGAGTCCTACAACTTGGTCCGTTTCGTATAGAAGGATGAGAGGCCTGTAGCCGCTTTCCTGACGCAACTTTACGGCTATAAGTTTTCGACGAAGATCGTGAAATAGGGAAATAGTGGAGATGTGACATATATCCTGATCCCAAGTAGCGTTACAGCTCGCATTAGTGGTATCAGGGTGTTTTCGAGTATGTAGAATCTTGGGGTCCATGCTTCATGATGGGTGTGCGTGCGGCCGGGGTAGCTGCGTTCGCCTCAGAGCCTTGCGTAACTTAAGAGAGTAGGGTTGCTGGCTCGTGAAGCGAAGCGAAGCGAAGCCGAAGGGAGGCGTCAGCCAATGAGAGCGCCACGATGTGGCGGCCATTTTAATGATCGGGCGAAGGTAAACAAAGGGAAAAAAAAAGGAACAGAATGACTTCGTCCACCCTTTACGGCCCCTTTCTTTCAGTAGCGCACCCATACGCGAGCTACGGCAGACCGAAGGGTGCCCAGGGTCCAATCACCGTCCCGCATCTCGGCGACGATCCTCTCTCACTCTCTTCACCAGACCTCCTCCTCTCTCGCTACGTTCATACACATATACACACTTTCCAGATTGGTACGTAGAGGAGAAGGGCACAAGGGAAGATATCTGCAGGGTAAAAACTGAGCGGCAATTAGAAAAAAAGCAACCCCTTTGAATTTTACCGCGGTGGAAAGAAATCAGCCCCTCTTTGCCCCCATTGCATTTCCCCTATGATGATGAGTGGGGGATTTGTTTTTAACCAGAATTCGAATGGGTAGGTACTGTATTCGCGGGGAGTTTGAATACTGCGCAACCACCCCACACCGGTCTCGCATAGGGAAATGCGAGTTATTTAAGCCCCGTGTGTACTTTGGAGGTTTCTGATCTCATTGAATAATTTGTAATGTTTCCGGGGCGCCCCGCAATCTAGTGTTACAAAGATATTTCCGGTCGACTCTCGTCGATACACATCAGCCCTACGACAGTAAGTATCGATTTGTCGCGGTTACAGAAGTTAGTTCTCTAACCGGGACGCGACGCGGCGCGGTATTCGCTCTCGGACGGAAAAAAAAAGAGAGAGAAAGGGAGAGAGAGAGAGAAGGAGAGCGGAAACTCCCCACCACCTTTAATATGGACCAACCTGCACGAAGAACTAGAGCGGGAGGGGGTCGTGAGAATGAATCAAGCTACGACAACAGGGTTCAACTGACGCTGATGTGATTTGACTACGTTCACACCTACGCGGTCTGCCCCTTACTTCCCGTGGGATACGAAACGCACCCCGTACTCCGTATATCCAGGAGACTTTGCGTTAAGAGAAGCCCGTCGAAGAAACCGGCTGTGGCTTTGGTATTATGATAAAACAGCGGAGTGGACCGCTTCGCCTCTTCCACGCGGCTGCCGCCACACATAACCGGGATCATATTTCATTCCGTTCTGTCTGGAGTTTAAACCTTTTGCCTGATCCTTGGGGGAGGTCCTGCCAAGGATTTATACAAGATTATATAGTTCTCCGGGCTTTTAGTAATTCACAAAAAATATCTTTCGTCAAAATTCGCCCGATCTTTTCAAACCTCTTTACTTCCCTTCGCCGATATATTATCGACGGTTTCCTTTCGAACACGAGGTGCGACTCGAGCCCAAGATGGCTGGTGACGTACCTACCTTGTAACCAACACCATTTTGGCAGCCATTTGTCGCCCAAGGGGAACTCGATAGGGCTTAATTCATCTTCCTAAGACCACCCTCGATCGAGTTACCTTTACGCTCACCTTCAAGATGGCTGACACCACCCGGTTCGCCGATATTTTCGCCATTTTGAACCACGCAGGAGTTCGAAAATCGAACGAGTAATTTGCCTCCCAAGTTTCAAGAAGATTCAAAGAAATCGGCTGACGAGAACCGATCAAAAAGAAAAAAAAACAGAAACGATTTCCTGAGGTATATCGATGGGAATTGTCGATGTTGATGATCCTTCGTGATGCCCTGTACTGCGAGAGTGAAGGTATCGTGTCGTAATAGTTTGGCTCGTTTATTACTCAACGAATTAACCGAATTCTAATCACGAATGTCACATATAGTAGGTAATATACAGAGAGAACACCCTTTGAACATAATTTTCTACTTTATCCAACACCTAAAGCGAACTCCTCGTGTTTTATTCCGTCGATAAATCAGCTCAACCGTAGTGATAATACTCAAGTTTTGTACACCGGTGGTCATGGTGGTGGTACAGTACGGTACGGTATGGTAGCTGGTGTTAGTGAAACGAAATGAAAAGTTGTCAGCGGGTATCGGCCGGCTATTAAATGGTCGCTTGGGTTTCACGCTAGGCTGCATCTGCCTCTAGGCCTTTAACTATACCATAATACGAATGCCTACAAAGTATAAACTTGTTAGCTGTTTTTCTTCTGCCGGTAGGTATACGTATACCTGGGAGCCGCGAACCTGAAGAGTTTAGCTACAGCCGGGGAAAAAAAAAAAAAAAAAAAGGAGTAAGAATCGAATCGTCATTGAATTTTTAACTCAAGTTAGGAATTGCGAATGGTAGACGACATTTTCTATATACTATTTATAAACGATTCGAACCGACTGAAAATTGTTCATCATCGTTACAGCACGAGGTTGTTGGTTGTGACCCACAATTGTTGTTAGACGCAAGTGATTTATGATAAATAACCTCCTCACGCGGACATTAATGATCCCGCAGTAGCTACTAAAGGGTAGCTCATTCGAAATGACAATAACTTATGATTGGATTGCCGGACAATTTGACGGGTATTCGTTTAAACGATTTCTGAGCTACGAGATGGAGGGATGTACACATGCATGTAAACATACACATATCCAGAGTCTGAAGAAAAGAAAGAAGTTTCAGTTCTGAACATTTGATCGAACAGCGAAGTTTTACTAGCGAAGTAAGATCTCATATGCTAGGGAACGACGAATGAATATGAGCGGATGCTGCGCAGTATGATGGAAAATGCGTAAAGGGGGTTTATTTTTCTTTACCATCATGGAGATAGAAACTGCGCGGGATGTAACGTCGAAGGTATATCAGGCACCATATTATTCCATTACGCAATGAGAAGTAGTAGTGGGTAACTACCTACGGGCAGTTAATTTAGCATTGGAATACCCATACGATTCCGTACTAGTAGTAGGTACGTAGCCGGGCGGCACCCCTGGAAGCTGCGGAATTCTGTTCTCTTCTCTTCTCTTCTCATCTCTCTCTTTTCTCTGTCTCTCAGATTCATATGCATAATGTAATTGACTTTGCCTGGACTCTGGGCATTGCGCGCACATCTGCACAAAGACTTGGTCTATAATGTTGTGCTGCGGCACACACAGACACATATATATACTGTAATGCACATTGCGCATTGCATATTCTCCCGCCACGGAGAAGCTCCTTCTGCAACATGATTACTATTACTGTTGTTGCTCAACTGGCTGGCAATACAGGTGATGGCAATATGGAGGCAATTCTGATGGTATTATTATTGTTGTTCTTGCTGCTTCTTAAGAGATCTCTACTGCTCGATGCGTCCTCGGTAATAGACGTACAGTGCAAGAACGATAATGGGGGGCGAGGTGCATGCTTCAAATTAATTGTTTCTATACCAGCAACGAACGACGCCGCGGTTCAAGGATCCTGAAGGAGCCGCCGTGCCGCAGTATCTTCCATTACATTGCACACCTTCCCTAGGCTGCATTCCATCTTTGTAAATATGTATACACTATATATATATATTCAAGATTTGTTGTACACCTCGGATACATCCGCGATAATTTATCAAGTATTCTTATCTTAGTAAATTATAGGATCACCGGGGTATTCCGACGATTCGACTATTTTCGTTTAGGATTGATTGACAATTGCGAATTTCTTACCTTTCCAAGTAGGTATATAATCGCGACAGCCGCGGTCTCCTTTCAACTGTGATATTCTTAGGATGATATTTTAAAGCTTTCTTACCGCGCTTACGACCTGGAGGTATCGCCGTGGCTGTATATGTATATATATATGTATGCATATATGTATACGTACCTGAAACAGAAAAGAAAAGAATCCATTCGTCATTCCTTTCGTAAGAACGCTCGCAAGGCGCGAGGCATATCCCGGCATCTCTTTTGACCAGGGGCTTAAAAAATCTCCACTATAGCTTACACCGCTATTCACAGCTATCTTATTTGTCTCTTTTTCACCCAAACTAATGCTAAACAAGTTAGTAGCTATCTTTACACTCTCGAGGTATAACGATAGATTCTAAGCTGCGGGTATTACAATAAATATGAAATATTGGTACGTCTCGAATATACATAATATAACATCCGCATTGTGCCGATGCATGGGCCTACGGCATCTAATTTTCATTCATTTCTCCCCAAGTTTCTAACAACTTGCAATTTCTTTTCATCCCTGGGTCTATCGTGACTATTTTCAACTACGACGAGAAAAGTATGAGTGTCGATGAAGAATTTCGTTTCAAGGGTATTGTTTCATAGAATTGATTTCCGTTTTTGCTCGTTCGTGGTCAGTCGCCGGTGGGACTCTTCACCCTTCTGAATTAATTGAACGACTGAATATATATTGGTCATTAAATCCTCGTAGACTGGGTCCCATTAATAAATTAAGCGACATTCTTAAGCGGTTGTTTCGTCATCCCCACATCAGCCCAGAGTTTGTGTAGACTCTGATACCCTTAATGGGATGCACCCCTAAAGAGGATCCCCTGTTCTCACGATGACCTGTCCTTTGCTGACCTTTGCCAACGAACGAGGGTAGGGTAGGTGGTAGCTCTAGCTCCAGTCATCTGGTCACTCAAAATGTCAGGGTAGTTTGGCTCGCAAAGTGGATGAACGGATGGACGGGTTAATGGTCAGCTTATCTCTGAAAAGAGCCGAGGATTCCAATGCAGGTACTCACGGCTGTACAACCATCGAACAAATACCTCGTGATTGTCGAGTGACAGCTAGGCGGAAGACATTAGTCATAATTCACCGGGAAAGTTGAAAGATAAACGTTTACGAGTCCGTCTAGGAAAAGTGTCTAAGATACGGTGTTTTTTCTCTTCTTTTTTTTTTTTTTGTTAAATTTTATTTCCATGGGATTTCTTCGCACCGTGAAATTTGACGGGGGAAATGGCGGACATCCCGTTGCTTGGCGACGGTAGCTGCTTCTTGAAGGAGATCTTCAGGGTCCGCGCGTGCAGAGCGGTATTCCCTGGTGTTCACCGGCTTCCTAATGAGACCTCGTTAACGTCTTCGACGCGGAGGAACAGGCCGAGGGTGAGGGCTACGCGAGGGCGAAAGCCTCGAGTGTCCTGCAGGGTATATCGCGAATGAACTGGACCCCAATCGTAAAATATTCAAGGATTCGTCAAGAGGTTGTCCGCTTAAGCGAAGGGCTGCCTGATCTGATAAGAACTTCGATCAAGACCCACGCAGCTAGCTTCTGCGAGACCCTTGACCACGTTTGTCGAACAGGACTGCGACGGTTTCCCCGTTTTAAAAACACGGAACGAATATCAAGACCGATTTTTACCCTCGTCGTTTAAAGAAAATCTCTCGCCTCGTGAAACGTGCCCGAACCTTCCAAAGCTCCGAACCCATTTTCAAACGCCAGTCGTGGCACACAAGTGTTCAGAAAAACCCATAAAAAACCCATAATTGTCGTTTTGTTGAGCATTCATCATTCTCGGTGGAAGGTGGCCGCCCAGTGAGTCCCTGTTTATGGTTTGTTTCTTATTTTCGTCTCTTCTACATCGTTTTTTCTTCTCTTTTTTTTTTCCTTCACTTTTTGGGAAAAACTTAACGTAACGAATCAATTTAGGCCCCTTTTAACACACCAGGAAACTGCCAGAGGTATTAGGGTGTATAGGTAGGTACATACACGGGTACGTTTTAACTCCGACAAAAGCTTCGGCTCTCATATAATCGCGGTATCGCGTCTGGTTTCAAATTAGGTCCGGACTGAACCACCTGTTGCCTTCGTGTATTATCACCGTCTCTCCGCAGCTGAGCTCTTCCCTTGTGCAGATACATTCGTTGTACCCTTCAAACTTTGAGTATTGGGATATATCAAAAATCGGAAGCTGAGTTTTTGCCCCGAAGACTTGAACGGCGTTGAAAAATAACCGCGGGCCAAAAAGAAGAAGAAAAAACACGTTAAGGGTAAGAAGGCTCCTCATTTTGAGGCCACAACATGTGCATAACATGTCCCAACCATTTTCGTTCGACTTGACCGGGGACGGTACGGTGAACACCATACAGAGCAATATCTCGATAGGGACGACGCGACGCCCGGCGCGTCGGTCTGAAAAGAGGGTGTAACGCGATAGGCATAAAGAGAGAAGACGGAGAGAAAGAGAATGAAAAAGAGACGAAGTAGAGGTAGGGAGGAGACGTGTTCCTTCTTTTGCCTCGTTACAGATTTCTTATAGCACCGTGTCTGAGAAAAACAATATCTCTGATCCGTTCAATGGTGGTGCTGCACCGTGGCGTACTACCACCACCACCAACAAACTCACGTGTGTTAAGGTACAAGTCCATTGGTATATGGGTAAAGGTACCTAAATACACTAGTAGGTATATATATGTAAGTCCGGTGAACGGTGTACGTAGGAACGGGCGCGACACACCATACTGCAGAGAGAACACCGGGGTTAATGGTTGTCAACATCGGTTAGTGGGATATTTCCTCTCCCGTAGGCATTGGCCATTGATGTCATGGAGTGTGAGCTTTCTTTCACGGGGTGAATTCCCTCTCGTTCCATCTCTCTCATTTTTTCACCTTTCATCCATCCTTCTCTCTCTGACCCTGTCCCTCCATTATTATTACTATTGTTATGATTATTTCACGGAGAACGCTTTGTTGATTCGAGCAAGGTACGAGTGCCGGTTCCTTCCTGGCTTTGTTAGCGAGGCGAGAAAATCTCTCTTCTCTCTCTCCCTCTCTCTCTCTCTCTCTCTCTCTCTCTCTCTTTCTCTCTATTTCTCTCTTTCGATTCTCGCCTACGTTGTACTTACGTACTTCGGGACCCATACCCATACTCATACTCGTACCCGTAACCCGCACTCTTTGTTGTTAGTCAACTCCGTCAGTTTAGTCGCTCGGTCGAGGTGTGACACGAACGACAATTCCGACCGGTAACCACCGCGCCTCTCGTTCGAAATACGTTCGAAATACGTTCGTACGCGATTTATTTTTTTGCTTTTCCTACCCGAAAAACAAAATGGCGAAAACAAAGAGTATCGAACACGTTATCGAATCCGTTATCGCGCCTCTTCATCCACGCCATATCGCCACATGCACGCACACACACACGTACGTATAGATAGACAGAAACCTCGACCACGACTTACGATTAGTGGTCGAAACGATAAGAACTTACTTTTATCTTTATCGAAAGACTTATTACGAGTCCGCGGAGCAGTTAAACGGACATTTTTGAACACGGGTTCACCATTAGCGATCTCTCCCGCGCATATATGCGTGTATAGCATACGTGGAACGGACTTCTTCTTCCTCGGTAGGATCGGGGTTCCGTCGGTTTAAATTAGCGATAAACTTTTGCGAAAAAATAATCATCGCGCGCGCAAAAAAACTGGACCGAAATTCATTGTTTTTTTTTTTTTCGTTTTTTTTTTTTCAACAATCATGGGAATAGATATGGTCCTTTCGACTGCACGGGTATACGCGTGTGCGTACGCGTGTATAGAGGTACCGATGGAATTCTGTAT
This sequence comes from Tenthredo amoena, assembly GCA_963966615.1. Lineage (NCBI taxonomy): Eukaryota > Metazoa > Arthropoda > Insecta > Hymenoptera > Tenthredinidae > Tenthredo > Tenthredo amoena. The sequence goes on along the minus strand of OZ016495.1, from coordinate 2,259,479 downwards.
CTACCTAATAATTAATGCGGGGGCGTTTAAAGTGTGCCACACCCGTCTGAACTCAATCTATGAAAGCACGAGGGTAAGGGTTTCCTTTATGGAGCCGAGCGAGACCAGCTTATCTCAAAACTTCAAGTCATCCTAATCAATATAGCGCTCGTGGATAAGATGATGGTGCATCGACTCACCGTATACTTACTTACTTTCCTATTTTTTTCTCATCCACAGCTCAAACCGTGCCTCACCATCACTCTCTCGCCCTTTACAAAACCTACTTCTTTCTCTTCTCTACTCTAGATTATATACATTAACCGTCGTATATCAATCAACGGGTTATACCATTGAATTTTGGTCATTGTTCAAGACTCTGATATCTGGTCCTATATGCTAGACGGTAAATAAGTTACTTCCTATCAAAGTTTTCTCACATTGGAAAAAAAAAGAAATCCCATCGTACCGATACTGGACGTAACAGGACATCACTTCTTACATCTCGAGGATGTGATTTGTGTTAGATATATATGTGTCTGTATATATGTATATGTATATATATATATATATATATATATATATATATCGAAGGAGGATGATCGGTTTGTTATATAGTGAAATTATTCGACGCTTGGTGGTATATTATCTCGATAAAATATCGTGGTTTAATTAATCGTTTAATGAAACAGTAGTTAGCGGTGATGATTGTGATATTTTATTATTACCGGTCGATCGTTGGTAGGATGGACGGCCGAGTAAAAGAGATTAAAATATCTTCGGGGATGAAGGAAAAAAATGAACAGTAAGAAGCTGCAACGCGGCTCTTATATAGGTGGGGAGATCCAATTTGTAAGAAAAATCGTCGGCTGAACGGACGTACGTGCAGTGCAGGTACCAACCAACCTACCTACCAACCAACCAACCAGCCTGCAACCCAACCAGCCTAACTGCTGCAGTATCGAAAGATTGTCTCTTGCAGATAAAACCGCCACCACAATAATTACCGAACCATTTTTTTTAACCAGAACTTTCGAATAAGAAAAAAAAAAAAAGAATAACAAGAAGATGAAGAAAAAGGAAAAAGTAACGAAAACAATAAAACAAAAAAAAAAAAAAAACACACTTTCAACGTCGAGAGCTGAATCTACTCTTTCGATCTGCACCCGGCAAATAAATCGTGATCGTGTTATATGTATATAGGTAAATTTTATTGTCGATCATTCGCTCGGTTTCTTCATATACAAGTGTACTAATTATAATTATCTTTGGATTAAATTAATCCTAGGAAAAATTTCGTGTCAGTCTTTAAGGCGTAAGGCTACGCCCGAGTTTCTTTGGAGAAGAATGATCATGTATCGGTTCTGACATCCGAATCTCATGGTGCTACCGTCTAACCGATAACCGTCGACGTTTCATTCGTAATTAGATAGAATGTAAATCAAAGTCTCTTAGGTTTCTTTTATTACCTATCCGTGATGCGTTTCAGAGAGGCGGTTAGACCCTTAAGCCCTTTGGGTTCTGCGGGATCGGTTGTGTCCACGTATGTATGTACACGGTATATATATATATATATATATATATATATATATATATATACATGTGTATGTAGAACATACCAGTTCCGCAACGTCGCATCGCGGTTGCGGGGAAGTGAACAGGTAGTGTGAATGGGTAGCATTTGTAAAGCTGTCAGTTGGTTGAAAAGTTAATTTCCTACGGACTGAAACTTTGCCAATTAACAACTATCCTCTCCTTTCGGTTTGCGTTCGGACCGAAACCCTTTACCGGTATTTCTTTTTTTTTTTTTTTTCTTTCCTTTCGTTATTTTATATTTATTTCTTTCTTTCTTTTTATATATATATATATCCCCTTTGCCAATCGGTCGACGAGATAAACACGTATGGTGACATTCGGTGACGCGGTACCAAGATGTAGAGGAGTACGGACGAGGGGCGAAATAAAAAAGGAAAATTCAAAGTATAAAAAAAAACCGGACGAGGTAAAGAATAAAAGAAAACAAAAAAAGAAAAGGAAAAAAAAAGTGAAAAGAAAAAGAAGAAAAAAGAAAAACGAAAAACATTCAAAAACCCGGCTTTCGAGACCGCGTTAAAGCCTGCATACCACGATGGCGGAATATACTTGGTTACTGGTGGGAGAAACAGCTATTGTCTTGTCAACAGGAGCCGTTAAATCTGCCCGCGAATCTCTTCACGATCCCACCATTTCCCCCGGCACTCCACACGCTCGCCTTCTTCGCTTCTCCTTCAACCTCCGCCAGTTATTCTTATTTTTTATTTATTATTTCGCCCGGTCAAGTCTTACCTACGTTGACCGAAGAAAACAAATAAAATAATAAAAATAATAAATAACCTTCCTAAAAATTTTTCACAGATCTTATACCGATACCAAAACGAAAGAGAAATAAGAACCGAAGCATACTATATCCCGTATCTATTCTTCGAACGTTTTTACCATCACTTAATATCCCGGGCTTCATATGAACCCTAAACGTCTCGACGAATACCGATCTTCGTAACATCGGTTAAAACTTCCTCAAAGAGATGCTATTCTCCAGTGTCGCGTGTTCCTTATGCCTGTTAACTTCGGCTACTCACACTCAACAGGCGTTATACATACATGTGCCGGAGGGTATATGCCTTCGAGGAGGTAAGACAAAGGATAGAAAACAGTAGCGACTCGAGCTGGAGCTGAAGCTGAAGCTGAAGCTGAAGCTGAAGCTGAAGCTGAAGCAGCAGCAGAAGCAGTAGCAGTACCGGCAATCGGAACTGGGATCAGACAGTGACGAATATCTCATATCATTTCGTATCATTAGCCTGAAGTTAAGGCGTTCTGTATCCCTCGAGGATCTCCAAGTACGAAGTGGAGAACTTTTGTGTGTATACTATACTCGGGGCTGAAGAAGACCGAGAGAAACCTAGCTCGGGTGGTGATTGCCGCACGACCGAATGAAGGAAGAAGCCTAGCCATCCTGGCGCCGTGATCTCTGGAGCGATGGGTGAACTCCGTTCAGTTTCCCGATGCAGTTGTAGATAACGGTTGTACTGTCATTGAAAAATGCCCCAGAGCCTAGGAGGCTAGGAGCTGTCGTGGAATGCGCCTGGACGACGAAAGCCGTCCCAAACTGGCCTTTGGTCAAAGCAAAAGAGGAGAAGAGAAGAGCGACAGTGCCACATGGAATGAGGTGGAACCTCTTCGTCCAAATGCGGACAACGACGCCGAGCTGACGCGCTGACCACCTGACCACCGATGACCTTATCAGGTCACTCGGTGGTCGAGCCAGCCTCGAGAACTAAGAGAACGAAGAGAACCTCGAGGCGGCGATTACCTGCCTCGACTGACTCCGGAGTCGCCAGGGGCGTGAGAATCACAACCGACCCGGACACTTTCTCACTAAACTTATACTTCAACCGAGAAACGTCACTGCTCACTGTACTATTCAGTCACACCATAAGATCACGTCCCGTAATGTCCGGGCCGTGACACTGGACGGCATTCAACCGGTCTGAACCAGTTTTCCTGGACTCACTTCCGCCAGAATGAGGATTACACACTAGCTCTGTTACCTCAAACCCTGAGACGCTGCGATCGGAGTTCGGAAAAGTGCTAAAAATATGATGAATAGTTACGAGCACGAGCGTGCACGACGGGGACGGCGCAACGGTACTTGAAGAAGAAGGATTCCCTTGTTTTAGATACCGGAGAACCTTGTGGTATGATGTGGGATCTGCAGCCGAGAGGTCTAAGGAGTGATTCGAATCGTTTTTGAACGTCCTGGCCCGATCCTTGGCTTAATAACATCGATGTTTGTCCGTGGGTCCGCCCGTGGCGCGTGGATGTACTCGGCTCGTCCATCACTTCGCTCATTTATGCTAATCTTTAGTCGGGAACTGGTTCCGATGCCATTCGAAGTAATTATTTCACACTTGCAAAGTGGTCGTTATTTGTTGGCGCCGGGAACCGGCCGTACCTACCTACCTACCTACCTACCTACCTATCCACCTACCTACCAGCACAGCCACGTCGCTTCGGACTTAATTAATAACGCTAAATATTGCTTGGTACTCGCCTCACGTCTCTGGCGGTACTGTTTATTACACTGATCGTCAGTATCGTACCGCCCTGCCCATGGAAACTGCAATGACCCAAAGAAGCACCTCGCTTTTGTATGAAAATGGTGGAAGAAATTGAATCTTCGAACCCGAAGAGGGTTTGTTGTTCGGTATTCCGATCATTGCAAGGTGGTTGGATGATGCCTTTGAGCCTCTGGTTCGGCATCATCTTGAATCGAGTAAAATGACTAGATACACTTTTTGTTGGACCCTGTTAGAAACATTTACTAGGAGTTTAAGTAATACCATATAACGCAGAAGAAGGTGAGAAGAATGAGTTTGAAACGGATGAAGAAGAGCTTCTTTGATCGTCCCCAGAATCTATCCTGCAGTCTTCGTGGAACGGGTTGGATTTGTATACAATAGAAGATCGTAACATCAAATCTGGTTAACATATTCCCGACTCCATCATCACGGAATCAAGTGCTACAACGGTCACGCTATCAGCTCCCACAGTGCAGCTCATTGTTAGTGGCTAGGTTCTCTTCAACTGTGTTGTTGTTTTTTTCCTCTTTTCTTCTTCTTCTTTTTCTTCTTCTTCTTCTCCTTTTTATCGAGGAAGTACACGTTTAGGCTTGTAAATGATATTTAATTTCGTCTAATTGTACGAAGGCGTCGAAAGCTGGATCCGTTTGTGTTCAGATATAATGGTACCTAGTGTATATTATCGCCTTTATGAAATTGGTCTCGGAATTGAGAAGGAAGTGATTAATTCTCCACTCCGGAATTCAATCCTTCTACGGTCGTTATAACAAAGTGTTGGAACTCAGTTTTTCTCGATCATTGTTATCATGAGGAGGGACATCGTCCTGCCAAATTAAAAGGTGGTTAAATCCGTGACGGGTTTACCTGTACCCGTGCCTGTACCTGGTTCGGTAGGTAGGTATAGACGCGAAAAGAGCTCTGAGGAACAGGATTTCGATTTCAATATCAGATTTCATTCCCCTTAACCGTAGCTGTTGGAGTTGTGGCGACACGATGGGATGGAACGACGCCGGGCCGTGCTGTGGAATAACATTTGAACAGAACAAAACAGAACAGAACAGAACGGAACGGAATGGAATGGAACGGAACGGAACGGAACGGAACAAAATGGAATGGAACCGGTGGAATAATATCAAATTGAAATGTGGCTTATAAATATTGCAAACTCTTCGGACCCGGCCCATGCTCGTTGGTGGCGATCCTAGCACCGGCTTCAGTCCATGCCCGCTTCTTGTACTTCTTATCTCTTCTTCAGGTCTCGAAAACGAGAATCTCACCGTCGCTTCGCAGGGTCCCAGTTCCCCCGGTAGCAAAGCGAAAGACTTCCGTTTTCGCGCCTTGTTTTATCGCAAAAAAATTTAGAGGCGATAGACTAGAAAGACATTTTTCTGTCATCCTTTCCGCTCGGTTTAGAAAAAAAAATAAAAAAATAAAGAATAAGAAATAAAAATAAGAAATAGAAATAAAAATAGAAATAAAAATACAAATAAAAATAAAAATGAAAATAGAAATAAAGCCAAAAGAGATCGCCCGCGCCGCGCTGGGCCCCTTATGTGTATCTCGGTTCACTATCGAGGTACGGTTTCTTTAATTACAAACTGCCTCCGTGAGTCCAACTCCCGCACCGCCGATGCCCGCGTCACCCTTACACAAACTCACTCACGCAAAGGCACGCACGTTATTCGGTTCCAACGAAGATTTTTTTCATTTTTTTTTTCTCTCCGATTTTTTTCACTTCTCTTCTCTTCTCTTCTCTTCTCTCCTCTTCTCGTTCTTTTGTACTCTCCGAGAGCGGGCCGGAGAAACGAGGGCCAACCGTGTGGCAATTAACAAGTAATAATTAGTGTGCCGTTGATAGGATGCACACATATACATGGAGAATGGTGTCCCCTCCTCACCGCCGTTCGTAACCATAACCATAACCATAATCATAACCCAGGATCGAACATGCGCGACATATCATAAAGTCAATCTTATTGTGAGAAAAATTTTAGCTATATGGTATGTAAACAATTATTATACCTTTTCACGGATCCACGGTTCGTTGTTTCCCTGACTTACACTAATTATAATTATTACTCAAGTTTAAGGAAGCCGATTCATTCCGTGACCGAATTGTTTTTGGTGATAATAAATATATGCCCACGGGACAGAGATGGATTAAAAATGGGGAACGACAAGAGGTCTCAGGGCTCCCTTTATGCCTTGGTACCTATATCCTCATCCGCGAGGGAGATGCATAACGACATAATTCATTAAGGATTCGATTCATCGGGAACAATTGCATTCATTAGTATCTTTTGCTTCGTGCGAACGCGCACTGTTTCTCCCTCTCTCTTACATCTGTCATAATCGTATAGGGTATATCTATATATATATATATATAGATATGTAGTTACATGCTACTTGGAAGCGTCAAGTTTTCAAATTGGAACTTGACTGGTTCAAAGGTTCATACCGTTCGTTCATCAAATCTCCTTCTCGAGCCATTCGCACTCTTTGGCAAGCAATCTTTACGTCCATTTATCACCGGTTTTCTCCTCGGCTTTCTTTTTTACTTACCTCGTATTCTGCCTCTACAGCAGCTTCTTCTTCTTCTCCGTCTTCTTCTTCTTCTTCTTCTTCTTCTTCTTCTTCTTCTTCTTCTATTCTTTTTCTTTTAACCCTTGCCTCGTGGCTCGAGTTGCTCGCTTTTTAGGCCACTCTTAAGAGTAACTTTATATTTCTCATACCCTCAGCTGCGTCAGGGTCCAGCGCAATGGTTAGTATCGAGGTGAGATTTTGGCCCTGATGTTACCGACCAGAGGACGGTCCATAGTCAGTTTTCTAACTAACTCTAACGCATTATTCATCGCTTGCTTTACACCTTCGTCTAATGACTTGTTATGCTCGCCTACCGACTATCAATAACGCACTGCTGCAGTGTGGATGAAAGAGTAGAAGGATATTAGAGGTTCACTGGCTAATTGTGAAACCAGATAATGGAAATGAAAGAAAGAGAAAAAAGAAAATGAAAAAGAAAAGGAAACAAGTAAAATAAGAAGAAGTAGAAGAAGGAGAAATAGAACCAAAGGCATTACCTCTGAAAGAGCAGGAAGTTTTATTATCGTCAATACTCGATCGCTCATTTATGGCTCGCCACATCTTCGCTGGTGGTTCAGATACCTCAAAGAATGATACTCGAATAATGGTGTAGCAGTAATTAAGAGCATTCGTTTTGATTTGCATATGACTTGGCAAATCATTCGATCATTTCCAACCTCCTCGCCGCATGATACACCACGAGTTATTAATGAAGGTGAGTCCCATCTCTGTACGAATGGTTGCAGCGCGTAATACGTCTGCATCAGTGAAAAGAGAAGAATAAGAAGAATAAGAAGAATAAGAAGTCGAAGAATAAGACTAAGAAGAAGAAGAAGATATTCTCGAGACTAATTGCACACGGTGAGATTTGCCGGACGGATATTTACCACGCCGGTGCGGTTCGTGAGCTGCAGCATTGGTAAGAATTTGGAAACACCACGTAGTCCAGACACCTTAAGGTCCTCGACTCCGAAGGGACCAGTATCAGGGAAATAAGAGGATAAGAAAAGGGAAGAGAAGAGAATCGGAGGCGTGGCGGATGGACGGTTGGATGGACGTCCAGAACCGAGCGAAGCGCACAGCCTCTATAAATCATTATAGCTGATGCTGGGCCGCTATTGCCACGGGATAAGACGCGCCTCGCACCTTTGCATGCTCTTTCTTCATCGTGAAAGAACCAATAAGGCCCTTGAGTTATTGGCTCTTTGGTAAATCGAATACACTCGAAAAATCCCCCCGCATCTGCTCTAGCAAACTTTACGATAATTTTCAGTCAGTTTTTTAACACTTACGTCTATCGTTGGATAATTTACACATACGGAGATTCAGGCCAAGGTTGCAAACACCTCCTCATTCAATTTCCGTGTATTTCTTTGTCCTCTCCTTTCCTCCGTTTTTCTCTCTCCTCGTTTCTTCGGCGACTCGTCCTTCTCCTTTCACGAGAGGTGCGCCGGAATACGAGGACCCTACCGAGTGTCGGTGAGACAACGCAGATCCGTATCGCGATTCTGTTGCGGCGTATAAAGAATTGTAAACGCCAATTAAACGCTTCATTGATTTGCTAGGCACGTGTAAAGGCGTCAAGACTTTATCTTCGCTTCGTGTACGGTACAACTCTTCTTTCCTTCCTCCGCTCCTGCTCGACCTTGCGATATGGCGTCGTCCCTCGCAAATCCAAAACCGAACGAAATGTCGATAGGTATTCCTCCATCAGTATTCGACTGTATCGCACCGAAAATGGTTCGCCTTAGAAGCTCCGGTTTGTTTGTTGATATAGATTCATTTATTGGTGCATCATACGTCGAAGTTGGACGTCGTACGTGAAGTGAAGTGAAGCGAAGTGGATCCCTTGGATCTTTGTGGGGGGTGTCTCTCACGATATAAGATGTGACCTCGGGGGGCTTTGGCTCTCGTCGGAAAGAGAGATTACCGATGGATATCTTAATACCGCCTGCCCGTCTGTCGGTCCGTCCGTTCGTCCGTCCGTCTGTCCATCCGTCCGGCTCGCTGTCCGTCTATCCGATGTGCCTCATGGACAGCCGAGAGCGGGCCCTGGTAATTGCGTTTCAACATCAAATTACTCTCGCAGCTAAGGAACGCGTACCAAACGTAGGTAGGAACTGAGGAACGCAGTATCCCGTGGAATCCCTACTAGTTGGATAAAACTCGGAAGACTACGGGCGCATTGCAATGTCCTTGAAGAAAGAGCTGTGTACCTACGTACACTGCAAAGTGCTGAGTTCCTTGTCAACGTCTCTTCATTCCTCTTTCCCTCTCTTCTTCTTCTCTATTCATCCACTGTGCGTGTGTGTGTGTGTGTGTGTGTTTTGTGCCAAAGGATTCGTCCTAGAGATTGCAGTCGAGTCAAGTCGACTTCAGGATAAGTCGTCATATCCGTGCAGCAACGTCCAACGGTCGAAACTTGGGGCGTATAGAAAATCTGATGCAAAATGACGTGAACCGGCAAACCTGGTCTGGCCAGCTGTCAGTTATCGGTGCATGAGCATAATTCTTGTCTGAGTTACTCTCGGCGCAGGTATATCTCCAGTATTTGCATGGCGCAGTGTGTCTCCAGGTTGTGCGTGCACCGCGAGTTATACCGATAGTACCTCTAACCGTACGTAGCTGGTTTAAGAGTTGCGAACGAGTTGCGAACACAAAGAGTAAGAAGTCCAAGAGACGAAGGACGCGACGCGGGACGAGGGACGGAGGAGGAATGGTATATGATAAAACGGAAGATAAAAAGATAAAGAACAGAGAGAGACTTGAGGAGAGATTTAATGCCGGGTAGACATTGTCATCGACTCCGAGACTCTCGGACTCCAGGGTACACCGTTATAAACTAAGCCTGTTTGAAGCGCGTGGTAGTCAGAGAAGTACGAGCGAAGAACTTCTCTCCGCATTTCCATGTGTACCGATCGTCTTGTGCGTCGGAAGCAACCTGAACGATGGAGGGAACAATACCCGAAGAAGACTATTCCCTCTGGTATTCTAATAATAAGAAAGTATATATTATTTAAGAAAATTGGAAATGGATGAAGAAGGGAAACATCAGTCCCGGGACATCTTTATTGGATTGGTGTATACATCAGACTTCCGGTGAGAAAAGAAAGGGACGGAGATCGGGCCGAGGAATTTTTTTCATTGTACATTGTACGATGGATTGGGTATTGCTGGCTTGAACTTTCGAGCGTCGTTTACTTGAACTTTGGTTTACGATCGGGTGTTGTTAATGCACCAATCGCCATAAGATTTACGGGTTTTAGACAGCCAGTCATGCCGGTGGACGCGCGTAAGCGAGAAGAGGAGATTTCGAACGATCGTACGTACGTTCAGATGGAATCTCATTCTAATATGACAAACGTTATACCTGACGGTAAAAGTCGCTAGTTTGGGCGGCATGATTCACGGCCAGCGCGAAGCCGGGCTTATTTTATTTGCGGCTTAATTTTATGTCCCTACCATATATATATATATATACCCACTTCTCCTTCGAGACGTACCCCGAAGAAAACCCCACGCGCAACTTGGCTCAAAAAATAACCGACGAGGCCCAACTCAAGTTCCGATCTAGGTTTCAAAATCCGTTGAAAAGTAATTGTCAATTGCAACTGTTCTTCAAATCGAGTATTTCGGTGCAAAGTCAAAAAAAAAATTTGATCCTTTCTGGAAGCCGTACCGTTTCCTAAATTGAAGAAAAACGTTATCCGAGGACTCCGGAGGTATTTCCGGGCCAATACCGAGCGGTAAAAAACCGAATGACTGAACGAGGTCCTTATAAGGCTCGTCGTCCGGTTCCTGGTAGATAAAATATTGAGAAATCTGTAACTAGGATCGGACGAGTTCTCCCTTCGGTGTCACGGGTTAAGGCAAGGTAAGTAAAACCAAGTTACTACGGGTTTCACCCGTACCGAATCACACTGACCGTTCGTTCGGTTGTCTTGGTTAAATGAAATGTCCGGTGCCATGTCAGTGAATGTCAGACCCCCTCTGAGCAGGCAAGTTCACCGAAACACACCGTCCCTCTTTGGATGTATATTTACTATAAACCTACTTCAAATATGTATGATACGATACCACACTGGGATAGATATATACTCTAGTCCGCAGGGTATGTGCCGAGTACATATGTACACAATGTTGTATGTATAGGACGTGCGACACACACCCGTCGAGTCCGGACAGTCCTGATTCCTTCTTTATTATCTCCGCACACACGAGTCGAAAGAGAAAAATAAAAATAAGAACTGGAAGAAGGAGAAGAAGAAGAAGAAGAAGAAGAAGAAGAAGGAGACGAAGAAGAATGGGAAAAAAAAGATGAGGAGAGAGGACTGGTCTAGCTCCTTCTTTCGCTCGGCTAAAGAACAAGCCTTCTCCCCTCGTTGTCTTCTCTTTTATTTTTATTTTTTTATTATTTTCTTTCAAATTGCCACCGCCGCCTCTTTCGCGGTTTGGTTTCGTCTCTTTTCAGTTCCGAAGGGTATTCCCGTTCGTGGGTGTTGCGGTAGACCCATTTCTTCACACGAAGAAACCGCGCTTAGATAAATAACTCCTAGTATTCGAGCTCGGTCGAACTATATACCAACTCCTCCTTCGGTGATGTACCCAGACAGACAGACAGCCAGTCGCCCACGATTCATTCAACGACTATGACTCCAGTCTCACCAAGGCGGAATCCCACAGTCCAAACTCTCAAGTCCAACGCGGGGTTCTAATTGAATCAATGATAACTCGGAGTAACTCGATACCTACTCCACGAACGAACACTAGCTCTACTAGTCTCTGAATCGTAACGGCTATCTATCGTATCCGGCGTTATCTGTTTCTCGCCTATAATTAAGTGACTCGAATATAAATTCCAACCTCCGCTCTTGTATATCCTTAATCACTTCTCCCTCTCGAGGAACCATCGTCCTCTCTTTTACATCGTTCCCAACACGTGTTCAAACATTTTTCACTTCCTCTTGCCAGTTGCCATTTTGTTTTGTTTTTTTTTTTTTTTTGTTTTTTTCAAAATTTCGGCGCCTGTTTCACTGCTGCTAAAGTTTGGATCTGATTTCGCAAAGTGCAGTACGTTGGACTGTCGAGGAGGATTCGCGATGCGATTCGAAAGAGAAAAGAAAGGAAAAAAGTACGAGGTAATATTTCTTTCGGGTTATCTGATTGAGGTGGAAATTTTCAACCGTGTGTATATCGAGTGGCTAGATGAATACCCTGGAGGCGTCGTTTCTCGCCTGGAAGGGTTTTTGCGAGTATGGTCGTCGGCCCTCCGTGCTGCGCGTCGGTTCGCGTTGCCCTTTTGCGGCCCGCGGTCATCTCGCCCGTTGGCTATCTTCTTTGTCCCTTTGCCGGCTCTAACCTGGCGCTGGTGTTTCGAGGATCAAGCTTCTCCTGCGTGGCCCACAGTCAACGTCTATAATGATGATTGGTGCTAATTTAACGAGGCATAAAACGCACATTCATATCTCGGCTTGTTATACCTCTGCACTGCGATTCGGTGGACGGATTTTGTCCTCGGGAAATACACCCCATCGGTGTTCCTCGTTGGATGTGGGATTCGGGACGTGGGATTAGCACGGTTACAAGAAAAGAAAAAGGAGCGGAAAAACATATTGCTACGTTGATCAGTCGCGTGCAGGACGAACGAGAGAAGCCATTCCTCGCTCACCGCACAGTGACAAGTTCATTTTATTAAGAAACCACCTTCTCCTCGGTCTTCATCTCCCTGCTGCTGCTGCTACTGCTGCTGCTGCTGCTGCTGCTGCTGCAGTATTCCATGGGCTGTTATTCGCGGACGCCCGCAACTCTCGTCTCTCCGACCACTAAGTCCCTGTGCGTATGGTTGACGACTGTCAACGGATATACGTCGCCTCCTTTGATGTCCCTCCCTTCATCCTCCGCTCCTTGATCCACGCTCTCTCACTATTTTTCTCTCCTTCCATCTCGCCTTCTCCTACTCGGTTATATTCACTGGATTCGTTCTTACGGGGAGAACCGAGCCGCTTCGTTAGCTTCCTCCACCAGACTCCTCCGCGGTCCAAGATCTCCGAGTCTCTCAGTCTCACAGTCTTTCAGTCTTTCCTGCCTACCTCCTCTTCTCGTCCTGCTCTTCCTTTCGGTCCCGTCCACAGCTCGACCGACAAAAGTTCCTCGCCTTAATCCTACGCCACATCGTCTCCCCGATCCCTGGAACGCCTTCTCCTTTATTTCCCATCTTGCTTTGCCTTATTCTCGTCGCTTCTTGTTCTACCAATTACAGAAAGGTGATGATTGAATTATTCTACGCACTCGACGAGTTCTCGTGATCAACAAAACACCCCGTGCAGTCTCGTCCAGGTTCAAACTCCGCACAACATTCTACTTCATATCGGTACAACCTTCGTGTGAAATGATCGACTTGTGCCGGTAGAATTTTTATCAGAAATTATTTCATGAAAACACAACGCTCCATATATTCGTTAGCATAAATTACACGCGGTTATCTTCGACATGTGAGATGTCATAGCGCCCGCGCATGCGCAGATGGTTCATTAATCTTTTTCTGAACGATACCGGGGTTCGTCTTCTTCATTTTCCTCTCCTCTCTTCATTTATTCAAGGTGTTGTTCCGTGTGGGTGAAAAAAAAAAACAAAAAAAAAAAAGAAAAAGAAAAAATCGTACCTCTGGTTCTTATTTTGTAGGGTTGATAGGTGGACTCGTGCGTTGTGCCGCATCAGTGGAGATATGCTCCGGGCCGTGTTGTGCACTGGATACAACACAGTCCTGAATAAGGCAGTTCGAAGAATATTAATTAAACCGGATAAGATCGAAGGACGAGGTTAATTAGCTTGCATTATAAACTTTGTAGCCCTGCACGATCGCCGTTTGTCTGTTTGATCAGCGAGCTCTCGAATTCCGCTGATCCTCTGTACGAGACAATTAACAGAATAGCGAAACTAGAATAGAGAACCGGTCGAAAGGCGAGTCAAAAATCGATCAACTCCCTTTTCACAGTGTTTTAAAAATAAAGAAAACGCTATCCACCACTGACAGAAAATTTCTCTTCCAAAGGGGGGAAAAAAAAAAAAGGAAAATAAGGCTGTATTCGTGCCTTTCAGAAATCTACAAGACGCAAGGGTGCCACGCACCTGTCCCTTTTACCGCCCGACGCATAGCACGACGAGAACACGCATGAGCACGTGTTTTCAGGGTTGGTATTTTCGAGGGGAAGATGTTGGAAATTTTTTTTACAAGCCAGTAGTCGACAAGCCACGGTCCGCTGCCGTGGAATTTCTGTTCATAGATCGTTAAAATCTATGCTAGAAAATTTGGTATCGTAGAAAGAATGCAGTCAGACAGTCACGCCTGCGGTTCTCAGACATAAATGTGGTAGGTAGATACGACAGTGAGGAGCGATCACCCTTTTTCCTCGACAGACTGAATTTTCGTATCTAAGTTAGTTCGGCTCATGATCCGCTGTTCTACGGTGGACAATTAGCAAAATCGTTAATTTATCGCTACCTCTTTTTTTTTTATCCGGACTCTGCGTCGCCGTTAATTAAGGGGTATGTAAGTGGTCTTGGATTTAGTGCGGCTCAGTAAAATTCTTATTTACGATTCGTGGCAGGAGAGTCGTTCCACCTCGTTGTACGTCATGCGATACAAAACAGGGAAACCCAAACCGACTGGCTGTAGCAAATGCGCTTTTTGCAGGCTCGACAAAAACTTACGCTCGCATTTACCCCCTCCATTTACCATTATGGATTTTTCAGCGTTTTAAAAAGGCCAGGAGATCAGCGCTGGACATAAATCTCACGTAATTAAAAAATGGTACTTCCCTCGCTCACTGGTGGTCACGCGAAAGCTACGTCAAGAGGTGTAGAACCCGGACGAAACGCTGGCGAACAATACCAGGTCCTGAAAAGTTTTCGAAGAAAAATTTACCTCCTCGGTATCTTCGCCATTAGCTGGCACCTACCGACAGCCCGATGATCCAGCTCGAGTTTGATGCACTGTCAGTCGTACATCATAAACACATTAGTTCTCGAGAGGAGAACTAGCAATGGCTCGACTCTGAACGGGTCCGTCCAGCACGGCACTTCACGTGTAGAGATACACATGGCTGTTTACCAGGTGAATGTGGAGGAGGGATATATCGTGGGTTTCACACAATTGATCGATGTTGGATTATGGACTGGTTGGTTTGGCTAACAAGGCCAGTCCGGGATCACGTTAAAACTAGCGTTAAAAAATGTTGGAATAAAAAATGCGAACGTACGATGGGACTGGAAGTGGTAACGACGAATGTTCAGAGAAGAAAAATAAGAAGATGAAAGAAATTGATGAATGGCGTGGCTAACGGAGTGGAATTGACTCGTGTCGAGTTCACGTCTTCACAAGCCAGTACAGTGCACCAGGGTTAAAGTCAGAACTTTGACTATTCGTCTTGACGATTTTCAAGATGATCACAGAGAGAGCGATGGATAGAGAAGGAGAAGGGAGCTAGGTTATAGCTGGTATGGTCTGCTGCTAACACAATGTGGCAGTCGGTGTGGAGACACTGACGAATCTCTGCAATTAATAAAATGTTTACCTGCTTATTGTCGTGGGCTACCAACTGCCTGCGCCCAACGTCTCACCGTCTCGTCTCAACCTGGGCTACCCTTTTCACCGACACACCAACTCCTCTCTTTATTTATTTCTCTTCCGTCTCTCGCTACTTCGTCGTTTCACTCTATTTCCATCTTCCTCTTTCTCTGGGCCCTGTGCTGCTGCTGCTGCAGTCTGTCCGGTTTCAATGGACGCGTATTAATTGGGCCTGAGCCACGAGCTGGCACTGGTAGATGTCCTCGTGTAGAGTTTCTATAGTCGAGATTGTCCGCTCCTCAGTTGGCTCGTAAACGAACACCCAAACCTCCTCTTTTCTCTTTTCTCTTTTCTCTTTTCTCTTTTCTCGTTCCTCTTTCTCCATCTCTCCTCTCTCACTGAATCTTTCCTAATATTACCACAGCTCCGTTACCAAGTTACGTGCCAACGCTTATCTTCATCCACCCTAGCCTCATCGCAATGTATCCTGTTCTCTCCTCTCACCGTTACCAACAAGACCAAAAATCTACTATCCAAATGTCAGGGAATCGACTTTTTCCAGTAGTTTTCCTTCATCAGAAAAAAATCCACCTGCTTTATCATCGACGTTTGATCTTTGATTGAAAACCACTTCACCACCGTGGAAGGACATTTCTGCATGGTCTGGGTGCGAACGGGCACTTCGAACAAGCCACCTTACGTGATCCGGTGTCTTCCAAAAAGAGACTACATCGCGAGCTGATAGTAGACCTAGATTCCAGTTTCCAGGGTCAATAACTGGGAGCGTGAGAACCGAGAGTGTAATGGTAGTGTTTGCGTCGGTATAGGTTGCTTATGGTGGTTGAAAAAGATTGGCTATGCACATCACATCAAAGTACGAAGAGACATCGATCTATCATCGAATAATAAATTGGTCGTTTGGTCAGTCGCTAATTTTGAATGGGGTCTCGTTTGCGCGCTAAACTGAAACGGCCTGTGGTATACGTGCGTCGTCTATTTTTTTCCCTACCGTCTATATACCAACCAGACGAACAGATTGACGACGCGACGCAACTCGAGACTCACGATTTAAGATTTACGACATACCGTTTTGTGGCTCGGATTAGTGACCGGCGTTCAACTCCTTTAAAGACTCTTCATCTCCTTATCAGGTTTTGAAGTATAGAATTTTTACCTGTGTGAATAGTCGTCCAGCCGAACATCTTTACACATCTGGCTCTCGTTCATCGACGGATTGTTTATTGTACAAAAATAAGCCATAGAGATATATTTTTCTTTCCATTTTTATTCTCTCATTTTTTCTAAACTCTTCGCGGCCTCCTCCCACCGATACGACGACGCTTCATCTTTCAGGGTAAACAATCCACCGGCCCGTACACTTTGCGAGTCATAGCAAACCGACTGCAGCCCGTCTAGCTGGCGCATTTCACACGTGTCAATCCGGCAAAGATTTACCGTCGTTTGTCGTCTCGTCGTTTTCCTATTTACTCTTTTTCTCATCCCGCTCCTCCCTATATCCAGTCCGTAAATCATCCGCATATGCTTTTTTCGAGTCACTCACTCACCCGCTCTCCAGCCCGGCTTCGGTAAGAGAGTAGCTGAGGAAAAACCGTTTCTGAATCAAAGGTAATCGGATTCAGGGAGAAAATGATCGAGGGTTGACGGCGAGTGGTCAGTTTCGTGAGAAGCGTTTTCAGCTAGTGGCTATTTTACAAAAGTTTTCAAGAACCGTCGTCGAAGTAGGTATCATCCAGGAGTTCCGGTTTCGGGTTTTCCTCGAGGGAAGCCCATGGCGTAACTATAACTCGAGCAGTTCCGTTACGGAATCCTCACCTCGTTCCCACGCAATTTGCTGGCAGTTTGTTGTATCACCGGTTCCGCTGCACTCTCACTAGTTGGAATCCGGCATTCGGCCTATCTCCACCAACCCGGCTTTCCACCTTCTACATGTAGATAGATATGAGCGAGTCGCACACTCATCCCGCGATGTGAGTAAAAATGAAGAAAACAACCTCCGACGTTGAAGCTAGCCTCCTCTACTCAGCTAGCGGAACCACTGCACCTACATCGTACCCGAGTATAAGGCCGCAGAAAAGTTACTCTCTTCTTTCTTCCACCGTCAGGGTATTCACGCGCTCGCGAGCTTTACATCGCGTTAATGAAAAATGCGTCCAAAGTCTGTCCGCACAAAAGTGCATAACAGATGGCTATCTGGGCTCACTCCTTCGTCGCGTTAATACGCCGCGTTGTCGCGTCTTAAACAGCACCACAGCCTAGTGCTGTGCTGTGATGTGATGTGCCGTGCTGTGCTGTGCTGTGCTGTGCTGTGCTGTGCTGTGCACCAGGTCTTTAAACGTTACAGGGCTGAGTTTACTCCTGGAGATGCCTGGTCCACCAGGCAGGTGGATAATACATGTACATACATGCATAGATGCATAGATGTACCGGTGAAACCGCTAGGAATTTCCTGGGTTTACAAGCAAAGATATACCAGATAAAAGTCACTCTACCAACTCGCTACGTTCGGTTCACAATTTAACGATAGAACACCGACGCTTATGGCCGCAATTAACGACCGGATTAATTAGGCGAGAGTCGTATATAGAATGAAGTAAATAATCGAAGAAGAAAAAAGGAAAAGAATTTAAGGAAAGCAATTTTTTTTATTTTTTATTTTTTGTTTTCTTTTGGTTTTTAGTTGACGCATTCGTCAAATTTTGTCGACACCCGCGATTCAGGGACACACATGTATAAATTCTCTATTCGTTCTTCGAGAGACTGGGCTCTGGCGAGCGGCCGCTTTGATCACTTTTGACATTTGGAATTTTCATAATTTATTCCATGGAGACGGACGGCGACGCCCCCTTCACGGTTGAGGAGCCGTTAACCCGATATTTACTCGTGAAACTCTTCTTACCCTAGCCACGTAGTTTTCGGTCATTTTGACCTGGCCCTTTCGACCGAGGCCCGAATATATCGGATAGATGATTATTTAATCGCGTTTTAATTAGCGGCGAGAAGGAAACGCGACATTTTACTAATTCAATGACACGCCTGGACGCCGGAATCGGTTTCCTAATTTCTGACAATAATTTTAATCGTCGGGACGGTAGAGCAGCTGATAAATTCTCCTGTGTAATAAGATTTGTAGTTTTTAGAGTATTTCCGTTGCGCTTAGGAATTAAGCGCTAGATATGAAAAACGGCTTACAGCTGGTACGGTAATGCGTGACAGACGGACAATGGGTGGCATGTAATAATTTGAAAATCTGAAAATATCACCTCGCCAACGTAGTCTCCAATTATAAATTTAAATATCCGAGAGCCCGGCTGCAGGCGCATTTGAATAATCATAAAGCGTCGATAATAACAGCTCTTATAATCCGCGGGTCTAAAGCTCCGGCATCCGAACACCAAGGAAGGACACGCTTCTCCCATCGTCGCCGAATATTAAGGATATATTAAGAATATTATTAAGAATCTTGAGAATACCTATGCCTCCACCGCGAACGGGGAACCGGAGTATCATCTACCGATATTAAGAATATTCAGATGGGAATGGGAATGCTGAGACGGCTTGTAGCATTAACATTAAACACGCTGGTATTACCTGTGTAAATCACAGAACCCCGGCAAGTCTTTGACCGACCATTTCTAGGTAAATCGGAGGCTGACTTTACCCAACTTATTTTCATCAAGTTCCCTGGCAACGGGGACAGCTGTTTCATTCAGTTTTGAATAATGAAAAAGCTTCTTTCCTCGATAAGTTTGATGGGAATTGCGGAAGATGGATTTACGCGAGGAAAGGAATCGCTTCCTTTGTTCGGAGCGCCATCTGAGATGTGAAAACCGAGTTATACGACACCCCGGATTTTCTGCGAACTATTTTTTCGGACCCCGGTGCTAATTTCAGTTTCTTTATTTCAGGCCCTCTTTCACCACGCATGGAACTAACCTATAGCAATCCGAAAGGCGCTGAATGTACGCTGCAGGCTCTTTACCTACCTGAATATAACAGCCAACACATAACATAACACCTCGAAGTATAGCCGGCCATTGAGGGGCAACCCGGCATTGTCCGGCTTTACAATGGGTCACTCGCTGAACCAAATGACCCGTATACCTGTGTATATGTATTTATTTATACGTTGTAATCCCGTCGAAGTGTTGGTCTGTGTATAGTGCTGTGTGCAGTTAATACATATACCCCGTCCAGGTCTCGAGGGACAAGAGCGAGCCAGGTTTTTCCTCTCATCGGTACGTTTCTCTTTATTTTCTTATCGAGTCCTCGACTCCGTTTCTCGCTCACGAATTCGTCAGGCCCTCTAAGAATGCCAGCAAAAACGGTCCCCCGTTACCTCGGGAAGGCGTCCTGATCCGGGGATCATCTTCACCTCATTCTGCCACTTTGTTGTACCATTCGTCAACTCGGCGTAAGAGCATACAGGTACTAATCCATTTTCTTTCATTCCGCAGAGAACCAGAAATGGTCAGGAAATGGAACGACGGGAATTTTTATGCTCCGTGATTCATCGTCAACGAGAATATATAATTTTTCGTTAAAGTTTAGAGTGTGCCATTTGTCAACTGGACAGCACTTCATATTATGCCATTCGTCATTAAAAGACAAATGATAAGGAACATCATTTTTCTGGTTTACATTTCTCATCCTCCAAACTTACCGGAGTATCGAATTATTTCTGTGCGACTTTTTCGTCGGTGTTCTTCCCCGAAGGAAGAAGCCCATTACTCCACGTCTTATCATTCATCATCGAAATGCAATTAGCCAAGGCATGGACATGATTTTTCTGATTCCCGTTTGTCATCTCGAATCGTAATTTATGGTACCTCACTTCTTCCGCCCATTCCGATCCATTTCTCTTATTATTCTCCGGCCCAAAATCCGGCTGGAGTACCGAAGTCGTTTCTAAGGATCAAGGGAAAACGGAGACAATTATTTCTAATAAGCCTCCGGATCTTTGTCACGTGCATCAAGTTCCTTCCTATCTATTAATTGTCTGAGTCAATGTGGGCGGTAGAGACGTTCGCCTAATTGCCATCAAGAGATAGTGAACTAGTGGGAGGAGGTCTCCCTCTCTGGCGACTCGCGTCGTCTGGATCCTCTGGACCTCCGGACCTCCGAGGAGGCGATATCTGCCTTTTATCACAAACCTGGTGCATACCTCTGTAGTCTTACCTCGAAGAACACGGGCTGACCTGAGATGTGTATATAGGTAGTACACTTGGCACAAAGTAAAATCCTCTCGGCTCGATAGCTCTGCTAATGAAACGAGTATCCTCTCAGATAAATTCTCCGCCTCGATCCCATCGCTTTCAAATTCAACAAACACGATTCGGTCATTCTGGCGATAGCCATTGCACACCGGAATAATCTTCGGCCGGGACGGATGTCAATCTTCTGCATCTGTGATTGGCGTCTTGAGAAACTATTCACCGATGATTAGCCGCGCGTTGCCGGTCATAGAAATCTTCGTTCGAGTTAAAGGCTGGCTAATAGGTTGGTTAAATGTGAATAAAATCGCGTTTCTATTATAGGAACTAGTCGGTGTCGTAACACCTTTCACGGCCTCGTAAAGACCCGTCGAAGAGGACTATTAGCCGGCCATTAGTGGCCAAAGCGTATAAATACGAGCGTTGAATACGAATTGGATATCGTCGAGTTTGAAATTTTATACGAAAACGGCGTCTCTGGGTCAATATTGCAAGTGCCGAATGGGGGCCATTATCATATCAGAAAAAGTCCTTAACGATTCCTCAAAGAGTGGCCGACTCCGGCGAGAAGGATGCCTGTGCGTGGGTTGACCCCGGACTCTTTGGATCAGGGTCTAAGTGGGTGTCTGAGTCGAAGACTTCTCGATAAACTCCCGTGTTCATTGGATTGGCCTCTGACACGCAGTCTTGTTAAGTCCGTTAACCCCGTATCAATAATTCGTAGTATGGAATATGACGAGAGTAGAAACGGGGTGGGTACGTACGTATACGTTTGTACCTAGGCGCCGGTTCCTCAACAGTTCCAGAAGTCACAGCATATGTATGCGCTGGAGCCTGAGAGACCGGACAATGCAATGTGATGTGAAGAATGAATGGATGCGTGTGGCAACTCCTTTGATTGGATTTGATACGCAGACCTCGGACTGGAGCGCCCACACATATCTAGCTGGTACAAACGCTGCTCTTCGGAGTTAACGTCATTTCATTTTCTCGTACCATAGCATCGCTCAGGTATTTAACAAGGCGAGTCTCTCTCTCTCTCCTTTGTGTTTCTGGCAAAAGTGAGTTGTTAAAGGAGAACTTGCCAATATTTAACTGCACGTACTTCGCGCTAACTCCGAACTGTTACAGACTCGTGCACGTATGCACAAATGTATTCCGCTTTTCGGATCAGTCTCGAGTCTCTTTATACTGTCAAACGGAATGGTCTTTTGTGTGCTCTGCCCATTCCTCTCGCGGAGATTAAAGGCGAGTTGAACCAATTGGTTATCGGTAAATGATGGTCCGGGTAAATTCTCACCTCGGCTTTGCTCATCAGCTCGAAGCGAAGGTGCTGGCTTCCAGCTTTTTAGTTGGGTTATATCCTGGTCTAGCTAGCACGTGATGCTGACGTGTAAAGGCACTAAAATTGACCAGCGCTCAGTGTTAGTAGGCACTATCGGGACGTCGACTCCGCCGAGAATTACTGGAATGTGTGCATCAGTGGATCGAGACTAGCTGCAGGTACGTCGAGGCGTGAACCCTTTCAACGAGGGATAGATAAGCCGGTGGAGGTATCTTTGAACAGCTACGACTCTCTCCAGAAACTCGGGGAACTAAATAATTCCTGAAACACCATTTTGTTTTATCTCTAGTGCTCCGATCACACGTAATACTATATGTATGTACCTAGGAAGCGACCGATGTACTACGTAACACACCTTACATTGGTATCGAGTATCTATCTATCTGTATCTTTTTTACGTCTCAGGACGGGCTCCGCTTCCATTATCGTTTGACCATTTCCTGGCGGATCGAGTACATCGTTTCGAAGACGGAGAATTCGGACTTGGGAAAACCACAGCAGCGATCATCCCGCACTGCGGCAGTTCAAAGTTAATCGACCAATTTTACTTAAAGTCTAAAATTTCGGAGTTTACAACCTCCGAACTCCACGCGGCCTTCTTATATGTGTGTTATTCTTCCCTGTTTTTCTTCCTCTTTTTGCTAATACAAAACATGGGTTTGATAAATAGAGGAGTATTTTTTTCCGCGACTTGGGATCGCGGGGATTCCACAAAGAAAATAAATAATGTGACTCTCTCTCTCTCTCCCGGCTACGAGCCGGGCACGGATGGCTTTGTAAAAAAAGTTAGGATCGGAGAGAGGCTTGTTTGTGACTCGTCATTTACTGGAGCTGGTCTTGGTGCTACCCCAGAGTTTCGTGGAGCCATTTTATCGTACGGTACGTGGTTAGCTGCGGTTAACACTGGTGAATAGCCGTTTAGATATGTTGTATCGGTAATTCGATAATTCGTTCATGTTCCTCTCGAGTGACCCAAATAGCGCTTCGTTTCGTTTGGATGGATCGATGAACTGCACGCTTCACGGCTTCGCAGCCTTTTTTCTCTCATTTCAACAAATAAGTAGTCAAAGAAGACGGAGTACACGAAATCTGCTGAAAACTATTTTCCTTCTCCTAAAACTCGAAACGAACGCCGAAAGCTCAACTTTCAAAGGCGTATGATTATTGCTCTGTACCATGGTGTAATATTATGTCATTGTGGTTTCATCGGCACGGCAGTGAGCCTGAGGCCCTTTCGGACCGACCGACGAAGAGAGTATGGGACGGTAAGGCCCCGTTGCTCAACGCTCACAGAGCCGAGAGAAGAGCGAGGTAAAAGAAGCGAGAGAGAGAGATAAGGGGATCCTTAATAACACGTTCTCTTCTAACCTCTGTACCCCGGGGAGTCCGTTGAGCTGCGAGCTGCCAGGCCATGGCATGGTCAGTACCAACTGGCTCTTCGTCGCTCTTCGTCTACGTAGCCGCATATATGAACGGGGATTGTGGTGTGCCGGACTGGCAGGGGGTGCCGATGCCGAAGAGTGAAGAGTGAAGAATGAAGAGTGAAGAGTGAAGAGTACGAAGTGAAGAGTAAAGATCGAGGAGCGAAGACGAGGATCGAGTCGAGCCGAGAGAAACGAAAAGCGAAAAAGCACGTCCAACGTTCTTGCTAAACTGTTGATCCCTCGTCGTCCGTCGCTCTGTCATTATCGTTTGTTCAACTCGCCACGCCGTGTCAGTCCCGGATCACTTTGGTCCAGTAAATATATATAAACTCTGGCTAATGATAGTAGTGCTGGGATTGGTAGTGCTGCTCAAGTTACGGGTATTTCGTATTACCGAAATACCGGTAAGTACCGGTATTAACCAAAAGTACCGCCGGCGATATCCGGAGAAAATATTATCCGCTAAAGCGTACCCTTGACTTCGGGAACACCAATTACCCACCTCATACATGCACTACGAGACTATAAACTATTTACCACGTCGAAAGCAGCCTGAGATATCGCGAATCTTCATAAATATTCGAAACCCGGCTACTCGAAATTGGGTTCACTGTTATCGGTACCGAAGAAAAAAAAGAAACTGTCGCTAATTAGTAATCAACAATTAATAATTAGCAATCGTTGGAGGATTTTCGAACGAAGCAATTTTATTCGTTGTCAGTCAGTATATATATATCGATGATTGCTAATTGCTAATTAGAAGTTAATCAGAATGCGGTGGATCCGCGATGATACGTATAGTTGAGGGGATTGATGAATTGCGATTTAATGCCCGATCGACGGTGTGAATATCCTTGGTTCTGATTCTCGGCGAAACTGGATCTGAATGTGTCTGTCTATTCGATATAAATCCGAAGGCAATTTGTGGAGGAGTAAGCGATCAGAGAGAGTTTTTAACGCTTATGTCAGACCTTTTTTTTGCCGTGGTATTAAAAGCGAAGTGATTCTCGAGAGTTTAAGAAGAATTTTGTAAGAATAATTCCAGGAAACTTTAGTGGGCATAAATTGTAACTGGTTTTCGTTTAATCGACTCGTAACGGTCAAGTCCAGTCCAGTCCGTAGGACGGTTAAATAATAGTGAAAAAAGAAGCGAAAAATACTAAGAGTAAAAAATTTGCGTGCACCGGATCATCGCGCGTGTCATTCGGTAATAAAACGAAACTCGAACCTCGCGTCGTATCATAACCCGATATTTTTAGTGCTTTTTAATTAGGTGTCGATTTTAGCACCGCGGTTGATAATCGTCGGACAATAATAATATCGAACGGTATAATTCCAGTGCAATTACGTGATTAGCGGTAACGGTACTTTTCACGAAGAGTATATCGCGAGGTGTACGCTGCGAAATTTCACGCGGTTGCGTTTCGCGTACGCGGAAAGTAAAACTTTCATCTCGTTTTTCCTCACCGAATGATTATGGTGCTCGAGGAGGAGAGAGGGCGAGAAGGTATAAAGAGAGAAAAAAGGTATTTCTGGTTCTGGTAATGGTAATTTTATATTTCACACCCCAAGGGTAGGAAATATACAGCCAAGTCGTATTTAAAAATTTGCATAATGGCTTACCGACATGTTTATGTACACACGGTTGAATCAGCCTTTCCAACACATGTTCGAGATCCGCGCGAGGCCTTCCGATACTTGTAAAAGTATTGTAGCCGTAGGTATGCAAGTTTAAGATCAAAGTATAATACTAAAAAACGAGCGTAGGTATATAGTATATCCCCGTTTTGTCCCTCGCACAAATATATACATATATATCCGAGGTCGAAGAGAGCCAGGGATTAAAACTCCGGCATATTATATCCAGCCGGTGAAGGGGGCCTACTCGTAAATACGCGATTTTTCTTCGGCTACCAAAGACCCGGGTAACCGAACGGCGCCGCGCCGCGGCGCACCGTCACGCTCGACAAACAATTAGACTAAAATTATTATCCGACTAATTGCAATAAAAGTGTTTGCCGGCGATAAACGACCGGAAGCTCCGCGCAGCTCGCACCGAAACGATAGGTGTGCTTTTTTTGTCAACCACTGGGTGATTTGAACGATTAATTTATAACAAAAAACTAAATTATTCCATAGGCGATTCGATTCAGTGACCGACGAATAGTAAGAGCCGTGGAATACGAGGAGCGAGAAAAAAGGGAAAAAGTGTATTCGATGATGTTTTCGTGAGCGAAGGTAGACGTTACTTCGATTAACCGTTTCGAACAAGACACCCAGTGTGTAGTAAAGAATACAGAGAATTTACGGACACGTGGTGTTTATGTCTACCTGGCTCAGATATCTACGGTATATATCTACTTGTTTATAAGGTTCGTTGTGCAGACAGAGTTGAGCGCGTAGTGCGTGCGCATGCATGTAGATGTGTATGCGTACCCCGAGTTTCGAGGTCCCATAGCACACGGGTATAATTAAGAACCTTAAATCGCGGAGGATCGCCGGTTCGTAGGCGTGTCCGGTCTCCTCCACGCATCAATGCCCGTCAGTTGGTCAGTCCCTTGCGTCGTGCACTGTACCATACCTTCGTCGAAAATATGTTTCGTTCCCGCTCGACGTACACCGCCGCGATGACGAACAACCTTTTTTTACACTCTATTCTACACTGATCGATAAGTACACGCGCTAACGCCATCTGCATCAACGAAACTCTTCTCTGTCGATAGACCTGTAGCTCGTTTTCAATTCCTCGAAATTCCGCAAGCCGATTTTCCGTACCCGCGCATGCGCGTTGTGATGGTTTCGGGCGGGAGACTAGACCTAACCTCCTCGTAGATCTCGATTATCGTCGCTGAAATATCTTGCATTCGATTTGTAACGCGGGGGAAAAGCAGCCCTGAACAAGTGTCGAATATTGGGATATCGGATTTGGAGTGTGTATAACTTTATTTATCAATAATTCGATCCCCTTTTATCCGTTCGTTTTCGAGTGTGGGTTTCAGGGCGACCCCGTTGCGGAATTGAGCGAGGTAGTAATGAATAATTCATGATCGGGGAAGAGGCAAGAAACGTTCCCGGTTGACTCGGTTTGACTCGGTTTAATGCGATACACCAGTTAAGGGGCGGCAGTCTACCGACTAAAATGGCTGATTGACTGCTGCCGCCCTGGGTAAGAAAGCGTCAGGAGTCTTACGGCGTCCCAGGGTGTCCCAGGGTGTCTCAGGGTGTGTTCGTCATACCGACTTGGGTTTCCCGGGGTGGTTAGACCATATGTATAGGTTAGAGGCGCGATATAAACTCCGCGTCGCGTCCGCGGAAGAACTGCAGCGCGGGGAATGGTTCCTTTGTTGCGGTGTTGTTGCGAGGTAACCAAATACACACGGGTGCATGAAACCCCTCCGCGTCCGGCGAACAAGACGACAGTTTGTATCGAATCTCTTCCTTCCCTTTGCCGTTCGCGGTCCGCTACCTTTATGGATGGATCGGTTCGCCGCCCTGACACCTGTCCGACTGGTCAGTCTCACACATGAACACGTAGCTATCACCGTCACGATCGCACCACGACAACCATACCCGGTTATGTTGGTTTAAGAGAACACGAGTTGATCGTGTCCTCGAGAAACAGGGCCATGATTATATTTGAGGAAAAATGAAGCCGGTATATACCTGGCGTCGATAGGAGGGCAGGGACTAGGTAGATGAAGGGAAGGGGGGATGTAACACTTCTGGAAGCAAAACGAGTCGAGTGTTTTAAATTAAAAGTGTAATTGAATCGAGTCCGAGGAACGAATGAAGTAATGGGTGTGATCTGATAATAGCGTACGAAACTTGTTTAGACGATTTTCTGCCAGTCACGGTACTACCAGGGGACCCGAGATTAAACCGTGTGTCCCTTTTGTGGATCAACGCCGCAGCCCCTCACCTCCTATCACGAAGTTCTACCGATCGATAATTAATTGATGGGAGCCCTCAGATATCGTCGAGAAGTTCCGCTGCTTCTCTTCATCACTCGTCGACAATCTCTACTGCCTACGTCCAGATCCGATCCTCCGACGCTTTCCAATCGCGATCATTCCCAATTATTATTTTCATCCCTTAACCCTCGTTCCCCACTTCGTTATCCGTAGTCGGATCGATCAGAATTTCGCCCTCCGAAAACACCAACGGGTTATTCGATCATAGCTGTGAATGGCTATAGTGTTACTCAGTCAGCCTCGTAGAATGGATATACGTTTACTAAAATGTTGCGGTAAAATTTACGGTTTGTTCGACGTTAACATCGGGCTTTAGAGTTTCCCACAGAAGGTTATGCTCCGAAGACGGAAGGTCCTGAAGAGGCTTCTTTACGCTATGTTCACGAGGTTCGGAAGGCGTGGTTGCAGAGGTCCGTTGCCGCGGGCGCGTGTGTCTGCTCTGGCGATGGCACGACGTAGCCGTTAGGAAGGTACCTACCTACCTACCTATGCGTAGAAGAGGTACAACGATATGGAAGCTAAGGCAGCCGGACGGAGAAGGCGATGAAGAGGATAAGAGAAAAAGAGAAAATGAAAAGAAAAGAAAAGGAAAGAGAGACGGAGAGAGCGAGAGAGCGGGAGTGGAGGGAGAGGAGGGAGGGGGGGAGCCCCTTATACATAAATATCTCATAAATAACCATCCGGATAATCAATGTCGATTATAATTACCTACCGCTTGTATCACCAGCTTGGCTCTCGTATCCAGGTTCGTCTGTTCGATGCCGTACCTCTGCCCAAAAACAAGGCGACCAACCCGCCGCCTTAGCTTTTTATACTTCGTTGTATAACATTAGGCCGACCCTTTTTCGTTTTTATACCACTAGTAATTGGATTTCGACATTCTCCCGCACGTATGTTATATACATACTTAGAAACGTATAGACATGGTTCGAAGGGACACGGACACAGGTGAGGTGCACACGCGGGTTGTTTGGCTTTTCCTTCATCTGCAGCCGCATGCACGGTATGGTGAATAAGATTTTCGCTAATTGGTCATGATGTACGATTTTTCACAAAGGCTCCGTTACGATTCGACGACGTTTCTCCGTTTCTTCAATTTCCCCGAAAAAACTACGGGCTTCGCTGTCGTGAAAAATTTTTGATCAAAGAACGATTTTAACGACGACTAACATCCCGGCGGCACCCACGAAATAGGAACGTATCATGTAGGCGCACAGGCACAAACGTGGGGATATATTTTCTTGTTTGGACCATCTTACCGGAGGATTATAGCGTCGCGTTACGCGCTACGTCGAGGTGACGGTGCCAGAACCTCGGAATGTCTAATCCCTGACGTGTGGGTGCACTTCGGCTCTTCGTCCTCCTCCAGCAGTGTCCCTTTGTCGTACGGATTAGAGAAAATTTTCTATTGATTCCTCGGAGGTTCGCTCTGCTCCCCTTCATCTTTATGATACCTATTCACGTATAGGTTAAAAACCATCCCGATCCGTACACATACTCGCATTGCGATGCCTACTTCTATGAAACGCTCTGTACAACCAAGACCAACACTCTTCAGGCAAGGTGTACACCTCTAATCCGATCCTCGACCCAGGTACCAAGTTGTCGAGTCACGAGGAGAGCCTGGAGCACCGGATTTGTTACCTCGACAAGAGGCAAGGCTCCGTGTATCTAGGTACCCGCATCATAAAAAATACCCGAAATACCTCGTCGATTAGAATAATTGCGACAACCATAGATTGCCGACGGTTATACATACGCCTCGATATTCGAATCGTTGCGATAATTTCGCGATAGTTTTGCGACGAAATTATGTCGTCGATCAGAATCGAGTGGGCGAACAATCGATGGCTAATGGTAATACCTCGACGTTTGAGTTCTAGCGATTATTCAGCGGAAGCGAAAGCACCTCTCGACGATTAAGATTGATCATCGAGATTATTGGATTATAAACTAATTACCGATTCGAGTATGCCGGGCGAGTTGATTTCCCTTTCTGCACGTGGCGATACAAAGTATTGTCATTAGCGATCGCTGTGTATTTGGGCGCGGCAAGGCACAGTGGATATTATTTTTAACAAAACGAATCCAGTCCCACCGAAGAAACGGTTCAACGACTTCGAGAGGAACGAATTAAATAACTGTCCACGAATATCAAGAGCGACGATCATCATGGTATGGTATGGGGGGAATCGATCCTACAAGGCTAGCTAGTAGCATCGGGGACGAGGTAGTCCAATCGAGCGACGAACGGAACTCTGTAAAGCGATTTTGTTTCGACGAACCTTCTCCGTAATGAGTTGCCTAAATGGATCACAACAAATTACATTCTCGTGCTTGACTAAAGGAGTCGATCGAATGATACATTACGTACCGTGCACAAGAAGCTAATCGTTTCGATCACTCGGATTATTTTCATTATTTTTTCTACTTATTTCCTAGTTTTCAAAGGTTTCAACAAATCCTCGTACCCATCTCTGCACGGGCATTTACTGCACTCGGTTCCAACCACCGTTCGCTATCTGATTGACTATTATTTCGCTAACTAATTGTGAGAGGATCTTTCACGTCCGTGGATTGACGGTGCGAAGGAGAATCGCTGAACGGCATCATCAAACGTCTGATCACCTCTAGGCGAACCGGTGATGGATAACCTTCGATGAAATCATCCGTAGGCAGGTACGCGGATACGTACTACATACATTCATACGTAGTAGTACATACATGCGTCAGGCGGCTAGGTATGTAACTGTTAATCCTTAATTACCGATTGATTTATTGTATCGGTTAAGAAGTTACACGTGTATCTCATTGTTCAAAGATGGATGTTTCCCTCTTAGAAAGATGGCCGATACCATCGTCATTAATAACCTTGAACATTTGTACATCGGATTTGACTGAATAACGGACACGCAAGCAAACCGAAGAATAGTGCTTTTGAAAGAACGAAAATAACGATTCTAACCGATCGACCGACTACCGGCTCCTCGAACCTACTTTTAGCCAACCGATTAGGCAGGCTTTGCGAGCTGGTAGGTACGTGGCGTTTTTAAACAGCGATAGGAGTTGTCTTATCTCAAATAGCCGGCTCTCCTCTCGTCTGAATCACTCTGCTCGGGTTAACGGCACGATACACAAAATCACCGAGGTCTTAGACATCGCGTAGCAACGCTTAAGATCAGCACGACAATCTCGATATCGAGGAGGACGAGGATGAGGAGGAGGAGGAGGAGGAGGAATATCCCGATAGCGATATCATGGTATACCTATATGCGTATAACCTGCTCTTCGACACTTTTCCCGATCTGATTTATCGATAGGTAGACGCCTCGCGATATAAACGATACCGAGATTCCGCTCCGGGGGGATTTACACGCGGTTTTTCCCCCTCCGTCGTCGGTTTAAGTCAGTTTGTTAACTTTAGAACTTGAAATGACCCTTCTAATGGAACGATACTAACCTACGGGGTTGAGCTGAATAATTTTGTGTAAACTCGACACTATTTTCACTGTTTTTTTTTCTCCTCCTCTTCCCTCTTCCATCTTTCCTCTTCTCTCATCCTACTCCGACTCTACCCTGGTACGTAGTCTTCGCGGTATCTCTTGTGGACTCACGTGCCATCCTCGGTTAATGTACCAAGCGTGTCTTTGAGAGATCCACGGAGATCCGGTGGGATATAGACTTCAAAATCCCCCTTTCGTTTCCCCATAACAGGGGGTTCACCAGTCGGCATTAAAAGCATTCACTTCGTTTTAGTGCCACAACGTCGTTGTGTTACGGAGGCTGCCAGAACGCACCTACTGCCAGCGTCTAAATTAAAAGACTCTTTTAAGACGCGGGTTTCCTACGCACGCGCTCCGCCATACCGGCGTCCAGGTCCAGTTGCTACCAATAAATACCACCGAGCTTTTACAGTCAGAAACCCATATCACTCTTTCGGTCTTAACGATCGGCACGACTCAACTTCAACGTTTTCGATCAAAACACCAAAAATCACTAAAAATTCAATAAAAGTGTAAAGGAATCGTGAGAGGAAGCATAATTCACTGGGTTTAGGCAGACGTCCGTCTCTTGGGTTCTTTTCCTGGTTTACCTCCTGGCTGGTCTTCTCCCTGGTATAAAGAAAATACTTAGGAGGGACTCCCTCCCTTCTCGCTCCCTGCAGCCTTCGCCACAAAGAGGTTAATTGTGTATCCATGTAAATCACGGAATTGCTTTCTTTTATCTCTGCCCTCATTTGCCCGCCTCCTTTCCTCCCGTTTCCAGTTTTTTAATACAACGAAGAAACCGGGTAAATGGATACCGCGATTTTTTACACCAAAACACTCGCCCTGCGTCGCGTTGCATCGTCTGCACGCGGGCCTTGATACGCCTTCACGGTCTTTTGGTTAGACATTTTTCTCTCCGCAAATAGATTCGGTAAACCTTGCGATGATCTCACGGTGAGCGGAGCAGAGTTTCCCGGAATCGTCTCCGAGATAAGATACCGACTCGGTGTTCAACGGCACGTTGAGAAAATATCGAAAGCTTTGAACTGAACCGATCATCCTTTTCGAGAGGATCGGAGGAAGAACCCTATTTCCACCGAGAAACTGCGGCTATAATAAGGCGTCGAAAGTGAAAAAGAAAACCTTTGGGCGAAGGGAAATTCGAATAATCGTAAAGCACAAAACTTTATTCTCCATCGATTCCGTATCCGATTTCGACGAGGACCTGTTATCCGATGTCACTTCGTATTGTAATTGAGTTGAGAAGAAGAAGAAGAAGAAGAAGAAGAAGAAGAAGAAGAACGCGAAGGCTAGATAATAATCGATGAATCTCTACCACACTTTCGCATATAATGGAAGAATTCGTCCGTAATAATTTTCGCGAAATGAGATAGAAGCGAAATCGGCGGAGGTGAAGAGAGAGGAATGAATCTCTGAGGTATGCCGCGCCTTGTAGTATACATACCTAAGACTTTTGGTTTGGCCAAAGATAAGGTGTGCTAATCGCTAATATCGAACTGCTTTACGACGGTGGAAGTGCGACGCCCTCGACGAGAGAGGTTAAGGAGAAAGAGAGATATACATATAGAGACGGAAAGAAAAAGGAGGAGTGAGAGTGGAAGAGATAACAGATACAGGAGAGGAGCGAAGAGTTTCGAAGGATAAACGCGAGGACACTTATTCGGGTTCTCGGGTGGGCTGAAACAAACGTTGGTTTATCTCGGATAACGGAGGCGGTTTTATCGTTAGCGAACCTTGCCTCTCCGAAAGGAATGCGTTGCGATAAATAATTCGAGAAATTGTGAGAAATTGGGTGAAAATTCTTAGCGACAATTACCTCCTCTCGCAATTGCGGAGGTGCGATATATATACACGCGATATCGAAGATCGTCGTGATAATTCTACGCAAAAAAATAAATAAAAATAAATAAAAATAAATAATAAATAAAAATCGCGATGATTGATTACATCGAGGAAGAACTCGTCCCCTCGAACTTTTCGTTTTTCTTTATTTTCAGAAGAAATTAAAGACGTCGACGACGCGACGGTACGTTCGTCTCTCTCTCTTCGTCAGTGGCTTTCAGCCGGTCGAAGAGACTCGGTTTGTAAATTGGTTTCGAATTTCCAAATTAAGCCCGAGAGCATAGAGCTCGCGGAAGTAATCTGTGGACTGTGACCCTGGTTTTAACGACGCCCGATGTTCGTAAACCGGGAAAGGTCGTGGCCCGTAGAACCGGGTCGTTTTTGATCTAGGTAGACGGGGCTTTTCCCTGCTTCTTCCTTATCCGGCTAATATTTTCGTATCCATAGGTTAACGCGAGTTTTTGAAAAAGCTCGAACGACTCCAGAAGCTAAATAAATCGTTTCTGCATCCGTGTCGGAATATACCGCATATGTCAGAAAAGCTGCACGTGCTCTACACGCCGTGTCAGAATTCCTAAATTAGAAGTTTACCGTCTTATTCGGCCCACGCCCATCCGACAGAAAACTACCGATGTTCATTCATAGAACCGAGTCTGCATCTGGTCGATGTCAAGCGAACGGAAGATGGTAAAAGGGTCTTTGATTTCCAACGTCCCGTGCTGGTCTCCACGGCTTCCGGAGAATCCCGTCGATTAATTTCCAGGAACTTAAATCACGAAAATAGTCAAAGAAAAACAACAGAACCTTTTTTTTTTTCTTCTCTTCTTCTCTAACGTAACCAAAATTGGATCAGCTAATTAACGGGCGCGCCTAAGTCCTAAACGCCGGACGGATATGGTAGTTTGACAATTCGATTGAATCAGTCGATTATCACCCATCGGAGCTTGAAGAAAATTTTTCGAATGTCACCGGAGGCTTTCGGGATCTGAAAAGTTATTGAGATAGGCGTATTTCACGATCTTTAATTCCGAGTACCAAACTATAAAACGATATTTGTGTCTGGAAACTCTCGCCTCGAATGATGAGTCCGTTGATTGGGGGTTGGTCGGTTTGGTAATGGTGAAAAGAAAAACAAAATTAAAAGGCCGTTTCATACACGCGACGCACGTGTTACACGCGTAGGTTTTTTTTCATCACGTTTCACTACAGTTATATGTATACGTATGTATGTATGTGTGTGTGTATAGATAGGAAGAGGAAGAGGGGGGGGGGCAGGGGGGGATGGAAAAAAGAGAGATGGTGAATTTTTATTCCCGAAGGAAGTTTTACAACCTGGGACCTGCGGTCACGTCGGGGGTCTTAAAAATAAACTAATAAACTGCATTTATACAGGCGTTACCTAGAAGTGGGAGAACTTTTCGAGTCGCCCGCCCACCCCAACGGCGCTCTCTCTCTTCTCCGAGTAGTAAAAGCCAAAAACCTAGCTTCCTTTGTGTTTGGTTTTACAAGCCCCAGTTAAATATACAAATCCCTACCATTTCCCTGTAACGTTGTTAAAGAAACCCCCCGTTCCCCTGTGTGTATATATATATACCTACGTGGATGTATAACCGTAATAGGAATAATAATAACAAACCTAACGACATCTGGACTCGTGATGCTCGTAAATAAAACGTTACAATATGATGTTACTGCTCTAGTAGAGGCCGTAAGGTTTGTCACCTGTCTTCTACTACTTGTGGTTTGGAAAACCTCGTCTCATCGTGGCATAAAATATATATGTGTTTCCTTGAATAAAAAAGAAGAAAAAGAAACGATGAAAAAAGATACTCAATTGGGAAAGTTTCGGGCGCAGACGCGAGTTATTTTGAAATTCCCCGACTGCTGCTGTCGCTGCAGACTCTAGGCCTTGGATACCGTAGACGTTGTACGTATCAATTAGAAAGGCGACTATTAATTTCTGGGAGGCAACAGGCATGTTAACACCGGGTACAATTTTTCTTTGCTTCTTTTCTTCCTCTGCAACGACCAGACTCGTCGCGTTCGTCCCCTTAAGAATCGTTGTTTAACTCCTAATCTTGGAATCGTGTTGGCGAGGACGAGCGACCATTAACAGATACGTCACCTGCCCCGATAATTAAATCCGGCTACTCTTACCGCGGGGTTAATTCATCATTGGAACCTTAATCCGGCCACATTCACGCGAAGAAATCGGCTACAACTTAATCTGCACTCGCGGGAAGATTTAGCCTGTGGTCAACCGCTTTCGAATCTAATTAAAAAAGAGGGTCAATCCCAGGTCTTTACCGGTGGGAAAAAATCGGTGGAATTTTTTTACAACGATCGACGATTCCGCTCGTTGAAAATGGAATTTTCTACCAAATTTTTATCGACCTTTTCGGACAATCTACAGTTTTGATCGGTAGAAAGTTTTGATCGGTTTTGATTTATTGAAATCGGCGGGACTGTAAAACGGTGGTTGGGGCTTCGACCGTTAGAAATCTGATGAATTTCTCAACGACTTCTGGCTTTGATCGGTGGAAATCGGCGTAATATCAGACCTATGACGATCGCTTGCATACCGATTAACGTGTCAGCGGAAATCCGCGTTGACCTGGCGGTGGGAAAGAGTTGTGAAACGGTTTGCGAAATCGCGGAGTTCGAAGAACGAGAAAAGATGAGTCTCTGCGGGCGGGTGATTCACCGGTGTTTGCAATGATCGGTAACCACGGCCGGTTGGAATTCCGCCGACAGTCCGGACCGCGCGACTACGTTCGCACCTTCGAAGCGCGACTCGCCGCCGTCCCAACTAATTAGTCACTTCGGACCGGTCTGTCGTTGTCCGGGACATCCAGGCGTCATTTCCGTCAACCGGTTTTCCCGCTGTTTATATACCTGGAAACGCGGTCCCCGGCATAGACCGGCTCCGCTTGCGCCAGATAATACAGCAGATGTTACCTAGGGGGAAACGCGACTAGGCCTGACTTTTATTGGCCGTTTTTATCAACGCTTACTTCATGAATTTATCAAAAATCGGTTTTTACGATTGAACACAAGTAGCCAAGCACTTCACACGTGCATTCCAACACGCACGCCGCTGATCTCCCATGTTCACTGCACCTAACACCATTACCGATCATAAAAACTGTAATTTTTGTAAAAAAAATGTATCAGAATGGCCGATTTTTTGAAAAAAAAAATCGTTTTGTAGTGAAACACAAGAGGCTAAAGCGGTTTGGGAATGTTTTGGCCGTGTATGGAATACTTGGTGCCATTTTCGGGCATTGGTATTACCGATTTTCGCAGAAATCGGCTCCCAAAGTTTCGGAAAAATCGTTTTTATATTGAAACGAAAGCAGCTTCGGAGTTCGCGGGTCTATCGGAGGCTGAAAAATGGTCCTGGTATGTGCTCAGTGTACTTAATGCTTAATACGGTGATTACAAACTGGCTTGTCGAGGTGAAGGTAACTGGCGATTGGCAAAAAAGTTCTGTCGCATCGAGAGGGCGCACGGTAGAAAAGGCGCTTCACGTTTAACTAATTCGGTAATTAAAATGGATGTCCCCTTGTCGAATCCGGGCCCGGGCCCGGGCCCAAGGCTGAAGGCCCGAGGCTCACGCGAGCCAACTGCTAGTCACGTAAAAAGATTCGCCGTCGTCCCGGGTGCTTATTACCATCAGAATGAACCTACTCTAAGAGAGACAGTGGTGACGGTGTCTCTAACCAGCTTACTGCCTCGTTCCGCATCGCCAAGCCTATTTTTTCGACTCTTTGTAGTAATATACTTGACCCTTGCCGCTCGCCAAGGTTTTGTCTATTGGTCAAGTAATGCCACGTCATAAATCATGTCGCGATAGAAAATCAAGAGGGAAAAAAGAAACGAATAGGATGGTCAGTTTTGACCAAAGTCCGCATGGTTGTACGTGAATACGTGGAGGTAATGTAAGAGGGTGCAGAGGACGAGGATCATGGGGGGGGGGGGGACTTTGGAATTCATCTTTGAAGATACTAATCTGATTGAGGTTGGGGTCCGAGTTTGAAGACGGGGGCCAAGGCGATCATGGCCGATAAATAAAAAGGGCGTAATTATAAATTGAGGAAATAATTAGCTGTGATAAATCTATCGAGGATCGGGAGTGCACTGCACAGGGAGAATAAGGAGTTGGTCGTAGAGATGAGATCTCTCTGACTTGTTAGTAACCCGGGGCCCAGCTCTTGAAGAGTTCGTCGAGAGTTTGAGTTCGTGGAAAAGAGACGAGGAGAGAGGAGAGGAGGAAAAAGACGAAGACGAAGACGAAGACGAGGAAGAAGAACGTACATACGTTCGTCTTGGCGATCGAAGCGGGTGGACAGCGGGTGTCCACGATAACATACTCGAGAGGTGCAGGCGTCTGTCGTGGAGGAAAGACTCGGCACTAAACCTCCTCGACGTGTTCATTCGCCTCTCTTTTCCCGACCCCTAAGCCCTCCGTACCCCGCATCTTCGTCCTCGACATCAACATTTAAATATCTCAATAAATAATCGATTATATGGGGACTGTTAAACGCCTTAATGAACCAGTGACAACATCTTCCAGCGTACTCAAATTCTTCCTTTCTTTTTCTCTCATCCCGACCATCCCCACTTCATCCCTCCTTGCTTTATACTAATTCTCGTTCTCGTCCTCGGAATCCTTCTCGATTTATTCACGACTCCGTTACTCCCGCGGTGGACATTGGCTCCCAGTGAATAGCTAACTGACAATCCTAAAAGCGGCTTCGCGCAGTTTGTAACCATCTCCGACGAGAGAAACCGTGATGACTTGTGGTTAGAGATTAAAAATGACTGGTCAGTGGCGTTATGACATAATCGGGAACGCGTTTGTCATCCGGTCCGGAGGGTAAACCGCAGAATCTTATGTTGCATTGAGACATCTTCGTCTCCCGTCAAAGAAGCCGCGTATCTTTGGACAGCCGATGAACTTGAGGAACGGGGTTCAGATCACTTGGTCAAATATTGGAATGCTTCCTATCATTTCGCTTTGTCACTTTTCATTTTCGATACCACCGTCGAAGCCGCTCTACCGAGAACATCCGACAAAGATTTCAGGCATTGATAGATAGATTCGAAGAGAGACGCAGAAGCCGGATCCCATCTCATCGACAACAACATCAACATATCGTAGGTACATGGAGTAAAGAAGGAAAGATCCCGGTCATTGATGAAAAGGTTTTGCAATTTGATCAGGCTCGTTGAATGTGAATAAAATGGGCTAATCAAAGTGCAAGAGTTGGACAAAAAGAATAATAGGATCGTGTAGTATGTACACATATATTCCTGGAAAGAATTAAGCGGGGCTGATTGCCTTTAGCAATTTCCTTTTTCCCCAGTTTTTGTTAACTCTTCGGGAGATCAGCATCAGCCCCACCCTATTCGTTACCGCGAACTACTTCACCTACGTTTTTATGTTTCTCATTAATTAACACGAGCACTCGTGCGTTTAGTGAGTAGGTAGAGGATGAAGGAGTAAGAAAAAGATGGGAAAAGCGGCGTGTAAAATCATAACTTCAAAAACTTTTTGTAAACACGTGTATATATATATATATATATATATATATGTATATAAATACGCGGAAACGAACTTCAAAAACTCCTTTTGAGTAAACGCATATCCGGAAGCATGGTTTTCATTTTCCCTTCACACCTGCAGCGCGAAGGAGCGGGAATAAATAAAAATCTTTTCAAGGGTCAGAATGAAGAAGTAAAGTAGGTATTATTTACGGTAAAAACAATCGAGCAAAGCTACTCCGCTAGCAGGGGGAAAAAAAAAAGGAAAAAAAGGAGTGAAACGAAAAAAAAAGAAAAAAATACGAAGTAAAAAAAGAAAAATAAGAAAGAAAAAAAAAACAAAAAAAAAAACGAGGAAAATAAAAGCGTGGAGAGCATAAAATTATAATTAAATAAAAGCTGAGAACGAGTCGGAAAGGAGGGAGCAAGGGAGACGGAAGAAGCACGTTATTTGCACCCGGATGATCCCATTTGTGAGTAGCGGCTCCCGCGGGATATCAAGTCACCGTTGGGCTCCAGGCTGTACACAGACACCTTATCCCTCGAATTTCGCCCTTGCCACGGGGACCTAATCGCCCGTGGTGCTACCGTATATAAGGTGGCCGGTGTGGTACACTCTCGACTGTCCCGAGTAGACGCGGAGGTCCCTCTTTCCCCCAACGTGTGACACTGTAGGAACATGGATAGGATACATATATATATACGAGTATATGTGTGCCTGCCGCGAGCCTGATCGCGTAGGTCGGAATATCCTGTTACTTTCTCAAGGCCTCAGGGCCGCTTCGATTGGCGTGCGAGCAAAAGAGAGTGAGAGAGAGAGAGAGAGAGAGAGAAAAATAAAGAGGAATGGGGGGGAGGGCTGTCCTGTCCATGCCGTGACCACTGGCTAAGAGAGGGCTCATAGCCAGAAGATCCAGAGCACCTTGGTTGCGTTATGCTGTGTTATGTTGTGCCTTGCCTTGCGCTGGGTTGCGTTGCGTTGCGTGCGACTCCCGGCTCACGTATGCTAATGCTTTTTGAGCGTAGACTTAATTACGTGGCACCGTGGCGCGGTAGGCGGCTAAAGTAGAGACTGAAAGAGAAAGCGAGAGAAAGACTTTTTTTTTTCAGTGGATAAAAAGAGACCGGAATAGAGGCCATAACTCTTGGCCAAAACTAATTACAGCGGGGGGCTACTTAACCGAGTGAGTCCTGCGGGTCCCATTCTCCTTCTTACTCTTACTCTCTCTCTTTCTCTTTCTTCTTACGCCTTCTCGAACTCTCGGCTGAAATCTAGCTCAAAGTATGGTTAAAGTTATCGGTGCGCGCGCAGCGGTTTGGCTCGCTTTACTACCGACGTCTTCGCGGTCTTCGTGTAATCCTTCCTAACCTCTGACCTCATCATCTCCGGAGAACCCTAGCCCGTTACCTGTATTTTTATTATTGAATTTACGGTGTATAATAGGATACCAAGGATGTGGAATGTGCGCGAAGCAGCTAACATAACCAAGACCCGGGAACACCAGATGCTTCAGGGCTGCACTTCTTCTTCACGCCGGTTTATTATTTCCTGCGATTATTCCGCCTCCGATACTGCACCGAGTCATTGTCCCCGCATTAGAAAGCTCTGCGATCGGTTACGACCTGGTATACCTACCTACCTACCTACCTACCTACCTACCTACCTACCTACCTACTGGTCCACCGGCATCATGCCGTGGCACGGCATAGCATGGCATGGCATGGCATGGCATGGCATGGAACGGTGAGTGTGAACTCGCTGATAGCACCCCATTGTTCAACCGCAACGATTATGCGATGGGAAATGGGTGTTTGAACGAATATTATTCCGCGATCAAACAATGAGTCACGTATACCCGCGCCGATCGACGATTATTGTGTAACCAAACGTTGGTAAGGATTTCTCAACGAATTATAGACGGAACTTTAATTTCGTTCGAATTTCTCAACGCGGTATCGACGCTTTATTTTCTTTAAAATCGAACCTCCGAGGCGTCGGGACGCTTAACGCGTGTACGGGCTGTTAAAATGCCATTGCAGACACGAGCTGATCTTATTATCTGTGTCCACGATCTTTGGGATCGGACGTTCGGCCCGAGGCGGCGACCGAATTGCATACTTGCGAGGATGATAGTCGTCAGCTGTGCGGTGGAAAGCCCTTACGAGAAACTGGGCATCCTGGTACAGCGTCTCAAAGTCTCGATGAGACGAGGAATTGACGTAACAATAGCACCGCCCTCTTACATTATTCATAAAACCCGCACCAGCCTGAGCCCGGCCTTATTCGCTAGGTTACCGGCAACGTCCTGGACTCCTTCCTCCTTCAGGATCGCAAGAATTCGTTGGATTAATCCGGCGTCCTCACTCCGCTAATCCAAAAAAAGTAGAAAAACTTGAATTTCGGATTCGTACCGAGGAATCGGATTCATTATCACGAGGGAACGGGTCCGCTATTCTGCATAGAACATAAACTCCCGTCCTCCCAAGCCACGGCACCGTTGCGCAGTGATCAGGGAAGACAACCTGGGGGATGGGGGAACCAGGGGTGAAACTCGGGCCCTAGGGTTTGGGCGACAAGATGTTAACACGTGTGTCGCGCCGAGGTGCCGTGAGGTGACACCATGTAATCCGAGACAACCGACTACGAATTCGACCGAGAGTAAGGAGGAACGAGAACGGGAGGTTTTCTGGTGCCCCGAGTCTCTTTCGAACGAGTCAAAAGTTGATCCAGCGCACCCTGTTGTAACGGACTAGGAAAAAAAGGAGGAAAATGAGACGAGGAAGGAGAAGAGACTGACAGGAACAGACCTTTGAACTCTCCGATGCGTGCATGGGGGGATGGATGGGAGTCGAAGGCAAAAAATCTATCGACCCGAAATGAGAGTCAGTGCGGTAGAAACCATATTACAAGAACATAAAATGTGAGAAAAAAAAACCGAAAAGGTGAAAGGAGCAAAAGAATTTTACGGAGAAAGACTACTGGGAATTCTTCTCCGAATTGTCCGCACTCGAACGGGTAACGGCTCGAGCGTCAAAATATTATGCCGAGGCTGTATTATTCTACGGACGCGGATCAAATTTCGCCGATTTCAAAACACCGATCGATGATGGACGCATGGAATGCGCCG
Source organism: Tenthredo amoena (assembly GCA_963966615.1). Classification (NCBI taxonomy): domain Eukaryota; kingdom Metazoa; phylum Arthropoda; class Insecta; order Hymenoptera; family Tenthredinidae; genus Tenthredo; species Tenthredo amoena. The sequence goes on along the minus strand of OZ016495.1, from coordinate 2,218,236 downwards.
ATTCCGATCGGGACTAACGGCGCTTTAATAGAGCATAAAAAATTGAAATTAGTACCCAATGACATCGGGTTGGGTAAACCTGGAGCGAATTCTTTCAGCCGATAACGAAAGCGTACAAAGTATTTCCAGTTTGGAATCCGAGCCTCCAGCCTCGAACTTCCACGCGGTTGTTTCGGCTCCACTCTGCTTCTAATAGTCCATAAAACTATGAAGACTACACTAACCAAGTAGGCATAGTGGTCGGATGAGAAAAGTGTAAAGAGGCGAGACCGGTAGGTGTAATTTGACATGATCGCATAGTCTGGACTCTGGAGCAAAGGCATCCTGCACGAAGAGCGTTCGGTGTCGCTGTCCGTCTCTGAACCCATGACATGACGTATCCTGTGTTGCACGGAGCATGCCTCGACTCGTTGCTTGCCCGTCCTTATTTAATTACAGACAATCCAGGCCATGAAAAGCCCGAAATAATAGTCAGTCTAAAAACTGACCCGTTCCTTACGTCCCGATGTGTATTATGGGCATAGAAAATTATCCACGGATCAGTTAGCGCTAAGAACGCGACAGAGAAGATCCTTATCGTTGAGGATTAGCAGTAAAAGTCCCGCTTGTGTTAGTGCTGGCCTCTATACCTACCCACCTCTGCTTTTCTCAGTCAGTGGTTTCCTCGGGTGAACACTGAACAGGTATACAGATGTGAGTTTGTGGGTAGCAAAGAAGGCAGACACGCGGTTGGCTCTGTCCTATTATATACGAAATAGATCAACTTACATACAGGTACGATTTTCGAGGACCGTCCCTCCACTATGTCCAGTCACAACACCGTGTCACTTGCCTGTCACAACAGATTAGGCAAATACCTGCCCGCTGATGAGTAGGTACATACCTAGCGCGCTGGATGGTCCCCTGTCCGAACAGGTATATACATGTATACACAAAGGTATCTATACATGGTCCATACGGATATCCATACTTGTCCTATGCACAATAGACATGTGCGGTGCTGGACTCATGTGCCAGGGTGATTCAGAGAACATCCTGAGATCGTGAAGATCGGCCTTAGCCTCTCACCGGGTGCAGTTGCCGAGCTTCGCGACCTTCTTTCGCAACTTGATGAAGGTGCCGATGTTCCTCTTCGCGAAAGCCAATACGTGACACAATCGATTGCAACGAGTCATTAAGAAATTGAAAAACGAGGTCATGTGGTCATTCCGAGTCCCGAATGGTGTGCGTCTCGACATTCTTTGATCTGGACGAAGCTTTGATCAGTTTTGCTAGTTTTTTGGTATCCGATGAGACGGCAGTGGTAGGAAAAAATGTAAAATACGTGTTTTGGTAGCACCATACTGTACGAATTGTTGGTAGGATTGTTTGTGCGTATGAATGTGTGAGATGGACAGGTTGGTGGTGAACTGCACGGTGCGCTAATTCGGGTAAATGGTTAATTGCTTAATTCTACTTAATGCGATCGCGCGCTGCGCATCGCTGAGTTTCTTCTCGTCGACGAGTAGTCGTTTCCGTCGGTCGATGGCCGGGAGATGAACGAAGAAAAGAAGTCGCGGGCATAATTAGCGAATGATTGATCGATGCGTGTCGCCGAAGCTATGCATGCGAATTGCTTGGCCTCCCGGTCGATCCGATTCTCTTTCCTCCCGCGTCTCCGCTCTTCTCCTCTCTTCGTCTCGTTCTTCGTCCACGTCAACCAGACTTCTTCTGCATCTCCTTCCCCGCCCCTCAATTTACTGCGCTTTTCGTTCTCCCCCAGCTGTACCTGCAGCTGATCGTGCATACCTTCAACTGGATATCTTCTCCAGGAGAAGAACGAGTCGCGTCTTTTAGTTCTGTGGTATTGAATCCACTCCACCATTTTCTTTATGCCTCTTGATCCTGGTCGTCGTCGTGTCCTTCGGTCCTTTGGCCTCCACGATCTTGACGATATTCCGTCCCGGTCCTTGTATCCACATCTCTGCACGGTAGCCAAACTCGAGGATACATAAACACGACAAATCCCACGTTTAATACACCCGGTTTTTTTTTCCAACCGGGTTATAAAATTGCGATGATGATAAAGTCCCGGATTATCCTTGCCGCGCGGACTTCATTCTTAAACTTTGAGCCTTTACTACTATCCGCGCGCTCTCCTCCCTCCCATCCACCGCCAATTTCATCCAGCCCATTATACTCCTTAGTAGTTCCTTGACCCGCGAGCAGATCCAGGGTCCTTTCCTTCGTCGAATATGGTCGTGATCAGTGAAAGCGGGGCCTTAGGTACGCCGGCACGTTTCTCACCAGTTCATACCTCGTTAACGGCACGACTAAGTGGAAAGTAGAACAGAACTAAGGCACTGTTTTTAGTACCATGCTAAAAAGCACGTTTAACTCCTGTCGCACTTTCAGTTCCAACTAGGTATAATCGAAGTTAGAAAATTGTCAATTATTTCCCACCGCTTAATTGGTCGGAATTTTAGCTGGCCATTTGTCGCGGTGTATACCTATAGGCTGTAACTACGCGCAGCATAAGGAGCGAAATTTACTCGGATGAAGGAAGATGACTGATTTCGTATGGGGCGAGGAGACGGAGTATCGGATGGTCTGGAATCCAGATCAAAGATCAATGCTCAGAGTGGCGGAGTCGAGTCGATCTGAGAAGCGAGTATCGCGGTCGCATTGCATTGCATCGCATTGCATCGCATCGTATCCCATCGCATTGCATAGTCGTGCAAACATTATTATACGGCTGTCTACTTTATATACAGTGCCTGCATGTCCGCACGCATGTATATACGTAGTACATACAGTTCGGAAGACGGAATGAACGAAATGCGAAAATGGCGAACGGATGGATAGTGAGTTTGCCGTGTGCAACTGTATGTTAATCGGACGAGATCCTGAATACCAAATGGGAATAAGAAACAGAAGGAGAAGCCAGAGATTTGTCCTTGTCTCTTTTATCGAACGTCCCATTCCCAACCCTGCCCTAACTCCGTTCTCCTCATCCATCCGCACGTAGATCAGTTCTCTCGAAGAGAAAAACCCTACTCGAAAGAATCACCGTAACCGCGAATCGTTGTCCAAGTCCGAAAGGTCAATCCGCGAAGAGAGTTCTCGTGAAAAAGTGTATCCTTACCGGGAATGGACATTAGTCGATTTTGCAAAAGAGGAGAATAAAGAATGATAAAAAAAAAAAAACTCCACGGATTGAATGATCAGGAAGAAAATTGCGCGCACCTCCGGTGGTCCGCGAAAGAGGGATGAGGACCAGGATGTCAACGTCTGGACGTTAAATCGTCGTCATTGTTTACGATGAATTGGAAAGCTCCTCGCGTTCGTTCCTTTTGAGTGGATCGAAGATGTACGCGTGACGTAAATTTTTCTCGATGTAGAGAGACGTAGGTGTAGCCGTGTATGAACCACACTGCGAGCTCTAACGTGGTATGATGAGAAAAAAAATTGAATATACCAAGGTCTAGCGAACGTGATATTCGGACGTTTGGCGTTCCGTTGATCTTGAGATGTAAGGATCAGTTCTGAGGAGCGTCTTGCCCCAGTTTTACCGAGTAAATTTCACCTGGTAGGTACTAGCGGGATTCATCCCTGGTACCCTAGGCCTATCGCCAGGTATGTACAGTCTCCTTTCGAGTTTGCCAAGGGTGCTCTGACGGCTCTGGTTCTGCTCGGAGGGAACACTTGAAAAATCTAGACCACCCAGCGACCCTTTTTCTGGTGCGCGTAGAGTGCGTGGAGTGCGTGCGGATCTCGGGGTAGGTAGGTAGGTAGGTACGTGTAGTATAAAGGTAGGTTGAGTCGGGTAGGCACACACCTAAGTACATCCATATAGGTGAACTCCGGTAAGGCTCTGCAAGCCTGGGGGTTCTTGAGGGTGTACAACGAACGAGAGAACGAACCAACGAACGAATCGACGCACCGTGAGTCGTAGCCGGGGGGGTGGGGGTGGAAAGGGTTAGACTAAAGGGGTAAAGCGAAAGGGGTAACGCCGTACAGAGGGTGAGTGATATGGATCCGAAGGGGGAGTCTCCGCGCGGTTCTCTCTCGAGGTTATTCTTAGGGTAGGGTAGGGTTCGTCGTGCGCAAAAGTGCGAAAACTTTCAAGAGAGGGAGAGAGAGAGAGAGGGTTTCCGCATCAGGGTATAAGGCGGCCGACGTAAAAAAGCCCGGGTGACACGGTGGCGGTGCTTCTCTCCAGGGCGGTGCACTGACTCCCTGCGAAGTTCTTGCTGCAGGGTTCGCATTGATCCGTCACACTGAAACTCGTCCCAGTAGTAGGCTGTACGACTCTGCTGGAACCCCCATCGACGAGTACCTTAGCTGTATACCTCATATATATATATATGTGTGGAAAACTAGGCTTTTATGAAGAGCCTGGCGGCTCGCTTGCACAGCGTTTCGTCAAAGCGGAGTAAAAACTTATTAATTATTACGCTAAGTGGTAGGGAAAGTGCAAGTAACTCTGCCCTGGTATCAAATGACCAGAAGACGTCTAGCTAACCGCCTAGGCATGTTTTATACGCCGGTTGATCGCACCCAAACTCTGCATTCGGGATGTTCTGGCCCGACTATCATACTAGAAGAAGATCTTTCCACTAGGATAAGCTCAAGGACTTAATGGCCACGTGGTTTCGACCTCATGGTGGTCCGATGCATTTAGAATTCACAAGTGGCTCAATGGCTATCCCAGACTCTGGACTGACGCGATCATGGTGGGAATCTTACCAAATATTCTTTCCTATAATCAACCGGCTAAACTTAATTTGAGAAAAAAAAATGTTTTACGAAAAGTCGCTTTCTTTTTTTCCTCCCCATACCTATATTAGATATATGCAACGACGAAAAAGACGTTACCTCTCTTCAACTATCGGTACGATCATCTATCACATCATTTTTCTTTCCTTTCAGTCAATTTATAATTTCACACTGTATTATCATACATCATGAAAGAGTTGTCGAGTGCTTTAACGGCCTCGGATATTCCTCTCTCCGTCTCTATTTCTCTCTTTAGATATTTCTCTCTCTCTCTCTCTCTCTCTCTCTCTCTCTCTCTGTCGCTCCGTCGTTCTCCTCTCGAAATTGGGAGTCTCTTTTTCTTCGTTTATATTATTTCTTTGTTTCTTTTTCTCTCGGACCCTCGGACGGTCGCGGTCGGGTTCGTCATCGCTGTAGCCTGATACACGATGAACGTGTCAGCCATTTATACACGTATGATACACCTGAAACATGTTGACGCTTTGAATTATTTAAATGAGTCGAGACCTGAGCGAGAAAAAGGAGACGGAAATACGAAGAGAACGAGAATCGGAGGGAGACGGGAAGAGAAAGAGATGAAAAGGAGCAGTCAGGCGTGTCCTGTCAATGAGTGAGACGAGCCGACGGACGGTTTAATCTAATCCAAACATTAGACTCAACAAATCGTTAATTGTCACCTCGGGAATGTTCGACCAGAAAACTCGAGTTCGTAATTAGGTGGTCCAACGATCTCACACCTAATTCTTCGCCGAAGAGATGCTCTCGTAATTAACGGGGACTAGACACCCTCCGAAAGATTCTAAAACTGGTTCAAAAAAAAAAAAAAAAAAAAAATGAATGAAAAAGAAAACGCATCGGATCCCATAGCTTTCAGAAATTGTAACTTTTTACAGAAAAAAACATACCTGACGATTTTTGGTAAATAGATGAATTATCGCTCGGTGGATAAATTAGGTGCAGATCAAAAGTTACGTATTTTTTTAATTTATAATCTCTCTCTCTTTGCTCTCTATAGCCCGTTTTACCTCCGAGCTCTACTCTTGCCGAAGCAATAATTTGTGTATAATTACAAAAATATACAGTGTTACGAAGTTGGTTGAGAAAGAACAAAGAAAAAAAGAAAATAAAAAAATAGGAATCATGCCGTAATAAATTCAAAGTAAAACGATGCCTGCGACAAAGTGCATATATGCATATACGTCTATACGTATATGCATCATCACGTGCACGATCGTGTATGTACCCTACTGTAGTCGCGAAACTGCATGCAGCAGCGTCGGGGAGGTCGTTAACCAACGCTTCTGCTAATAAGTCATTAGGGCTCGGAGCTCGGTGGATCGGTAGCTGGCTAGGTCGTCTTCCGTTCGGCGGGATTTGCGACACCTACATTTTCAGTCTTCGGTATTTCCCCGACCTTTTCCTTTTTCCTTTTTTCCTTTTTTCTTTTTTTCCTTTTTTCCTTTTTTCTTTTTTTTTTTTTTTATTGCTTTTGCTTTTCCTCTTTCATTCTTTTCTCATTCGAGATATGTGTGACGCGTTTCGCTCTGTATGCGAGAGTAGTTCGCAGCTAGTACCTCGCGAGTTCTCGCACCCCCCCAACGATGGTTGCACGGTGCGTGTCTCTTGTTAGCGACACCCCCGGCGTGGCGTCGAGACTGCGGGGGGCTTCGCGTCCTCTGCACGGGTCGTACGAGTACTTGAAACTTGAAACTCGGAAATTGATTTCTCCCTGCTTGCCTGCTTGCTTGACGCTGCTGCCATTCCGGCTACTACCGTGGGGCTAGACTTTGCCACAATATTCAACCCCCAAGACCGAGGGGCGCGGACGGCATTTATATACAACTCTTTGTGAATAGGAATGAAGAAATTAAGTCAAAAATAAGAATTGGTAGATAATTGGTCGATTTAGCAACAGCCATTTTGTCACGCAATCTCTTTTTCGCTCTCCTTAGTACTTATTCTCATTCTTATTCGGGTAATAATAAAGTGGGGATAGGCATGGGAAATCGTTTATTATTCATGGCGTGAGTAGAGTTCGGAGCGAATGCCAAGATATAAATTGTGAGTCCCATGTGCACGGACCTTCTTAGCTTTTTTTTTAACCATTGTAAATCATTTCCCATCGGCTTCCACCTACGAGAATTGTTCGCGCCCGACAGCAGCGCCTCTCTCGTACCGCAAACCAGGCTCTGAGTCCTATTCAATTGCGTCGGGAATAGACTTGGGCGTCTAGGTGGCCGTGACAGGCTTTCTTATATCCAAAGGTCGATAAATTAATAGACTAAAACCCGGAGAATAGAATCAGGAAAAACCAGGTAAGCAAATGGCATTTCTCTTCGCAGGGTGTTTATTATTTTTTCGGTTCTTTCTTCTAGAACATGGGAAAACCAAAAAATTTCGACTGTTTAATCACACTGGAATTTTTTTTTTCAGTCACAATTTTATCGATTTTTGAGAGTTATGCTTTGAAAGAATTTCAGATCGACTGTCCGCCGGAAAGAAAAGACTCGAAACTCTGTTTTTTTCAGTATTTTCATTGAATTCCGTTGAAAACTTCTGAATATTATTAAATTAGAAACTTTCTCGCGATAGGAGATTCTCGCTGAATGTGTAAATAACGTTCGAAGCAAGAAGACTAATGAACAAATTTATTCAATTTTCGAAATAGTGAATTCGTATATCTGAATAAACTATTGAAATGACTGGAAAAAAATTAACTCGATTTTAAAACCTTTGACGGACAGCTTCGACCAAAAAACTGCATGAAAACTAATCAAGATTGTTGATAAATATGCAAAAACAGGTCTAATAAGATATTATCAATATTCACTACGCGCTTATTGGGGTTAAGTAGCGCTTGGGTCTGTTCCCTCAATGTGTATAATACATCCAATAATTCCCAAGCCGCAACAGAGCGAGTAGCTCGAGTTCCTTCACCGAGAGAAACGGCAGGTGATATAATTCAACCGTATTACAGTAATCAGTGTAATCCGTTATCGCAGATCGTAGCATTGCGATAAATACAGATGTATTTATTAACGGCGATGGTAAATGGTTAATGGTAATGATAATGACGACTCGAAATTCCAAGCTTATGTATTACGTATCCATATATACGTATACACGTGTATAATATACTCGTCTTTATACACGTACACGCGGATTTAACTGTTAGAAAAAGATATGGTTGAGTGTAAATTCCCCTAGATGCACATACACACACACACACACGATAGAAATAATATATTACGGGTTCAGGATGGGCCTTTTAGTGCTGTAACACGCGATGCGTAATGTAATGTAATGTATGCCGAATGATATTTCCGGGGCTAAGTTATTTATCGGTTTATTTGAATAATCGCATTGGAAAGCGGGCTATTAGACGTCGAGAAGACGCGTGGTCGTTTTCGGGTATACGAGGTACGCGAGTCTTGGTCTTCGTGGTCTTCGTCTGGGCTCGGTTCTGTGCTCCGCGCAGACCCACGTCCTACTTATTCGTTCCTTGAAAGATAATGTCAAGATTTATAGACCCTCGTATGGTATTGGTAGATAGGTAGGTAGGTTGGTAGTATGTATCTACAACGCGTTATGTTCGGACCTAACCTAAAAGAAATAATACTAATACTACTACCGCGACCGAGAAGAAGAAGAAGAAGAAGAAGAAGAGGAAGCCATTTCGTGCGCTGGGGCTTGCAACCGATACCTAACCTCACACTCGGTGAGTTTTTTCTCCATGTATAACCACGCGTTGATGTGGTATACGGCTAGATGTATGTACGTATTCGCTTATTCAACCCTCAGCCCCAACTATCGTCGGTGTATCTACTCGTTACTGAACACTAGCTAGGCAGGTAGACTTACGCTTTTCTATATGCGCATTTTTTTTTTTCCCACTTTTTCGAAGGTTTCACCAACCCCGGGAGTACTGAATACACGACGTGTACGAAGGGTTCGGAGAAGGGTGGGAAAGTACTGTGTACAGCCAGGAAATGGGGGGGTTGGGAATTACCGAGGTGTGTAATCACGTTTATTCCTTCTTTTAATGATTTTTTTTTTTTTTTTTTTACTGCCTCGCGTTTCCGAAATCGCTTCATCCAGAATTACGCAATTCAGGATATTTTCCATATCGAATTCCGGAATTTATAGAGTCTCGAATCCTATTTCGTGTCTCTCCTTACGTTTCCAAATAAGTCACTAGTTCGAAATTTCTGATCTGTTCTGTTCTGTCATTTGCTTTTGAGAGTTAGAAGTCTAAAATTTCGTGTTTGAATCATTTTTTGAAATAGTTTTGAAGAATACAGAGCTCGAAGTTGTTTCTGAGAATATAACAAGCTCGTAATTTCATATTTCACGAGATTCAGTCACCCCAGGTTCTAATTTCACTTAAAAAAAAAAACAAGGCCTATCATCTCGTATCAGATTTGGAAAAGAGATTCTGCGAAATCGAATTCCTCGTCTAACAACTTCCACATTTTCCATATACCTATATACACTGTCTCCTCCTCTCGCTACGTAAAACTGAATACATAAGGTAGGTATATCTCTACTTATTCTTAATATCGTTATACAAACCCTCTTTGGCACAACCTCGTTCTCATTTTTTTCTTTTCTCTCATTTCCTCTATCTCTCTCTCTCTCTCTCTCTCTCTCTCTCTAAGTATCTGATCTAGATATTCATAAGCACACACATATATATATATATACATATATATATATTTGCGTTATGGCAAAACCACCTCATCCGTTCGCAAAACAAGTGTTATACTCGCGTAATATTCGAACAACTATTTCAGTTAACGGTTCCAGTCACGGTTTTCAATGGAATAATCAATCGATTTGGAAAATTTCAACAAGCTTTCCCCATCCAACCTTCCCCTCCCCCTCCTCCTCCCCACCGTCCGACACACCTCACCTCTGTCCACCCCAATCCCGGAGGGATGAAACGAAGTAATTTTTATTGGCAACTCGACTGCAGTAATTCGTGGTGCAATTAATAGAGGAGTATTTATTAAATCGAATTGGTGGGAGCGAGGGAGCGAAACCGATGTTTGACCATTGTCTGCACGGTTTAATTGCAAGCGTCAATATACGTTTTACTTGCGCTGCCTAAACCTTTACCAAATCTACACGGTGTTCGATTCTATATAGATATAACGATAGCGAAACATAATGCGATTATAATGATCAAAATTAAAAACGAATTAATTACAAGCCTGTTCGTTTTTTTTCTTTCTTTCTTTCTTTTTTTCTTTTTTTTCTTCTTTTTTTCACTATTTTTTGTAAATTATTCTTTTATTTATTTTTTTTCTCTTTCTCTTCTTTCTCTTTTTATCCCTCGCGCATCGCATTAACCTCTAACGATCTTCGCGCGATACATGTATGCTCCTACGGGGAAAAAAATGCAATTATAATACGCACAGTTTTCACCGCGGTGTAAAACCGCGTTCGTTCGTTCGTTCGTTGTTTTCTTTTTTTTTTTTTTTTCTTTTCTCATTTTTCACCAATTCTTGCATTACTTTCTCATTTCGTCCCGGTAAAATTTTTAATTTTTCAATTTTTTTTTTTACTCCCTTTACCTCCCCCTCGCCGCCCAGTTCCACCCCCGATACGTGTTCGGTCTGGTTTTCTTCGAACGCGTTGTTTCCGCTGTCGCAAATAATACGGCGAATCGCGTGAATTCCCTATCATTCAGATTTGTGCGAATAAATTTCATTTTTGCGAAAATTTTCAATTCAATTTCAGTCAATTATTGTTCGGATTCGCTGGGGCGCGGAGGGTGCGGGGTGCGTCTAATCCAACGTGGCGACTATCGCAAGCTCGGTGAGCGAGATAACGGAAAGAAAAAAAAAAATAATAATAAAGAAATAAATAAAGAAAAAAATAAAAGAAAACAAAAAAAAAAAAATAATACAAATAATAATAATAATAATAATCATCAGACTTCAGTCGTGGCGCGGGGTTCTCGGCTCGTAATTAAGTTGCTAATGATGTTGGCGTACTGAGCCTTGTTACCCGGCATTGTGGCATCCACCCTTCTATCAATTAGCGAATTGAAATTAATACACTTTTTTTTTTTTTATTTTTTTTTTTTCAATACCGAATAATATGATAATTATAATAACGCGAACTTCACCCTCGGGTTCGGTACGGTGAACAATATATGGGTATATCAATAATCATAACGCGATGACGATTGTTGAAAAAATTAAAAAAGCCAAAAACAACAAAAAAAAATAAAATCTCCGTCGTAGGTGAAGAGAAGCCTATAATTTTGTTCTCGAATATATATGCTAATCGTGGCGAATTTAACCACCTCCGGGCGGCTGAGTTATTATTCTTATTGAAAAAAAGGGGGGGGGGGGGGGGGGAAAGATCAGAAAGAAAAAAAAGAAAAGGAGAAAAGAGAAGTGTAATCTCCGTCCTTTAACGCGACAAACTGGCTGCCGCAGTAACTTCTGGTATTACAATAATAAAGGATTTGTAAGTAGGGAGGATTCGGGCGGAGGAGCATGTCGAGACCCAGATCTCCATAATCCCAAACTTAACCCATTCCACGGGCCAATCAAAGCTCGGTTTAATCCATATATTCTCTCATGTACCGCGCATAACGTCTCGGGTTTTTTTTTTGGTAAGTCACGAAACAAACGTAGATTTTCCTCCGCGATTTTTTTGGTGTTTTTTTTTTCTTTTCTTTCCTTCGGGTGGGAGAGACGAAACGAGAGGAGGAATTCGAAAGAAGGAAAAAAAAAGAGCAAAATAAAAAATGAAATTACAAAATTGGAGTTTTTTTTTTTTTCTTTTTCTCGTTTTTTCTCTTTTGCGAACATCTGTCCCGACTTTTCCGAGCTAAACCGATTCTTCGGGTAAAATTCGAGGCCCTCGTTTTTGTATTCGACTGTACGGCGAGCAGGACTGAAGTACCGATTCCATCTGCGCTTTGAAAGCACTCGAGTAGAGGTACGCCACACGCGAGGAGCAAAGACTACCGGGAGTGCGAGAAAGAGGGAAGTGAGCAGAACTACGGGTGAGTGGGGATGAAAGAAAATAGAGAAAGGAAAGAGGGGAAAAGAGAGAGAGAGAGGAAAAAAAAACTAGAAAATGGGAAAACTAGTCCCTCGAATGTAAAGCGAAATGTCTGCGAACTCACACTTCGTTGATGTGGAAAAAAAGCCGTGACATCGACGATTGAAAGTATCGACGAGGGTGTCCTGCGATCTGTGGAGAAACTCACCCTTGAAAAGTAGCTTTTTAGCTTCTACGAATCATTTCTCTTTCGCCACTTTGAGTGGGATATAAGGAAAACCGTTCGACCGATCCGGATGTTCAAGGGCTGTTTATCTTCCTCGAACAACGTCCTGTAAGATGCATTTTGAAAATTTGATATATTCGAAAAATTGTAGAAGATATGAATTTTTTAGTGATCACAAACGTGTTTCGTCTTTCACAAAATTCGATCCCAAACTTCACATATCTTCCACGATTTTCATTCTATCAAGAAATCCAACATACATCCTGTCAGGGATTTCCCTGGGATAAAAAGCAGCCCTTAATCATTGAAATCGGTCCATCTATGCTCGTAGTATTCAATGCGAACGTAATTAGAAACGAATCGAAGCCCTGTGAAAAAAGTGCAGAAAAATTGCTCGGGGACTGGATTTTTTGCGTCGATTGAATCGCCGTCCGGGGCTAAATGATCGAGGATATTTTGAAAGGTATCAGGTCATGACGTGTCGCCCGTACCCTCGGACCTCCTGGACCCGTTGGCAGCTGGTCATGAATCAAGCTTAGAGTTCTGGTAGGACGTTGCTATGATTTAAGGCGTTGGATCTCGTGAGTGAACGAACGAGCAACTGACCAGGACCAACGAGTTTGGAGCCGAGGTAGAAACGAGACGGTTTAAAAATAAGAGAAAATCGAATGTAAGAAACGAGAAATAAAAAATTGAAAATAAAAAAGCAAAAAAATTCAGAGTGCAGAGTGTTGTGTGAGGGACGCACAAAGGATCACAATCCTACGTGGGCATCTCCTTATCAAAACATGCGACATGTTTAGCCTTATTTATCGGTACCTCGTTCTGATATGGACAGTCCTTTGCTGAGCAAAGGAAATTCGGATTTTTCATACCCGGATGGGGTCCCACGTTAACGAACTTTTATTTCGTTGATGGTCTCGGAAAGCTTTCTTTCTCTTTACGTCGTTTTATCTCGTTCCGTTCTTGTTCTCTTCTCCGTTCCCTTCGGCAATTGACTTACGGTATTTCGTGGTGGCCGCGCAAGTTGCTGATTGCACGCGGTATATTTCGGCGTTAAAACGAGACGAGATTGCGGTCGGGGAAAGTTTAAATTAAAATCAGACGGTTCTTAGCTCGTTGAAATGCCGAGGCTGCACTTATGTACTACCTCAATGACTGACGAGATTCGGTATCCCTTTGTGACCAGAAACTACCTCCTGTACCGTTTAGAGATACTCAATTCTGCAATTAAATCTACGTCTTCGTAGACTGTAACCGATGCCGCTTCTGCCAGACATCCAAGAGGATGCGATACGTACTACATACGTATGAACAAGCAACTACTATGAACAAGGTATTGATGGAAGGATGGAACCAACGAACCGCCACTTGGCACAGTTTCAGTTTCTATTCGACAGAAATCCGAGTACATTCTGGACGGTTTACACCCTGACCACGTACCGCGGATTGAAGCTATTTCGTAATTTGATCGTGCTTAGGATTTCGTCAATCATTTTAACCTCCTTTCGGTACACAGGATGAAACTGTTCTTTTTATTTTAAAGCTTTCAGGGGTCGGTGGAAAATTATCCAAGATATTGCTTCGGGAATCGTTGAGAATCTTGAGGAGTCGGTGAAGCTCAAAGATTCCGGAAGGTCGGAATGCAGACGGCACAAGACTCCGAAAATTTTTGTATATTCCTCGTAGAAATAGCCTTTCCGAAAACTGTGAGTTGGTAATATTGAAATTCGGAATTTTGTACCGTTGGGTATTTTGAAAATTCGGAACTTTGATCCAGAGTTAAGAAAAAATTGAAGAGAAGGTACTTCTGAAGATGATGAGAGTACTCTGACGGACCGATAACTCGTGTTTCATACTCTACTGCTTCCGCTGTAAATGGAATCTACTCAGTATTTGAATAGCCTCTTTCACGAAGCTGGCAATTCGGTGTATACCAAAGAAAAACTCTACTGTACGATCATGTTCACTAACTACATGAGTGTTTACTCAATCAACTTGACTGTTTAAATGCTCTCTCGATTCCTCCTACCATATAGTTGGGCAATATTTGAATTTGGTTAGTAAAATAGACCAGGGGGCTCATTCGCTAACTTTTGCGTTATAAGTTCAACTGCATTCATAACTGCAATGTGATAACGTCGCAGAATAGATTGCGAAATCATGATTGCGAATCAATTCAGTGACGAAGACCTTGTTATAGTAGATAATTGTAAAAATCGTTAAAAAAAAATTGCGATACTTTTTTCAACGGCACTTAAACCCAACCCTTAACAACGATGTGAATTTACAGCATGACGAGGGATCGGTTCTACTCATTTCGTTATCAAATTCCTGGCTTCTGTTTCTTTCGAAGTGGTGTTTTTGTCGCGTGTCGGAAAAATTACACGGCAACGATACCTGGTTATAGTTTATCTAGATCTTGGGCTATGCCTATGGTAGGTGTATGGTACGGCTTACCGCGCAGTGCAGGGTGGTGTTTCGTGTCGTAGGGATATATCTGTTAGCGGTGTTTATCTTTTAACGAGTGAAATAACCGTCAGCGATTAAATAAAACCCGTGTTTTCAAAAATCAATTAACGAAATGGAATGAGAAAATGAGTGAACGAGGAAGGGAAAGTGAAGAGGCCGTTTGTTGCTCTTTGCGGAACTGAAGAAGACTCGATCCTCTCGAAGGCGAACGCCTGCCTCCGGTCCCTTGGGGACTCGATAACGGGCTGTAAACTGACCGCCTCATCGTCGACGCCGAGGATCAAGATTTATAAATCTTTAGTCCGGACTTTATTTCGTATAAAGTCGGCTTTAGGGCTTGTCCCATTAGCTCGACGCAAACCTATGTAATACAAAGATGGATTAAATGTTTCCCGTTGACCACGGGCCTAAATATCTTATTAAGCCTACGGCGATGGTCTATCAACGCGTCTATTCGTACCTCGTCCTCCCTTTTTGTTAGTATCGCATATTTCCATCGGAATTTTTTTCGAAATTAACAACTTCTTTTCATTTAGAAGAGATTGTATCCATCCCGAGGCTATCGAGTGAGTAAGTAACTTAAGTAAGTAAGTAAGTAAGTAAGTAAGTAAGTAAGTGTATGTTTGCTAATGACGTTAGCGTAGCTGACGGGCAGGAATATAATTCCCGCTAGAAAAGTTGTAGCAAAGGGCTTCAGCCGGGGATATTAATTACGAGAAACTTGGAGCATGGTTAGGTGGGTACATTGAGAGCGGAGCGGGATTGAATTTCAATTATTTATCGAAAACTTTTGCTAATTCCGACGCAAGTTTCTCGAGCAAACTCTATCGATCTAAGGAAACCCGGTGTGCAGGATCAGGTAACCCCTCGCCCGGTCCTCTTTGTTGTCTGTTGCATCAGAGGCTGCGACTTTCTTCCATACAGATCCGAAGATTTTAAGGATCCCAATAACCAAAAACCCCTCATGAACCTCATGGTGCTATGATGGTAAACAAAGTTGCCGGGGCTAGTAGCCAATTTGTAAATGTCCTCGTCCTGCAGTTTCCCTAATCTCCCGAGTCAACCCTTTGATCGTTCTTTGGTCGTAATTGATCCCTCCGAGTCCCGGGATGTGGTGGGCTCGTCCCCGAAGTCGAGCTAATCAGAGATCCAATTGATACGCGATGGGATGCTCTCGCGCGAGTCCCATACTCCCATACTCCCATACTCCCATACTCCAATACCGTGGAGCATGGTGCACGAAAGAACGGGCTTGGGGATCCTTAATGCATATGTAACGTTCCTCGGTAGATGGGATAAGGAGTAAGAAAGGCAGCTAGTGGTTCTGGGACATTGACCACGTGGACGGTCTATCACCGGCTACTTAATCTTGAGCTCTTCATTAGCGAGGTAGTAGCGAATGGCGATGGCCCAGGTCCAGGTCCAGGTCCAGGTTCAGGTCCTGGGTTCAATTATTTCGAGTCGAAGAGCTCGCATGATCGAGATACCAACGTCGCATGATCAAACAGAAGGTACATACCTACCAAACGTCGATTTTTTACAGAAGAAGAGCTTTTGCTCCGACCTCGGTACAGCTATGACGAACGGTTTTCCGCTCGGTGACTTTGGCACTTACCTGAAACAAAGGAAAACGAAAATTACACTCACTTTATGGTAGGTTGGCAAAACGGCACGGCAGTTTAACGGGATCCCTCTTTAAGGTCTAAGGATTCGTAATTAAATGTATATTCTGTACCCTTCAGTGCGGTGTGCCGGTGGTGGGTCCTGGCTGTGGGAGCTTTTGTCCCGAACTTTCAACCGGCCGAAAATCCCCTTCTTGTGTTAATATTAATACTCGCTGGCAATAAGAATAGTCTTCTGTTGTTAACCCATAGCCGTGAATTTCCCTGTGCCTATGGGGTAACGGGCGGGGACCAGCTAACAACGAATCGAGTTAAATGAGATATAAATTATAAACCGTGTTTCTGATCGTTTGAACTTTGGCCAAAACCGTGGCGAAGTTAGAAATGAAAAATCGTCGCGGGACGAACGGAACCGAATACTTATCCAGGATACTCGTGATCCAAGGGTATATATCCAGGATCCTAGAGAAGGTATGGGTCGGAATTAGGTGATCCGGTCTGGTTAGCTAGTTGGAAGAGATTAGCGGAGATCCTCAATTTGTTTAAGCACATACCCCTCGCTGTGTAACACAGGAAAATGAATTTCCCTCGTTCCCAAAGTTTCTACACTCAGCTATGCCGAAAACCCGTGGACTGTAAAGCCGCGGCTTTGCTCGATCAACTAATGACTCGGTATAATTGGAAAAACCATTCCGAAAATAAGAGGGAAAATATCTTTAAAAGTCGCTTGTCACCGAGAACGAAGCTTCGATACGGTGTCTCAAAGCACAAGGCAGACCCTCGACCCTCGACACTTGGATGTCGGACAATAACGACCGTAAATTTTTGGCTACCTGTCTTTGGCTGCGTTGTGTATACGTGCCTCAGACACTTAACTTTTGAAGGTTTCCTCTGTCCTTTGCTCAGGGCGAAAGACAGACGGCGAGAGGAAGGAAGAGAGGATGGAGTTCCTTTTCATTGAGAAACGTGGCTCGAGACTGTTCTGACGATCCAAAAATTGGCGCCAGGAGCAAAAAATAGAAATAAAGAATATTTTTGATATTCAAAGAACGAGGAAGGAAGACGAACTCGTTTCAAGGATATCCAGCCAAAGTTTGAGGACCTAAGTCACAAACCAGGGATTCTTTCTCTTCGAGACTGCAAGGCCGTGCGAATCCTGTATTGGTGGGAATTCTGCTCCTTTTTTCTTTCAATGAAATCAACCGATCGGTACGAAGATCCGTGATGAGATTGCGCGGGTTTCCATAAGCTGCACCTCGATCAGGAATTTATTTATCTTCATAAGTTGTGTATACGTATGTATACATAATACGAGATCTGTGTAAAAATTCAACCGGACGGCAAAGTAAGTAAGATAATTGACGTCGGAGGTGTGTAGTGAGGAAAAATTGAGGTAACAGTTATCAAATTGATGGGAAAGGCTCGGTATTCGTTTCTCCACGCCTTTAGTCGGGGCTTGGGAGTATTTCCTATCATTTCTCGGGTACCATTTCGTGTTTGTATCTGTACGATGTATACACGTGTGTGTTTCTTAATCGTCATCGGTTGGTATAGAGAGGCGCGGACTCACCGGTCTGGAACCTTGGAGTCCATCTTTTATTTCACACCTTAAACCGAAAGAATTCTTCCGCCACGTTAGGCGCCTCTCTCTTCCATTTATTACGCCTCTGATTAGATTTACGTTACCGAGACCCGCTGCGTTTTAAAATTTATCTAACAAACACCGCTCTATACACACGCGCGCCATATACCTACACCTCGCTCATTCTTTATTCAAACCATCCAAGTTCGAAATTTTCAACCAAGACTCTCTCACGGATTATGACCAATCGAATTTTAACTCCTACATTCCAGCACACTCCCTCCTCCTCTCTACTCTTTCTTCTTCTCATTCTTCTTCATCTCCACGATCCGATGCTCAAACAATATCCACCGATTTAGAAATTTCCGTCACTTTTTTGATGACCATTAATTCCGCGAATATCGACTCATTGTCACACCTCTCATCGTCTCGACTCTGGATGCAAATGAAGTTGAAATTCCCTGGATTAGTATGCGATGAAATCATTTTACCGACAATTTTAACCTAACGCCGTCGGAAATGAGAGAAGAACGAAACCAGGCCAGGCCAGATATGCCACAGCGTACCTGGAACCAGATTTGCAAAGTATATACTATATGTTCCATAGTGTCTCTAAGCCGTGAGTCACGCATGAGTATCTTGATGAAATGTACCCAGTACAACGCCCACTTGATATCTTCTATTGACTGTACAAAATGACGAGGATTCATCGGTGATGGATACATTAGCAATAACAACATCGAGGAGACACAAAGGTTTGAGGGTTTCGCAGCTGTGTTGATCCAGCGAGGTTTGGCTCGTTGTTCTCAGTCACCGAAACCAAGTCTGGGTCCAGGGCGAGGCGCTTCTCTCTTCACCACTTCCTGACCCTATAGTTCGTCCTGCTGGGTTCAGACCACAGAGTCTGTTTACTCAATGGTAGAAGATCGGGTCCAGCCGAGAGGGTACTTCGTGGTGAAACCGACTGTCCAGGTCCCTCAGCTATCGAATGAGTCACGGAATGGCCTAGTCATGGGTGGGTATTGGCATTCGAGGAGAGACTGACATTCCGTATGCCCACATCACTGTCGCTATACAGTAAAACTATTAGCCACGAGGTTAACTCGGGGATAATAATTTACAGCGAGGTTTTGCAATTGCTTAACGACGTCACATGCTCGCCGATGCTATCGCGAATGGCACAGATAATGGCATATCCTACTTATCCTACCGCGAGACACAATGGGAGACGGCTTTCATACGCTTATCCCCGACTTATTTATGCTCCTGGACTGTGGGATGTGTGGGATTACAGGAATGATCGGAACAAGAAGAGGTCGGGATTGGAAGCGCACCCGTTCGGTTAGCTGGAACGATGAAGTGGTTTCGTTCCGTTGTATGAAAGTTGGAAAGGAGATCAGGCCTCGTTTCGATTCCTATGAGGAAAACTGACCTCGAACGGTACATCAATGGACGGGGACACGTGCTCAGTGTCAAGTTACCAAACGGTTCCCGAGATTCCGTGTTGAGGAACCCGACCCTCGAAGAAGAGGGAATTATTAAGAGATATAGCCGAGGAATTGAACGCTCGCCGAAATCAATTAAGGAATAGAAATGCCACGAGGATACTGGTTCCGCGGTGTTTTCTTCGATAAATCATCGTTCCGTGGTATGGCGGAACCTCGGAGGGTTCTATAATTCAAATAAAAAGCTCTCTGCCTCACGACTCCGTTTCTTCCTCGCTCTCCTCTTTCCTCTCGACGATATTTATGCCTATTCCTTGATTTAAAACGTCGTACAGTATATTCTTCGACTAAGCTGAACGGAGCCGAACTCTCGCCTGTTTGCTTCTTCTCAATGGACCATCGTACCCTTCCTCTTCCTCCTTTGCACCGAGTTTTTCTCACCGAAATATCTCTCGACGTTAAAAAAAAAAAACCGACCAACCATAACCAAACCGACCAACTAAGCTCGACAAACCACTTTGGTTTCTCTCGCCACGATTCCCTTACGTAATCGCCGTTTGTCTAGGATTCAATTATGGCTTCGGTCCTGGTTGGATGACAACGTAACAACGACACCCACATGCATACGCGGTACAAGGTACAACGTACGTACGTACTACATACATATATTCATGTACTACGTGCCTGGCTACCTCGCCGCTAGATCATCTCCGTTTAATTCCATGTCTCAAAATACGGGACAAACGCATATACGGATCCATGGACGCAGGATCATCATCCGTGAACACCTAACTCGTGACCAGACGTTCAAAACCTTAATACGATCCGGGGGAATACTCGATCGAATATTTAACCACCCATAACGCGTCTCCCCCGTCATTATTTATCAGTTTATCATTATTCATCATTCACCCCTCGATAGTCCGAGGCATATGCTCAACTAAGATTACATTCGTACTAATGCCGTCCCATAGAGGGTCGAGTGTAACCCGCCTAAGCGCTGCGGGATAGATGCAGGGGTGTATAGTTTTGAAAATGATATATCTCCACCGTGGCTCGCTTCACCGGGATGATTTTTTTTACCCTCTCGCTAATGGTTCGCCTCTCGACAGATTACACGCTCAAACTCAATGGTCCGTTTCTAGTCGCCGTCCTTCGTTCGAGCACACTGGTCCATGGAAGGACCATGACGCCCCGCAGCCTTATGGTCGGCTCAACTGTCTCTGTATAGAGGATTAGTGGTTTATCCACCCAGCACATTACTACGTTCGTTGGTCACTAACGCACGAAGGGTTTTGCCTCCGGCAAATACTCGGCTAGTCGATGCAAATAGATTTTCCCCATCTATTTTCCGATTCCCCACGATTGGCACATTAATAAACCAGAAAATTTTATCCCACAAATTTTCTATTGATTAGCAACCGGGCCCGTTTGTTTGCCGACAATGTGTCCGGGCAATTAACACTGTTTGGTTTTGGTACCGCATATGCTCGTTCCACGGAGTACAGGTATGGTATCTGGTATTGCACGGTGCATGTATACGTCACGGTCTTTTATTTCTGTTTGCTAACGGTGCAGGATGAGGTGCGGAGAAGAGCGAGAGAGTGATGCTGTGTACGGTACAGAGCGCGAACGAACAAACGTTGAATAATGTAAATCATTTATATCATAAAATATAAACGCACCGCCTCGCCTACAGAGCCAATAATTAATTCCTGATTCAGGATGCGGCTTACGCGACTCGAAGAATTGCGGTTTTTCAAAAACTTCGCGCCAAACTTCTCGAGCCCGAAAATTTCACCACCCTTTTTTTATTTTTCCGGTAAAAATAACAAAGACCTGGACAAGAGAAAGAGAGAGATATTCCTGACCTACCCCAAGTCCAGCCCCTAACGCTTTCAGGGCCGAATACTAATATAACGGAGAAACGGAGAAACGGAGCTTTAGCGGAAATCTCTGCGGTAGAAAAAGAGGGAAAATTTAGGGGAAAATCCCTTTCTAATCGGTGAGGGAAATCGAAAAAGAGTCGACAACTGTCAGCGAGCAGATGGGGTGGTCTCAACGATTTCCATCATCGGTTTGATGAAAGATTCTTCAGACTCTTATTTTCGTAGTATACGTGTATATTTTCGTTCATGGAACAGTAAGGAGGAGGGGTTCGTCATTAGAATAGAATTGATTATCAGTTTTTCCTCTTCGTTTCATTTATCTTCCTTCGACACCTGTGACTCTTGTATGTAATCCTCGACGTACAACCCCCGCGGTGATTCCGTGGGTTAGGTATGGGGCTCGGATATTCTCTTAGGGTGATTTTGCGGGGTGAAAATTATTGATTATTCGTCTCGTTGCACGGAAATACACCTAGGCGGTGGCGAGAAGTGTTGCCGAGGTATAGTAGTGGGTATAGAGAGCGGAGAGTCGGCTGCAAGGGAATAGAAGTGGGGTGGAAACCGAGATAGAGCAAAGTATAAGGGCTTCCTTACCCTGTTTCAGGGTGGTGCAGGAAAACTGGTGACGTTGTCTGACGTGGGGACCTCTCTTTTCCACAGCCGACAGAACCCCGCATCTCACCTCACCCCAATCTCACCCCATACCCATATAGAATATATATGTATATATATCTATACGCTCGTAGCTCTACGTACGCGTGTAATCCCCATCAATGTCTGCTTTCAATTCAACCACCCCTAAGCTACCCTAGGTTCATTTTCACGGGGCTTTCTTTCCCGACACAACAATCCCCTTCATACGCGCATACATATATAAATGTATCGTCACGGGGTGGTGGTCGCGTGTGGAGAGCGAGCTACGAGAAATGATGTGGAAAGAAAAAAAGAACCTAAAGTGCAGCAATATCCATAAAATTGGTTAAGTTAAGTGTGTATCGTTATTCTCATCGACCGACTGACTGACAAATCTTTGAAACGTCGTTCGGAAAGGGGCGAGAGAGAAGAAGAAAATAAAATTGTGGCTATTTTCTAACTCCGGAGGAGAAGAAATGATATCAAAAACAACCGACCTGAAAAAAAAGAAGACAAAAAAAAAAAAAAAAACCACGAACCAAACCAAACCCTCTATACTCGCCAAAGAATGGCTATGCGCATTAATTAAACTTCAACTGAAGGTAATGACCCAAAGCGAGTTAAAGCCTTGAATAGTAACCACCTAGTAAATTTTTCAACTCTTTTACAAAGGACGAATGGCTCGACAGAATTTTAATATATATATATATATATATATGTATATATATGTATACGTAATATATATATGTGTGTGTGCGTGTTGGGTATGCTTCGAAATAATTTATTCTTCAGTCACTAACGACTCTTTTCAATTATTTCAGCAAAGGCGTATAACACTCCGATCCAAGCTAGGTGCAGTAGGTAGTACTAGTTACACGTATCGTCGAACGAGTGTGTTAATCTTTCGATCTGGAACGTGATATTTCTTCGGACTACGATTTTACGAATGAAACGAGAAGAAAATTAATTTGCGATTGGATGATATATGGTTTGCTCGGTTTCGATACACGCGGGACTCGTGTTATGACAGTTTGGTACTTCGATCAAATCAATAGCCGATGTGAATAACGGGGTGTGAAAACAATGGATCGATGAATGATAAAGATACCGCGTTTTATCTACAACGGTCTAGATACTGATTTTTGTTTTTTTTTTTTGTTTCTTTTAGTTATAAAATTCGTTAAATTTACGAAAATTATTCGCACGGAGATTCATCTCCGGGTTACAGATTCGTTAGTTTTAATCTAACGCGTACAGCGTGTGTGTATATATGGCGACACGCGTGCATCATGTTCGAAGATGATAAAAAACTAAGGATTTGTAAGTTAGCTAGTGGATATAGGTATAGAGTTGACCGTTAAGTACCTCGGCGAGTGGCAGAGGAAAGAAGAAGAAGAAGAAGAAGAAGAAGAAGAAGGAGAATAATAATAAGAAGAATGAGAATAAGTCTAAGCAGAATAAGAAGGAATCTCGTAGTAAAAAGAATTCCGAGCGTGTGCCAGTCAGATTCGAAAGAAAATTGAAAACAAAAAACAAAAATGAAACCCCGAAGAAACAGAGACAAGAGAAAAAAAATAAAAATCAGAACTCGACCACGCGACCACGTTTGTGGGAAAGCGAAGCACCGCTACGCACATATGTATGTATATATATATATATATATGTATGAACATGGTTACCTACTTACGCGACAAGTAATAATCACTTCATTCTCTCGAACAACCGCTTTTTATCGCCCCGATGAGAACGGGGAGAAAAAATCCTGTAAAAAGAGATCGGATGAGGAGAGAAGAGGAGATGATGAACGTACTAATTCACCCGCTGCAGTGGATATCCCTACCCGAATGGTTCGTAAGTTGAACGCGATGTGCCTCAGCTGTAGACGACCTCCTCTTCCTCTTTCGCATCTTACTCTCATCTTCTTTTTACTCTAACTTTCCGTCTAACAGTTCGTTTGAAAAATATTTCAACGCAATTTCAATTAGGGAATTAAATCTCTAGCAGTGAGACAGTAATATCAACTATCGTTTCAGGCGATTTAAAAAATCGTTTCAGCACGTTTCAGCACCTACTCTTCTTCACAACGCTTTTTCGACCGGTTCAAATTCGAAAAAACGAAAACGAAAACCAAAGGAACGACTTTAATCTGTTTCAGGAAACTTTTGTTCACGTTTCAGCATCGTTCGAATAATTCCAGCTCGTCTCAGAACACGTTCTATCAATTCTCAGTAGATTTCAGTGCGTTTCAGTACATTTTTTTTTGTTTCTCGTCCGATTTTATCATCTTCCAGCCGATTTTAGCCCGTTTCAAAAAAATCCAAGACACGTTTCAGCGTTTTTCAACCGATTTCGTCCTGTTTAGAAATTTTGAATCATTTTCGCACGACGATCGGCGATGAATCCGTCGATCGCGAATTCTTCTTTGGATTGATTCGTCGATCGCAAGCGATCGTGTCGATCCAGGGTCGATTGGACGTTTTAATTAACAGAAAAAGCGGTAAATCATTTCCGTCGAAAGTTGGAATTACCAGTTCCGTTTCTACTCGCTGTATCTACGTGCATGTACCGCAGTTATAACTATAATACGTCGGATCGTTGGCGAAACAAAGGTGATTAATATTCAACCAAAATGCGAAGTTAATTATACTCTGATTCGGTGGTGGTTCCAGAATATACACCGGAGTAATATCAGAACCGGGATCAAAACCGTACACAGGGAATTGGGGAGAAATGGGTAGAAAGGGAGAAAGGGGGAGAGCGGAATATGAAGTTTCCCTAAAATGAACGAAATTAGTTTTTCCCATCGCGTGTACAGTGCCTTAATCATCCGCAAGTTCACCAATCCCAACTAACCCCTGGCTCATCACGAAAGCTCAACTCCGACTGTCCATATATACATTTTTCGAACTAATCCATTCAGGCTTTATATCTGTATCAAAGCGGTACGAATTAGCGATGTGAAACGGAGAGAAGAAGTCGAACAAGAAATTAATCGAACAGTTTCAGAACTCGAGATTGTAAGTCCAGCGGTTTATATACATATACATATACATATATGTCGGATGAAATTGCCCTAGTGTGATAAAAAATTGTTACACTTTATAGAGTATCAACCTGTGCACCGCATGATTCTCAGCTCCGAGCTCCGGAGCTCGGCACGATTTAATCGTATAGGTGTAAAGCAAACGGCGAAGAGAAACACGCGTTGCAATTAATAACGAGTTCCCCTCGTCGAGGAGGCTCAGACTCCGCCTTATCGTCGGTATTCCGTTCGACTTCATTCCACTAACAAAGCTAGGCTCTGACCGTGATTTGCAGCACGCGATTCCTCGGCTCTCGGCTCTGGGCTCTGACCGCACTCGCGGGTCTCTTTTTTTCTCGATTTTCTGTCATCGCGAGCACCGCTTTACTCAATTGGACCGCTAATTCTTCACCGGACTCTGCTCACCGCACGCGAACTAAATAAAAACTTAGAGCAAAAGGAAGAAAGGGGTTTCAAACTCCGGAACGATACGTGTATGTATGTATATGTACAGGGTCGTAATCTCGAAATCGTTGATCGATTTATATTCTACCCTTCGGAAAACCGCGAGGGGGATGATCGCATCTATGATTTTGTCGTGACAATTCAGACCGCGATTCTCGAATATTTTTTACGATAAGATAGGAGAATTAGGAACATCAAATTTTGGGGATTGAACAATCCCCCGTTCCGAGCGTTTCGTGTTCCGCACGACGTGAGCCGCTCCGGGACACTACACGGGCCAAAATAGAGCCGGGGGAAAACGCCTGCGCGCAAAACTACCCCTCGACTTTGTAATTGATTGGTCCTGATACGCCTCCTTATCTCTTAATCCATCTCCGCTCCCATGCCATTCCGTATACTGCACTGGCTCATGGATTCGAATGGGCAATGGGCTGTTTACTGCCCGCTATATACCTACCCATCGATTTATTCGGCACTCGTAAAATATCGAATGGCCCGAAAACCCTGCTGGGGTCTGTCTCTGTACATGTATAAGCTTAGGGGAATTAGGGGACTGGCAAGAAATCAATCCGCGATGTATGGTCCACTCGGTTCACCACTCGTATACGAACACCCTTACGTTCCACTCTGCCAATTTCTGCAGAGAGTTTCATCGCGAAGATGAAATGAAACGAATGTGTCATTCGTCCTGGGAAGTGCGGGGATGATTGTAAAAGCGGCTAGAGATACTCTTCCGATTTATTCATCAGGGGGTGATTTTTGTGGCGGAATTTGGATCGGCTGTAACGTCGTATCGACGCGACGTGTGGATGTGTTTTTGATGAAATGTGCGAAAGGGGGCTTCCGCGGAGGGTAGCCTGTTGCCGGATTTATAACCCTGAACCAAAGAGACCAATTAGCGAAAATCCTGATAATGACTTTACGGTGGACGACCCTCACTCGAATGTCGTGTTTTCAATCTACTTCACCGATCGAACGTGAAACGAGGGCAACACCGAGTTGTTCCCTTCGAGGTCTGATCGCGACGGAATTATAATGCAGATATCAACAGCTAGGCGAACTCTCGCGTGGCATGATGCCGATAATATTGGCACGGGATGGAAATTGCAATAGGAAGAACGTCCCTCGTCGAGACTGGGAGACCTTAATTGGATCGTATCGATTCCGTTCATAGTTAGAACGGCAAATTCCTCTCTAAATAGAAACCTAGACCTCAGATTCTTGTATCTAACGATTAATCCGCCTCTCTAATTGTCATTCGTTTATGAAAAAAAGGAGGAAAATCATTTCGGCTAATTGGAATCCATCCCGCGTCCACTTTTGAACGATAACGACAACGATAACGAACGGGGAGATAAGAGACGAGGGAACAGACGCGAAAAAGCTTTGTGACGAAATTTTGATCGGTGTACGAGACGGCGGCAATCCCGTGATTATAGTCATCGTGTTCCCTAGGCAACACCCGTGCACCCGTACATATCTACCCCGAGTCGAAGAACCTCTTACTTTTCACCTGATCCCTGTGTAGCCCCTCTTCAGTTATCCGTCCGACAGCTCGGCGTGATTCAATTTTCGCGATGTATTTCAAAGGTTGAAAAAGTGGAAAATTTCAGCGCGGTTTAAGTGGGAAAGGCAAAAGCAAAGGCAAAGCTGAAGCTAAAGGTCGACGACGGTCGGCACTCCGTTCTTCCGTCACTTCGACACTTCTGTTTTTACGGAGTCTCCACTTCGAAGGAGATTAAAGTCGATTCCGACCGCGTGAATTCTAAGGCGAAAATTTACACCAAAGGAAATTCGGTCCATATTTCAATTCTCTGGACTCTCTATAATTAACCAGAAGCATCCGGGCGTCAACGATTAACGTGACCAATTTTAAAATTGACTTCATTTATCCCGGACGGAACAAACTCCGCTTCATGACCGCCGCCGCGGTCATAGCGATTATTTATTCCTACTGGTATCGGGTCCTCCGTAGTTTTATATCATCGAATTAGTCACGGCACTGTTACGGGGCATAATTCATCCTTTGAATTACGAGTGTAAATTAATTCCTTCGTCGTTACTCTCCACATCCTCGGATCGATGGTGTTTCATCTCATGCTTTCGTGTTCGTACATACATACAATGTACTACATGGTATAGCTTTAAAACAGAAGCTCTCTTCTCCGCCGTTGACAACCAACGACAAATGGTACGGCTCTAGCACGTGGTGGTCGGATCACTGCCACGTGCTCGGTAGGGCCGACTTCTACACGTGACCAAAGTCAGGGTTCACCCTCGGTCGGTGGTGTGTTCGAGAAGAAGGAGGGAAGTCCGATGGGGAAGGAAAACTGCGGTAATAAGTATTCATCCCTGGGTTTGGATCTCGAAGAAAAAAATGAAAAAAAAAAAAATTAAGGGAGAAAAATCAATCCTCTTCTTAAATCCTTGGTCAGATTATGGTTACCGACGTTTACTCGGACCTCGGATCAGCTCAGCAGCGAGTCAAAATGAAAGAGCGTTTCGTGCCCGGCCCTACGAGGCGAGATATGCTCGTCAAGAATCGGGGATCAGCGTTTCAGGGTTTGGCTCTTATTTGGAACGGGTTCTGTACCGCGTGTGGGAGTTTCGTGTCCGATCATTAGTGAGATCGTATCGGTATTGTAAGTCAGTCAGTGCGTCAGTGAGTCGTTTGTATTAAGTGAGTTGGTCGGAAATGGGGTATATAGAGGTATACTATATCTGGAAATGATTGAACATCGGATGGTCGGGCTAATCGAATATCGGCGTCGAGTTTGAGGAACGAGAATGGGAATTTTTGGGGAAACCTTTCCCCGGTTCAGGGCACTAAGATTAAGAAATAACGGATACATCCCTTAGCCCGAGCTCGGAGCTGGGTTTTGGCATCCTGAAACGAAGTAGCTCCGCTGGGATGGGTTAATCTTTAATCTGATTTCGGGTTGTCGGATCAGCTCCGGTCTGTGGGCGAACCGTGCTAAAGAAAGGGTTATACGACATCATTTATCTTACGTTCTGGTTTCCTCTCCTTTCCTTTCCTTCTCTTCCCTTCGCCTTGTAATCTCCGTCCTCTCAGTTCGACTGTAATTAACTCCCTTGCTAGTCGGGGTCAATATAGCTCCTAGATTGTCAGCTCTGCTGTGGCTAGGCAGGACCTGGTGCAGTCGGCGAACAAATTAATTCGACGAACTAGTTCGAGCGATATACCTTCGACGTGAGATTCATTTTTTGAGAGTGGGAGTGCGGGGACTCGGTTTGAAATGAGATAATATATCGGCATCCGCAGCTTAGGCGGATTATGAATAATGATAAAAATGACAGAAAAAAAAAAGAATTAAAAAAAAAAAGGGAATGAAGAAAAATTCTAATTTAGATTCTTTCCATTCAAATTTACGCGGCCTCTCTTCCTCTCTCTGAGATTATTTGGATTATGTTGAAATTAGAGACATTATTCATTGCGGCAACAATTGCTTTACGGAGATATTCGCGGGGGCGCTTTGGTACCTAACCAACGGTTGTATTATCTATCGGGGTTACTGATTTATACCACCCCGCGATAACCCGCGAATGAATCCGCAGAAATGATTATATCGTTAGAAATTGCCAGGGTATATATATATATATATACATATACTTGTTACCGTTCTCCTCTTCCAGGACATTTACCTCGCACGAATTCGCCGCCATAATCGTACAAAAAAAATAAAAAAATGAAAATGAAACCGGGAAAAATGGACGAGGATTAATTACGCTAGAAAATATAGACTCGGTAATTAAACTGATCGACGTCGGTCCCCAGGTGAGAAATAATTGGACTCAAAGAATAACAGTCGATCTGTTATCCCCCGGTAATTGGCATCGTGGGAACTCCGGCGGTTTTCAATTTCGAACCCACCGTTTGACCCAAAACTATGAAAAAGCCGAAAAAAAAAAAACAAAAAAAATGATATTTCGCATTCAGATCTTCCGGAATGTAGAATAAGGCGTTCGTTCCAATTCCGGAATCGAACGTGAGGGATGCGAGGCCGAAGGATGGGGTTGAGGGTCTTCGAAGGGCTCGTAATTATTGATGAAAAAAAAAACTGTCGATCGTTGGTTTAATTACATGAAATTCTCGCCGCGTATCTGAATCCCGGGAGAGTAGAGAGACGGTCTGAGTTCACCGTTGGGCTTTGTGTCGTCCGTCGCTGTCCGGTGGTTCTTCTTCCTCTTTGATATCGAAGCACCGTGTTCCAATTAACTAAACTACGTTGATACCGACTATTTGTTTAACCGCGATAGAAAATCCGGGCTTAAAGTCTGATATTAAATTTCTCTTTGTATGTCGTAGACCGGATTCTCTTCCCCCAGTTTCTCTCTCCTCTTCCGGGCTAGGCTCCAATTCGAAATTATTAAAACTCAAACGGTGAACTACAAATATGCGCTACTCGATACTCCCCCGCGTTTTATTTCTCTCTCTCTTTTTATATTCCGCACTCTAAAGCACACGCAGACGCACGCGGGCGCGCGCGCGTGTGCACGTTCATATACCTATATCGACACATGTATGTCTATCTGCAGCTACTGCGAGTGCATCTGTCGGGCTCCAGGGCGCCATGCAGAAAACAATAAAGCTACGTCACGCCAGACTCGGTGCGATTCCGGTATCAATTTCAGTTCCACTCGCGTCGGGGATCAAATCAAACCCACGGTTCAGGTACCTGGAACCAGCGGCAAGGACGGAGCCGGAAGTTGAAGCTACGCGAATCCAGTTCGCCAATCGACAAGTCGAGTGTGACGTTCGAGGGAAAAAGAGAGGCCGAGTGGTGTAGCTGGGAAATTGAATCAGTTCCTCTGGTTCACTCAATTTTCAACAGTCTGGTTCCTCCTCACGCACATTTTATGCGCAGAAATTGGCGAGGGAGATACTTCTCCCGTCGATACTTAATCCGCGAAAAGTTTTGCATGTCGAAATCGTAAAAGGCAGCTGAACTCGCGGGACGAGAGGTTCGAAGGAGGTGCTGGGATGAGATTGCAGCGAGTAGGAGCTAGCGGATAGAGACGTGGTCAGAGATAACCGTGCGCGATACCCTTGCCTGCCAATTAGGTAAATCCAATATAATTAAGTATATTCTATCTCCTAGCAATCTTGGTCTGCCAATCCGGAGAGTCCCTTTCGCAAAGCGTTTCACGGCGCGGCGTCTCGATATCCTGGCTGGGTGCAGGTACAGGCGGCGGCGGTATATTCTGTGGGTGAAAACGATCGCGGGGCAAATTTTAACCTGGAATCAACCCGCCTTACTTCCTAACGAGTCTCGTTGGGAAAAGGAATTCCGAGATCGTGGCAACGATTTACCCTACCGGTTCGGTATCGCCGATTTCCCGCGAAACTTCGACCACCGAATTCCATACTAATTTCATCGGTCCCGTGGTTCCCACAGGGTGCGCGTTCGTCGGAATAGTGTAAAACATCCGAAATCTCCTTCCGGAGAATCAAAGAAAACTAGTTCAACCGATGTGTGTAACAGGTTCCTGCGTAGAACACGTTCCGAAGTATATGTAGTACATACATACATACGTGTGGAGGAAAGAGTTTCGGCCAAGGATTTGTCGAATCGTATCATTTGTCACTAGTTTCAGTTGGCTTGAATCCCGCCGGTCATTCTGCCCGACGAAAGATAGCACTGCCCCGATCAGATTACTCCGAATTGAAATAGGGTCCTCGCGTTGATTGGCATTTTTCGATAAATCGCCTCCGTGTAACAGGCCATGCTCTCTTTCATCCCACAGCTTCTCTCTCGAACCGGTAGCACGGTTTCACCCCCGGGGGCAGAACTACTCACATCAAGGATGTCGTGACGGACCACCAAGAATCGTACGGAGATTTCGGACGAGTGACGAGCGCCGGAACGTTTCGTCGTCGACACGTTAATTTCGGAATTTGGTTTTTCTCCGCTTTTGAAATGACCTCAGGAAGCATTTGAATGCAGTCTAGCGACGCGGAAGCACCGTGTACCTACCAACGTTCGAAGAGAGTGGACAACGGATCGGCGCTGTCACGGTTACCAGTCCGCAAGTTGTCCTCTGGGTTAGTTGCACTGGAAACAAGAGACGGACAGCTTCTCAGGACGCCTACTGATAAACGGTTTACTAAACGCGTTACTAAACGACGTAGCGATGGAAGGTATACGAGTACGAAAACCAGCTTTTGTTTTGCTGGTACGACCGTGAGCCAACCGTTGATCTGAGAAGCCGGTGGGACCAGCTCGGCGAAGGAAAGGGACGTCGGGACGCGTCCGGCCACCGCGAAGATTGCACCGACAAAAACCAGTCACGACGACGTGTTGGCGAACGCCGTGACGACCGAACGAGACGTTGGGAACGCGTTTAGGCCGTGTCTGGAATGTAATTCACACCGTAGGACTATTCCTTTTGTATTTCCCGCCGACGGACTGGACCCCCAGAGTAAAAGACGAGGCGTCTATTGGTCCTAGATGTCTTCGGATGATGAACATCTCGCATTTTAATTACCTTCTTAACATCAGAATGGGTGTTTTTCATCGTCGTTATTAACCACCGAGGATGAGAAAACGGCATTGCAATTTCTTCGGAAGGTTAAATTCCCGATGATATTTACCTCAACCGAACGAAATCTTGTGTTCATAAACGCTGTACCGGAAGTCGAAGAAGCGGACGATACTCGGCCTTGTAATTAGTGATTCAATGTTCGACGTTTCTTTCTCCTCTCGTCTCGTACGTGAATCGCATTGTCGATTTTTCTCAACGAGTACGGGACACACATGGAGCGATGAAGAGAAAGAGGAACGGAGATGTAGATGAAGATGGAGCGGAGCGGAGCTACGTGAGTCGAAACCTCGCGTATAACTTCCTCTATCAATAACTAGATCCCGGTATATCTACGTAGGATAACGACACGACCGGCTCGATATATATTTTCTAACAGTATATACGCTACACCACGGGGTATAAATTTAGCCAAGCTTTGTAAGGTACGCGTGGGCGAATCGAGCAAAGGCTATATGACCGGAGAAACCGGCGTTATGACCGCTGGACCACGCCTAAGTATTATTATCTCTATACGAATGCGGAGTACTGAGAAATTATGCGTAGGATTTAACGAACAGCGGAGATTTTCGCTATTCGACGAAGTCGAAGGAATAAGAACTACCCGATGCCCGATACTTCGAGATTTGAACGGTATTGTCAATTGTGTACGACCAAAGTGACTCCGCGTTATCTTCGGCTTATAAACCAGAAGCAGTGAGTTATTGAACCAGGTCTTAATTAGTTGATTAATTAGCAAACTGATTAGCCCCAAGGAGTTCCTTGCGCATGCATAGGGACTTTCCCTTTCCACGTAACCGCGTTCCGCAGGTTTCAGATTAACTAGTAGGTGACTGTGGAGAGTTTTGCACGACGACGGCAGTCCGAGACTCGGGACTCGGTGGGTTTTATCATGTATCCCACTACTACCGAGGGCTTGTTCGCGTCTTCTTATTTTTATTATTATTTATAAGATCGTCCCGAAGTGTAGGTAGGCTGGCGGATAGGTATACGCGGCATATCGCATGCGTGGAAGAGTGCGAGTGGACTGGCATGCGCGCATTGCCAGTATGCGCTGCAAGTTTACATCAGCTTTGTACCAGCCCGCATAATAAGAAACTATTGTTGATAACTTACACGTCGTTGGTCAAATCATTTTTAACTTTCCACCCTAAGTACTCCGGCCTCTTACTCGCTCGTCGGTTTCGCCAGGTCCATTCCTTTTCGTTCCCACCGCCAATTACGAGGACCGACAAAGCCGACGTACCTATACACATATTTATGCACATGCATAATTTGAAAATGAAATTTTTACCAAATTTTCTCAGGGATAATGGAAAGACCGTAGCTGCCGATGACCTCTTCTCGTTTGACAGTAAACTATGAATTCAGGTCTATTGTTTTACGGGTGGTCGAATTTCTTTGAAGGAAATACGGGGGTGGTAAGAGATGGCGCCGCCTCTTTGGGAATCTTAATTGTCTCGTTTCTACAAAGAGAAAGAGGTTGGCCTGAGCTGAGGCCAAGTACATACATATAGAGATATAGATATACGTAGTACTACGTAGGTATATGTACGTCGGTTTGAATTTACGTTGGGTGATGTCGGAATGCGTGAGACGGAAAAAATGAGCTCAAGTTCAGCGTTTGACGCGTACTCGTAAATCAGAAATATGAGCACCATGTCGCCTCGACAAAGAGACCAAAATGACAAAGGAATATCGGTGGAAATAATAAATAAAGAAATACACTGAAACACAATTCGCCACGCGGTTTCTACGGTCGGGAACTCTGGCAGAGGTCTCGATCATGAAGAAGGACCGACTCCACCGAAGGGCGAAGAAGATTCCCGTATCTATTTACGAATTGGATCGGTCTTAATTTCTTCAGGTTATTGTTAGAACCAGCTCCTTCCACTTTTCTTCTTCTTCTTCTTCTTCCTCTTCTTCTTCTTGACTTGGAAGTTGAAAGGTATCCGTGTCTGTCTTGGATACTGACTCACCGTGGTTCTAGTGTCCGATAATAAAAGCACGAAGATAAAAAGCCTGGTCTCCCCGCGATTCCGTACTGACGTTGAACCTTCGGCCAAATAGAAAAAGCACCGTATAAGGACTCGCCAGAAACTGTCTAGTTTCTTTTCTCACGTGTCCGTCTCTCATGCAGCAGTCGGGGACTAATGTCGTCCCTGTCACCCGGCGTCGAAGGAGAGAAAGAAGACCAGGCTTGATCCATGGTAAAAAAGGGCTGAAAGGATGCCTGGTGCAGAAAGACGAGAAGAAAAGACAAAAGAGAGAAAAGGACGAACGAGGAGAAGGGAAGAGGAGCAAAGGCAGAGCTTTGAAATTGCAGGAATGGAAAGCAGTTCGCCAAGATCTTAAGCGAGCGCGCGTCTATCCGTTCACTCGTTCGCTCGTTCGCTCGTTCGCTCCGAGGGAGTCGAGTCAACAAGTAGTTGGCAGAGAGTTGGTCCCTGGTCGCTTGTAGTTTGTTCCTGTTACATGGGTACAGTCCATTCCAAGACGGAATGGAATTCGTCTAAAATGTCACGTGGCTATTTTCGACAGAAATCGAAAAAAGGCTTGGCGTCGATCTTCGAATCCATAAAGTTACTCCTCGCCTTGTGTTTCCCAAGAACGACCACATCCCCAAAGAAATCCTCAACTTTTATTCCATAGCAAAACTGTGACATTGTAAAAACACGTTTGAATATCGGGATCGCTGATTGATTGGATGACGAAGAGAAGCACCGCGGGTGTCGGTCGTTGTGGTCAGAAGAACATCGATAAAGAATATCGGTCCGAGTTTTGTTGGAGCAAAGAAATGGCTCTTCGGTTGAGTAGAATAGGTTCTCGGTTTGAATACTGTCAACGAACCAGGCAAGGTCTAATTAGTCTCGGCTCCTTCAGTGTTTCGTCGAGTGGTTTCTTTCACTGAAAACCAAAAATTCGCCCAAAAAAGGGTACGCATCGCTTTCGTCAATGAACCGGCGATCTTCGAACCCATAAACTCACTACTCGCGTCGTATTTTTCAAGGACAAACACGTCCCGAAAGAAATCCTGGACTTTTATTCCACAGCAAAACTGCAGTGGGCGACGTTGAAAAAGCCGTTCGAAAATCGGTATCGCTGGTTGATTGGATGGCGAAGAGAAGCACCGCGGGTGTCGCGTTGTGGTTAGAAGAACATCAATAAAGAAGATCGGCCCTCGTTTTGTTATGGTAAAAAAAAAAAAATGTCTCTTCTGTTAAGTAAAATGGGTTCTCGGTTTGAATACTGTCAACGAACCAGCAACGACGAACCAAGGCCTAATTAGTCTTGGCTCCTTTAGTTTTTTGTTGGGTCAGAGAAGCTTGTCCTATTAATGCCGGCGCGGTGACTTGATTGTGGTTAATGCGCAGAGGCGCGTGTCAGTCAGCCGCTACTCGCTAGTTTAACTCGCCGCTAACCAAGCCGTAACTCGAGTCTTTAAATTCGTGACTCTATTTTTAAACGCTCGAGGGGTGACTACCGGTTCGGAGACTCACAGTCGAGAGTCAGCCGTGGGTGGCGAGGGTATTAAAGCATTAATTTGTACCAACCAGTCTTCGTTATAACGAGGCAAATCTTAATGACTTCGGTGAGCCCGCAAACCCGCTCGACGACCCCACGCTTGACGCGGAATAATAACGGAAAGAATTACAACCGCGTGCGGAAGCGATCATCGGCGACACCAGAGGTGACTTAGATTCCATAAAATTCACGTCTTACGTTCATCAACGATTCGGTATGCGATCTCGATATTAGATCGAGCCACGTCGTAGAGGAGCCCAAAAACGATAATCGTAAGTCAAAGTCTCGACTTGGTACAGTTTCCGCGTCTGCAACGCCGTTTCCTCGAGTAACCGCAAACCGATTTTCGATCCCTTTGTTTTGCGACTAAAATCTTACCCTTGCGGTCCAACTCACCCTCGCTGGGTAGACTCTAGTCGGAATACGAATGTTCTTTGGCTAACCGTAACTCTCTCGAGTACTGACGTTCGAGCGTATTGGTATTGGTTCGAAATCGCGACACGCATAGCAACTAAGGGTCCCTTGAACCCCCGTTGTCTAGCGGGACGCCTAATTCTCGTCGAAATAGGGAAATCGTATCTCCTATATATACATATATATATATATGTCGCGGTGAATATGGTTACGGAAACGCTCGGATCTTCCACTAAAACTCTAAAGGCGGACGCACGCTCTTTGACTACCTACGCACTCACAGTGGGCATAAGTTACAACAACATGAAACCCGGCCGCAAGCATATCTAGGTAATTGTCATGGATGATGGTAACAAACGCCGGCCGGCTCCCTGACGATCATTCTAATGAGTCCAAAATAGCCAACGCCAGCTGTCCTTTGTTGAACACACGTCGAGCGGCTTTTACCGCATATTAATAAACGCCCATCGAGTGCGGAAGCTCGGCTCCTATCGTAGATATTCCGTGTGAACGTCAAAAATCGAGAACTCGAAGAAGCGCCTCCGCCTTTCGCCGGTCATGAACATTCAGCAAGGAACTGTTAAGCCTCGTGGGAAAAAGTTGCGATGTATTATTTGTGCATGGGTTTTGTTTGAGGTGAAAAAGCGACGTTCGGTGGAGCTTCAGCAATCAAAGCGTTCGCGGACGATCCGTTAAAACGCCGCGTGCACATCGTTTTCTGTTATTTGTAGCAGCGCCGCGACGGTGCCCGAGTCTTGTCACTGTTTCGTCAAGTGATTGTGGCCGATGGATGATGGAACCGGGGCGAGTAGTCGCGTCTGTAGTTTTTAGCTTCAAAGCTGGGTCGCGAGATGCACTCCCTGATGATGGAGAGGGAAGATAAAAGTTCTGATGATTCTGGAACGCCGTTCTTTGATCGTGGCTTACACTTTTTCCGCCACGTATGTACCGTACAGCAATGCGATGCGATGCGATGCGATGCGATGCGATGCACTGAACGGGATATACGCATATACGAGTAAAGTTGCCTTTTAAGCGAATGACGTTTTCCGCTTGCATTGCAGGGGAACTGACGGCGGGACGTTCTTTCCGTGAAACTTAAACCGACATTCTCTCTTTTCATGTACTACGTGCGTCGGATTCTTTTTTCAATTTTTATCGCCGGTAGTTTTCAGCTGTGATAAAATAAAATGGAGTTGAAATTG
This sequence comes from Tenthredo amoena, assembly GCA_963966615.1. NCBI lineage: Eukaryota > Metazoa > Arthropoda > Insecta > Hymenoptera > Tenthredinidae > Tenthredo > Tenthredo amoena. The sequence goes on along the minus strand of OZ016495.1, from coordinate 2,181,394 downwards.
TAAAAGAATTTCGAAAAATGTGTTCCTACGCTCATTTTTTACATTCACTGCTACGGCGGTACAATCTCTCGCCTACCGAGGTTAAAAAGAATCGTATTTGTGTACCGGGCTTCGAGTCATCGCACCTAATTAGCCTAATGACGATCATTTTCTACAAAGTACAGCTGGCGCGCTCTCGGCTTTTGAAATTATGAAAAAGAGAGCTCGCTTTCGTGGCGTTGAAAATGACGTCGTCGCTTCAACGCCGACGCTTGTTCTTCTTCCTTTTAAAATAGCACGGGATAACTCGCTCCGGATCATCTCGCCCATTCGAAATTTTCAAAAACGTTCGAGTCTAGAAAACTGGAATTATCCGAAAGTTTTTCTCTCGTCGGACTCTGAGTCAACCAAAGATGAATTTGGGTACCAGAATTGACTTCGATTCGTATTTTTGATTCCTGCAGAGAAAGTTGAGGCGCGGGATTGAAAATTTTGAAAAAACCGCTATTCGGAGCCTGTATTATAATTACTCGAGTAAGGTAATTACCTTTGAAATAATTACAACTCGCTTTATGCAGGAGTTCCACTCGTGTAATTGCAGCTACGCGTTTAATTTTACTTTAGCGTAACACAGTGTTTCGAAAGACGTATAATTTATTTAATTATCAGTCATTTTCATGTTTTAATTGGCAAACAAGGCTACCACCTCTTTATTCTCGGAAGGTTCACTATTGCGGCGAATAACTTTTGATAAGACAAACCCAATTATTACACCCTGATGAAGACGGGGAGAATTGCAAATCTACTTTAAGAACATTCTCACCCATCTTCCAGCAAATCTTGCTTCAAAAATAAGAAGACCAGGGCGTTGTAAAAGGCGTTGGAAAAAGAGTTTCCTCGATTCTCTAATCGCGGCGTGGTTTAGTCTGAATCTAAAATTAAATTGGCAAACCGGTAATTGGCCTTTGAGATATCGGCAGTTGATTAAACCGCGTCGAAGCCTGCTAGAGCGCAATTAGAGAGTTTAGCTAATTGTAGAGGATAGGAGAATTGGTATTTGGCAAGATGCAGAAACGGTTATCCGATGATATTCGTACGGACGTTGCGAACCGCGGTGCAAAACCGGGGGATTATTTTGCCCGCAGTTTTAAACGTCGAGCATTCGTTCTGCCCGGGTCATCCCATAAGAGATCTTGAAGGGGGCCAGTGGGGAAATATGAGGAAAAAAAGGATCGGATAAAAAGGAGAGGAAACGAGAATAAAAGGAGCAGAAAGAAACGGAAAGAAATGTCAACGCGACATTGATATAAGCCCGCGTGTGTGATAAAGCGATCTTTGAACACGAATCCTGGACCAGTGGTACGGCCGATTATCTTTCTTCCTAAAGATCTTTAAACTATAAATCCTCCGGTTGTATCTTATATCTGCTTCTTGCCCCAATCGAAAGGGCTTCCTGGCTGTTGCCGTGCCTACGCGGACCCCGGGTCATCCTGATGACCGGGATTCATAGAACGGTATAACTCACCATGGTGGTACATTCAAACTCGACTATCGGTTTTTAAGAAATTCTTTGAAATATGGGGAGGGTGGAAGAGGGAATGACTGCGAGCACCGAATGACCAGAACGAATTTTCCCATCGACTAGAATCGGGAAAAGCCTTCGAACGGCGATTGACTCCATCAATAATTTCCACTCCCTAAATTTCTCAGCGATGAAAACGGATATTTTCAAGGTCGCGACGAAAGAGAGTGACGGGAAAAGGGGGTCGAAGATGGAGAGGGATGCTTTGGCGCGAAGCCACGTGCCTCTCTGAAGAGGGAAACTGGTCCTCGAATGGTGTGACCCTTTAACCGGAAGTTCCCTTGCTAACAAAAGCTCGCCCTACACTCAGGGAGTAGCTTATATACACTGCAAATGCCTGAAAAGCCCCTTGGAAGGTGATGCCAAGATGGCGGTTCGAGTGCACGAAATACTGAAAACAAAATGGTGTCTTGCGTGTAGAATTTCGCCTAAATGTCAACTAGCGACCAAAACTCTTCGAGAAACTCGGGTTGATCTTAGATAGGGAAGAGAGGTGGAACTAGCGGTCCCTGATGCAGAAATATATATAGGTATATGTATACATATATGTACAAATGTGAACATACATATGTGCGAGATGCAAGTAACGCCTGGTCGGTTTATCAGCGTCGAAAGTACCCCGGCGCATAACTCTTTGAGCAGGATGGCTACTTCTCAACTTTTTAACTGTACGCGCCCGTTCTCAGCTCCGGGCAAGCAAACCTTCGACGCCAAGGGCCCGTCCGCGAATTCCAATCCGCATCGCGGCCGTTTCATTTCGGGATCGGTTTTCAAACCGATGGATTTATCGCGGAGGGACTATGGGCCAGCGGAGATTTCGCATCCTCATGCCATGCACGCCCGAAAGAACGACTCTCTGTAATATGTTGATATTTAATGATCACAGGAACCATGCTTTACGATCGACGTTTATTTATTAAACGGCACTGTTTAAGGCTTAGACCCTCTCCCGCTCCCTAAAAGTTACCGGCGAGACCAGATCCGGAATATTCCGAGCTCGCATCCCCTCGCATGTTCATATATCGGAGAGTACAGTCCATCCCAGTCCTCCGATTTCTGAAGAATCCCGAACGACGAGGTTCCGATTTCTGATCAAAACCATGAAGCGACATCAGCGGATGATGAAACCTCGACGATGCGGCATTCCACTGGAAAGAACCGATCCGTTTCCAACGACAATCCGCATCTCTCATGCCCCCTAAGTCTCCGACATGTTCGAGTTCAGGGAAGCAATGGACCGATGACGTGGGATGGACCGACGATCGAGGAAAGGAAAGAGTCGAGAAGAAAACCGTACGCCGAGTGGTTTCGGATTTATCTGGGGGAGTGTACCCACCTTTAACCCTTGCGTTTGGTCCTGATATACGACCAGGCGAAATAAAGAAGTCGTAAGGCCCAGGGCCAGGCTTTGCCGTCTCAGTCCCCTTCCCTGACCTGGCATGGTCAGTCCGAAGAAACGCGTTGCGGAACCCATAGAGAGAACCTCAGACTTCAGATCAATTATTATTACCAGTCGTAAAGAAATATCAATATATTTTACCTCTCGCCCTGATACCTCTACCCTATTACTACTTCGGCAATTCGATCGTGCCGTTTAAGGACCATGAAATCCATGCCGCGCGGTCTGGCTGGCTGTCTTAGTTGCTAATTCCTCACCTCTGTACCAAAGGCGGTGAAAGAGTTCTCCGCAAAAGTGATATACACCATCGGTTTTCGTTCCGAGGAGAGAAATTATTGGATGATGATGATACCGGCTGATAATCAGTTACATGGTTTATAAACTTTTTATACCTAAGGCAGGTAGGAGGTGCGGAGTGCTGGTAATGTTTCTGGCGTGTACCGCCTTCTCTTAATACCCACTCTTGACTCTCAGTTCTTGGCTCGCGGCTCGGGGCTCTCAACAGTGCAGGAGGTAGGTAGGTAGGAAGGAAGGTAGGTAGGTAGGTAGGTATAATGATATTAACCCAACATGCTCCCGCGTGCATTGTTATGATAATGTATTTAAATGTCAAACAGCCGACGAAGCTGCAAAGGCAGAGAAAGAAACCCTGCACGTATCACATGCACCACTTGAGACACTGGGACACTTCAATGTCTGACCCACCTCTCTCCATACTCATATTTAATTACTATCCGATATGGTTTAGAGATCTCTAATGCTGGCCAACTGACACAATGCCCAACGCAGTCCCTTCGTCACTTTTCACTGAACGGAAATGAAATCAACTGCACTTTCTTACGTTAGACTGTCCTTCTGCACACATACACATCGTGAAACGGTCGCACCATGGACTGATCACAAGAGACTTGTATCCATATTCTGTGAGCAACGTGGTTCTAAAAATGAACGATACGTCTTCATCGAGTGTCTTTGTGCACAGAGACATCAGGAAACGATTGCAATATGGGCCGATCACATATGGTGTCGTAGAAATGTAAGTGCCATACGAAATTGGCTTCCATTTGGTAATAAACCGTGTAAAATCTGAGGTAATTCAGGGTGCAGATGATGATAATTCATAAGACCGGAGGCAGCTGGTATAATCCTCGAAGATTTTCAACGGTGTAAATATGTCTGGGTTGTTATATGTACCAGTGGAAATTGATGGAGTACGGGTTGTTGGCCGAGGGTTGTCGGCTCGGTGTCTACGATTTAGTGTTGGGTATGTGAACTATGGAATAGTACGTCGGGGAGTGGGCCACGCGACGCTTTATTATTGGCGTCGGTATAGGATCGTCAGAGACGTAGCTGGGCGTGCCGAGGTCGACGAGATCCTCGTGGTCGCTAATTTTAGCGGGTACCGTAGACACCACGTGGTCTTTGGGTCTCGTCTACGCGCCTACGAGTCCGTTAGAATTTTTTGGACGACCTCGTGCAACCAGCAACCATGCGATGGTGAACAAAGCTCGAGTATAGAGCGAGAGCGAGACGGGATTAAGAGATCGAGTCTAATTGCTAGCTCCGTCTTCGTTTCCGTTGTTTCGTTTCTTCTTAACGTCAATTTCTCACGAGAGGAGAGAAGGAAGAAGAACAAGAAGAAGAGGAGGAAGAAGAAGAAGAATAAGAATAATAAGAAGAAGAAGATCCCCCTCGCCAAATGTCTCGGAATGTGAAATAGAATTACACTCTCTCACTGCATTCTACTCCGGCGCCTGCAGAAGAGGATCCTACATCTCTTGCATGATCATTTCACGACAGCTATTCTTATTCTCCTCCAACAAGCGAAAATGGTAAAGTGAACAGCGCGAGTTTGCCCCGCTGCTCTTCTTCAAGATCAGCAAACCCTACTAATTAGAGAACACTGTGTACGTGCCAAATGTCGACCACCTATACACCTCGTACTCCCTGGATTTATCAGACTTCTAAAACTCGCAAATTGACGAAGAAGCCTCGTCAAGTGGCCTCAGAGAATCGCCTTTGATGTGCGCAGTGTTACCTGTCATAAAATACCGACCATGAATACAATCTGATAGCTACGACCTCAAAACTTTTCGGAATATCAGATCTCGTACCTCTTTTTCACTTCATCGATTGGTTTCTTCACTATACCTATGAAGAAAAAGGAGAAGCTCTTCGCGAGGTGTGTTTGTAAAGTTGTGCAAACATCATATACGGTGTAAAACCTCGCCTTGTAACGTTGTCATTAATGATCCAGGTCAGAGTCGAGGTATTTTTCGTGTACACCCTTGCTCCTTAACGGTTACCGGATCCTTTGACCCTAGTGCCCGATCTAGTGACCGTCTTCCGTGCTTTCTGACAAAGTGCTCCTTTTCTCGGTGTTCCTTGTAGTGACGTCCGGGGTATCGTATGTCGGGCGAGATGTCGCTCCGGCGTCTCGTTACACGATTCATCTTCCAAGGAGGACAATAAACCTGACGTAAAATGGTCCTTGAAACGATAAGAAAAAAAAACAAAAAAAAAAATGAAAAAGGAGAAAACAAAAATTCGTCGGAATATAAACCTGGCCCCGATTTCATTCGCTTGAACTCGACTTTAAACTGCAGTTTTCCCATACCCTGACGATGGCTGCAGCTCGAGTCCCTTGAGAATATTTTTATTACGGATACATAGATGTATACTGGACCTCGGCCAATATCGAGTATAAGCTTCGGTTATTATTCTAATCCCGTTTTTTTTCCTACCATCAAAACATTTGGACACGGCAAGATCGAGCTGGTTTCAAACGGGGTGATACAATGACGAATGATATATCATTTCTATTAATCCTCTACTCACCACATCAAAGAAGACTTTGATTCCGTACGATATCCGCACTCGGATACCAAGACACTCTTATAACGGTGCTATAAAACTGTCACTGTCTAATGGATTTAATTTCACAGAATATTTTCGGGGCACCACGATGGAAGCCGTAAACCCATCGAAGTCAAAATAATTAACGAAACGTAACCACTGCGGCTCGCTTCTAACTCATAATATACGGATCATTTGATCTCTGAATGATTATGAATTTTAACGAGGTTCTGACTTTTTTTCAAATCATTTTTTAACCACTCGCATACCGCGAAGACACGGACTGCTGTTATTTCGGATCAGGGTTTGAAGATCTGGGAAAATGCCCCTCGCACACTTCGAAGTACGTGTAACTCTACCTACATAGAGAAGTCGAGTGCAATTTGTCTCTCGGTTGTTAGATTTACTCGCCTATACTGCGGAGAATCGGCCGCCCGTATTAGGCGGTCATTAATTCAAAGGTGTCGTCGATTATGTCAGTGGGCACAACCGACTCGATTCTAGATAGGCTCGGGCTCGCCTATCAAATGCGATTTACTGCCTTACAAGTTACGGCGAGGCCAGACGTTTCCTCGTGTCTTTACGAACGAGACCACTTATCGCCGACTCAAATATCCCGTTTCTAAATAGAGATTATTAACCGGCGTAAGGATCTTGACACATCGCACAATCGCGCGCGCGATTAGCCGACCATATCGCGCGATAATTTCATCCCCAGATATCGCAGCGCCGATTCCCATCGGAATGATTGCAGCGAATCGGTTTTTTTTTTTCTGAAAATCGTACGAAGTCTTTCCCAGGTAAAGGTCGATTCAAGAACCCATCGGTACTTCTACCTTCCAGATTTGGTGACAAATTGGCTCCGAGGATCGCACTCGAAGTTCTGCTCGGATATCGCTTCCGCTTGGTTATACCTTCTGGAAACGTTGGGACCGTCCCGCGATTTTAGATTCGCGAAGGAAACTGCTCGCTTCTTTTTTCATAGAGAGAATCGCAAGAGCGAGAATTCCGATTCCGGTTTTGGCAGCGAAGCTTTTGCGAAACACACCGGGTAGAGGAACGAGCGTTTTTTTTTTACGACGCGACAGATATAACCAATGATAATAATAAGAGGGACAATATTATTATCATTAGGTGGATTTTATAGAGTTTATGGATTTGCCCGGAGGGTCCCGCGCTTCTTTACGACGTCTATTAATTCGCGGCTGCTACCTACCTCGTCCTACTCGTCCCTCCATGCCATGCGGTGTTCGCGGACGCTCCACGCCGCGACGGTGAAGCTGTACAAGGTTTTATTGAAACGTTACCACGCGCATGGACCGAGTTTGTTCTTCGATTTGCATACGTTGGAGCTGCCTCCACGACGTAGGGATATAGTCGATAGTATGCAGATGCTGCTAGGACGAGGTAACCCGGGAACCAACTGGATACCTACCTTCGCTTACCTACCTACCTACCTACCTACCTACCTGACAAGCGGTTTGCGTCGAATAGATTCGTTATCTGAACTGTAAAGCCGGAGAGAACTCATGGGGATGGGATCGAATCATCGTGTGAATTGTTTGTCACGGGAGTACAGATCAGCGACTCAATTATACTCCGCAATCTTGACTCAAGAGAGAACCCTGATGCCATTAGAAAGGCTCTTAACGCGTCCTTTAAACACGATTACAATTCATCAGCGACGGAGTTTTCACCCTGAGGGAAATTAAATGGGAATTATTTTCACCCAGACGTTACGTGGAATCGTCCGCAGATTTTCATACGGGAAATATTTCAGCGCTGATTTGGGTTGCGGAAAATCACTGGACATCTGTTTGTCCAGCAAAGCTCTCAACGCGTCGTTTGAACTCTTTTGCGATTCAAGAGGCGACGAATTTCCTCCCAGAAAAACGCCGAAAGTGATGGTCTTGAGAAGAGCACGGAATGTCAAGAAGCTTTTTTCCTCTAAAATTAGCGCAAGCCCTGATCGATATTTATCGATTCCCGTCTCCTCGTGGCTTCTGCGGGTTCTTTTCACCCGGAAAATCTTTCAGCGCTTGGTTTAACCCTTCAGCGTGAAATTTTGGTGCAGGAGATGTGGAAAAACGGCATTTCTGCAAAAGCGCATATGATGGAAGAGATTCTTTTTTCGTTCTCGGTCCGAAATTCTTGCCAATCCCTATCACCGTTATCTCGACACCCATCTCTCAGTGGCTTTTATGGTTTCTCATCGGCCATAATACCGAGCACAGAGTCGGTACCAGTCCCGTTCGAAGTCTTCGGGGACGTCCCATGACCCCTAGAATTGGCACGAACAATTTATGTGGCACGGGTTCGACAAGGTCAAAGATATACACCCGGGTTCTATCTCGAGCGATCTCGAATAGAGTCACGGCTGTTTTAATTATAGAGAAAATTCATCGGGCCAATAGAGGTTCTCGTCTACGTCCGAAGGCCCTGAAGAGTCGGTTATCGCAATGTAACGACCATCGTGCTCGAGCCCCGATAAATTTCTCTCTCGCATCTCGCGAATCATCCAGAATCATTCGCGATTCAGGAATGATTCCGAGTCGAAAATCCATCACGAAAACCCCACGGTGACCCGGTCAGCTGCGATACCCGAACACCGGCCCTGTGCACGTAGCACGGTATACCGAAGGGGCTTCGAGGTGGAGTAGATCTTTGGCCAGGGTATAGCCGTGGCTGAGGCAAGGTACCCGGCAAAGGAAAGGAGCAAAGCTATCTCTCATCTGGCATAAATCAACTCGATGCTGGGTCTAAGAAGGCCCCCGCCCCCTAGCTAAGTCCATATTGCCTCGGTCTCTTCGGGTCGGTTGCTCGAATCCCGGCGCACGCGGCTATCCGGAGATCTACCGATTATTAATTCAACTGCAGGTATCTCGCTCTTTCTCTTTTTCACTGACGATGCAGCTGCATTCCACGGATAAACATACCCCGAACAATTATTGAACCTCAATCTCACAGGAGAGACTAGCTTTTTAGCTTCTCAAACAACTTACACGCCGAGATCTGCCCGGTAGCCAACATCGATCCATCCGCGTCGCGGCGTCATCTTTTTCAGGAATGAAAATCAACAAAAATAATTAAAAACGGACATTTTTCTAGTCTTTGGAAACTTCGGACGTTCAGCTCTCTTCATCGTAGTCCTTAGGTGAAGAGCTCTTGGTTCGAATCTGTCTCCGAGTTGTGAAGGCTAATAAAATTCGAACTTTTACTTGATCATGTGTGTTTTTTATTTTTTTCAGGAATGTTAGTGTCTTTTTTGACAAATTTACCTGCCAGATAGCTGCAGCAGTCCTTGAAGAATACCGCTTTCTAAGGTGTAGCGAGATACTCGGTTGACTAATCTGCATAATTTTTAGGTATAAAAGTATTCGGTATGGAGTATAAAGTGATTAAAATATTTAAGAAAAATATCCAACCTGTGGGAATTTTCTTTATTACATATGAGGTGGATACACGGATGTATCAGCTCTGGGCCAAGGTACCATCAATTATTCGTTTAACGTTCGTCAACAGCTCGAGGGAAGGCAAGACAAGGAAAGGCAAGGCAAGGCAAGGCAAGGCAAGGCGAGTCGATTCATGGCGAGGACCCGTACCTACATAATATAACCTGTCGAGATTTTAGCTGCTGATGCTATCTCGATCAGTTGGTAAAAGTCACGCGCGAGTAAATCAGTCGCCTGTCGTTTGCATCCCGGCTTCGATAGATAGTGTATACCTATAAGAAAAATATCTGGATGGGAAACCGGCGGTGCCCGGTTTAAGATTCTGGTTATAGACGTGGCGCAGGGTCGCACACCGTCACTGCACTACGGGAACGGGACCAGGACCTGGACCAGCAGGGACTAAATTTAGAGCAACTTTTTAGGAGGGACTCTCGCCTGTCAATGCCGATGATTGGTGCGCGCGAAAATTTAAGGCGACGAGCTTCTTTCCCTCTAACAAAAAATGTCATTTCGCTAAAAACAGCCCCCACCTTCGTCGTACACTTTCAAAGTACATAACCGTCCGCGTACCTCATTCTCGTTCCGGAAATGGAACACTCGGAATGGGGACATGTACCGATCCTCAAAAACCCCGACAAGGACCGTTTTCGCAATTTTTCAGGTACCTCAGAATCTTCGAAATTTCGCTGCACAGTCTCGCCTGTGTTTGTGACGGTCTTTAGATCCTGATTATACAATTTGGTGGTGCTAATGCGAGTCGTGTGTATAAATGTGCGAAAAGTAGTCTCAGGGGCTTAAAATTTTTTCGCAAAATCAGCACTCTCTCTTCCCTGGTATACTAAAACATCGACACGTGTCGTCGTAGTCTCGGGAGTGTGGAGTACGTACGTACGTTCTCTGGCATGAGGCCAGAATCTGCCCCTATTAAAAACCCTGGAATGTCCTCTTATGTCTCTTTGCCGGTCCTTTCCTCCTCGTAAGCTCGTTTCGTCCTCGCCAGACCGAAATGGAGTTTACTAAAAGAGATAGGACGACGCAATATAACTCAACGTAATAAACAATTCCACGGGAAGAAGAGTCGTCTGCCATATCGTTTAAACGACGCCCCAGCTCCGGCGACGGTGCAGGCTCATCCAGATCCTCTCCCATATTTAAACTCGGATCAATCTTCCTCGTTTCAAAAATTTTCCCGTTGTTTCAAATTTGCAAAACGCAGAGAAACGCGGATACCAGAATCAGCCAGGTGCGTCGATACAGACGTGAACTCGCATACGTCGAGATGATCAGAGCGTCGTGCCCGCCGCCGCCGCCGCCACCCCGTTCGGTAGATAAAGATTGTCCAAACAAATTAATCGAAACGATATAAAGTGATGTGAATATTTAGAGGACTTCGGGACTTATCGACTTGAATACCGAGAACGGGGCTGCTGATCTTAAGGGCCCAGACATAAACAAATGGGTGGCCCCAAAGACTGCAGCGAGATGTGCAGGCAGACGGAGTCAGACGTTCGAAGAGAACACTTTTGAGATCCATATTATATCAGAGAACCTATTATTACTATTATATCACCAATATCAAGAAAACCATTATATCCAATAAAAAATAGTTACTACAGTTCAGAAGTGGGATACAATCGCGTGCCAAGTGTAGTCGTGGTGCGTATCCGACGAATTAAAGTTAAAGTGAAAAAGCAGAAGGAGAGTACGACATGTCATCCCAGTCGAGGAGACGAGATGACGAGAGGTACCGGAGAGTAGAGTACGATGAGGATGGACGGCGAACGAGGTCACCGTCGCATCACTCGAGAAGTCGACGCCGATCCAGATCTCCCGGTTCGGGGTATCATCGTCGCCATCGAAGCAGGGCGTCGAGAGCTGGCAGTGGACATCGGCAACGGTATCATGCAAGAAGCAGAAGCCGATCAAGGGGTTACCGGTCGCATGAAACTGCAAGTGGGAGTTCGGTAAAAGGTACCGATACTCGGGGTGAGTCCGATTTTGCAAAATTAACTGAGGTGCTTTCAGCGATTGTTAAGACAGGTTCGAAACGGTCGAATCAATATATAAATGAAAAATTGTTGCCCGAATTTGATCCAGAGAAAAAGGATTTATCGGCTATGGAATGGTTGGAGAAAGTGAATATGTATGCGACCATGTATGATTGGGACGGTTCACATAAAATATATTTGGCTTCACTGAAATTAAAAGGGATTGCAAAGAGCTGGTATGATGGGCTTAGGTATCCACCTACAAGTTGGGATGCTTTTACGGTAACGATACTTAGACAGTTCTCAGGGGAACAAAACTTTGGCATACTCCTTGAAACCGCGGTATCTTATAAAAGCGTAGCAGGACAGTCTTTACAAGCATATTGTTTTGAAAAGGTTAAGAAAATAAATAGAATAAATATAGAAATACCCGAGCAAAAGATAGTAGAGTTTGTGATTCATGGAATCCATGACGAGCAGTTAAGGATGAGTCTATTGACTTCAAAGAGGGAAACACTTGCCGAATTGAATCAATGTCTGGAGTCTGTGTCAGTTGGGCAGCCTAAAGAGGTTAAGGATTCGACAGACGGGAAAGGGAAGAAACGTTTTTCCGAGCAGGATAAAGCAAAGAAACCGTTTCGGCGATTCGATCCTTATGCCTGTTATAATTGTGGGAAAAAGGGACATAAGAGGGTCGATTGTCGAGAGCCAGATCGCGTTAAAAATAAAGTCGAAAAGGGTGATCAGGGGGGTTCTCCCTCTACAAGTGAGAAAAAGAACAAAGATTCGGTAACGTCGAGCGAGAAAGGTAGGACCAAATGTACCTATTGTAAAATTTTGGGACATTCGGAGAAGGAATGTTATAAGAAACAAAATAAAGAGAGGAGAGAAAGGGAAGCATGACTAAGGGACCAACAGGCCACTTCACAGGAGGGGGCATCCTCATCCGAGGTATTGGAGATCGCGGCGGGTAAAGTAAACAAGCCACTTAAGAAATGTTTGTTAGGCTCCAAAGAGAAAATATGTACGGTTGATTTGGGAAGCGACTGTTCCATCATACGGGAGAGTTTAGCACGGTCTCTCGATTTAAAATTTAAAAATACAAAACAGACGCTAAGAGGATTTAACCATGCAATAGTCGTTCCAATCGCTCGCTCAAAAATTAGAGTCAGTATCGATGAAATACCTTTTACAATAAGAGTTTTCGTTGTTTCTGATGATCAATTATCGAAGGAGATTCTCATTGGGCGAGATATTTTGCAGAGGACCGGTATCAAAGCTATATCAGATAACTCCGGGGTAACATTCACATTGGGCGAATCAGTTGACAAGGATAGCGTATCAGAGGTTGAAATGATAGATGCTGAAGTGGCAAAGCCAGTAAGAGCTGAGGATGTCTCGTGCGAAGATCTTGACGTGGACAATGGAACGCGATTAATAACACTATTGAATGGTTATCGGCAGAGCATATCTTTTAGTATGGAGGAACTAGGCAAAACAAACGCGGCTGAACTGAAAATTGAGCTAACTAGTGAAATACCTGTATTCCATGGACCCTATCGTCTGTCCCAAGTTGATAAAGATAAAGTCAAAACCATGGTAACTGAGCTAGAAGAAAGCGGTATCATTCGAGAGAGTACTTCACCTTATGGGAGTCCGGTTGTACTTGTAAGAAAGAAAAACGGGGAGACTCGGATGGCAATCGATTATAGAGGACTTAATAAAATCACTAAGCGTATTCAATACCCTTTACCCATAATTGACGACCAAATAGATCAACTTAGTAAGAAACGAGTTTTCACATCCTTAGATTTAAAATCGGGATTTTATCAGATTCCGATGCATCCCGATTCCGTTGAAAAAACAGCCTTCGTTACGCCCGACGGGCAGTGGGAGTTTTTACGTATGCCATTTGGATTGGTTAACGCTCCAGCTGTATTCCAAAGAACTATGAATACGGTGTTAAAGGGTTGCGCTTTGATATATATAGATGATGTGTTAGTCGCTACGGAAACGATCGAAGAAGGGTTTGAGCAGTTGGAAATAGTTCTAAAAGCACTTCAATCTGCCAATTTGACTTTGAATCTGGCTAAGTGTAGATTTTTCCAGAAGAAAATTGAGTATTTAGGTCGTGAAATTTCGGAGGAAGGAGTAAGACCAGGGCTACATAAGATTGATGCAGTTATTAAAACTAGTGACCCGACCAATGTGAAACAAATTAGGCAATTCCTGGGACTTGCCGGATACTTCCGCAAATTTATCAAAGATTTTGCTCGTAAAGTTGCTCCACTAACTAATTTATTACGAAAAGACATCCCTTGGAAGTGGGGACCCAGGGAAAGTGAAGTGGTTAGGGAAATAAAAACAATATTAACCGACAGACCTGTTTTAGCTATCTATGACCCTAAGTGTGAAACTGAAGTACACACGGATGCGAGCGCAGTAGGTATAGGAGCTATACTCATACAAAAACACGGAGTTGAGAAACGCGTAGTTGCTTATTATAGCCGGAAAACGACACCCGTAGAGCAAAGGTATCATTCCTATGACTTGGAAACGTTAGCGGTAGTCATGGCGTTAAAAACATTCCGTGTTTATTTATTAGGAATTAAATTTACTATAGTAACCGATTGTAGCGCAGTACGCGCTACTGCAGATAAAAAGGATATCCAACCACGAGTCGCTCGTTGGTGGGCATATTTGCAAGATTATGATTTTGATATTGTGTATCGTCCTGGTGCTCAGATCGCACACGTTGACTACCTGAGTAGGAATCCGATTGACTGTTGCGCGGTTGATATAACCGAAAGCGAATGGATTAAGGTAGCTCAATTACAGGATCCTGATATTGAGATCATTCGCAAAATTCTAGAATCTGGCGATGTACAACCCGAAACCCAGCAATATTTTGACAAGTATGATTTGAAGGGAGGGGTTGTGTTTCGGAAGACTGATACAGGAAGTAAATGGGTAGTGCCAAAGATGTCTCGCTTTAATGTAGTGCGAATGTGTCATGATGAGCAAGGACATTTTGCGTTTGATAGAACGTTAACTAAGATAAGAGAAAATTATTGGTTTAAGGGAATGAGAAAGTTCACATCTAAATATGTCAAAGCCTGTTTAAACTGTTTATATTACAAAAACCCAGCGGGGCGTAAGCCTGGACTGTTGCACCCTATTGAAAAAATTGCCATACCATTCCATACGATACATCTAGATCATGTTGGCCCATTTGTACGCAGTAGGCGTAAGAATTCACAGATACTGACAATTGTGGATGGGTTTACCAAGTTTTGCGTTCTCGAGCCTGTCCGTGATACTTCTACGAAGTGGGTAATGAAAGCACTGATACAGTTGTTTGCAATATTCGGAGTACCCACCAGGATAATCAGCGATCGAGGGACAGCCTTTACGTCCCATTCGTTCAAGGCCTTTTGTGAGGAGTATGGCATCAAACATGTCCTCAATGCGGTAGCAACACCACGTGCTAATGGGCAATGTGAGCGAATGAATCGCACGGTGTTGAGTTCTCTTGCAGCTACCTGTGCCGGAGAGGCGGAGGAGACCTGGGATGAGAGTGTGAAGAAGGTCCAGAGCGCTATCAACTCTGCCACGAACAGGACCACACGCATGTCTCCAGCTCAACTCCTGTTTGGTTTCAAGCCCCGCAGTATGGCTGATGCTAACATACTGGCGGGGATCCAAGACGCTTTAGATCAGGTGAACCTGCAGGAGTTGAGAGAAGCTGCCAAGGCCTCCACGGATGCGGAGCAGAAGTTACAGAAACGAAGGTTCGACACGCGTCGGTTTAAACCGCCTTCGTATGCTGTGGGGGATGTCGTCATGGTGGCGGCAAACCCAGTTGCATCCGGGGAGAGTAGGAAGCTGGTGGCAAAGGCGAAGGGGCCTTTCAAGGTGACGGCGGTTCTGCCCAACGACCGCTACGAGGTTCGGGATTTGCGGGACTTGAAGAAGTCGCCGAACGAACGAAGTATCGTAGCAGTGGACAGTTTGCGGAGGTGGGTCATGTTTGACACCACGAAGTGAACTGTAAGTATATGCGTCACATATTGAATTGATGGGTTAAGTCACATATTGAAGTGACGGGTCGCAGTCAGATATTGAATTGACGGACCTCAGTCAGTTGCTCTGAGTCACAATCCATGGTCAAGATTGTGGGCTTCGACGAGCGCTGGGATACTGGGACCAGGGTCGAGTCCAGGCTTCATGAGTGAGAGCTGGTCAACTCTTGCGTATTGGTGAAGTCTTGGGCGTGAGGCCTGGACCTTGATGGTAGTCGCAATTGAGTCAGTAACGTGGAGGGCTGGGCAGGCCGGTTGTCCACTCAGTCTAAATATGTTATCTGGCGAGGCTAGCAACCGTAATAGTTATAAGACCTATCCAACCACCTGTCCAAGTTAACCAATTCTCGGTAGTATAACTGCTAATCGATTGATACTTTTGAAGGAACTGATCACTCCTGTAAGAGGTGTCCATTGAAGCCCAGTTATCGCCATTCCTCCTGTTTGGCGCTTGATAAGTATGTAAGAGAGTTTTGTTTTGGGAAAATTCTAGGAGAACCATAATTGAGCGGCAGGGATTGAGGTCAACCCAGTGGTCAGTCAGGCCGAATGATGTGAATATTTAGAGGACTTCGGGACTTATCGACTTGAATACCGAGAACGGGGCTGCTGATCTTAAGGGCCCAGACATAAACAAATGGGTGGCCCCAAAGACTGCAGCGAGATGTGCAGGCAGACGGAGTCAGACGTTCGAAGAGAACACTTTTGAGATCCATATTATATCAGAGAACCTATTATTACTATTATATCACCAATATCAAGAAAACCATTATATCCAATAAAAAATAGTTACTACAAAAGGAGAAGAGACTTTGAGGCGTCGGGACGAGGAGTATCGGCCGAGGAATCCGTCGCCACCAATTAAACACTGAGAACTATCTCCGGAGCGACGGAGTGGTCTTAAACTTGTCAAAAATGCCGAACGATCGGAGGATCAGACGTGGACGGCGACTCTTAGTCCGTTTTTGAAAGAGAGAAACAGGAAGGAGAGAAGGTATGTGCGATTATTCTTTTACTCCGACGGTAGAAATTTCGCAGATGTCGTTTCCCTTGATTCGAACCCCCGCCCCATCAGCCAGTGTAATTCAAACTTTTATACGGATAGTGGAGGGATAGTATTCCTCGAGTTACGGGTGTAATATAAAAGAGAGTTTAAAAGGGCGAAAATAAAAGCCACGTCAAAGCGAAATTGAGTCTCCTGTCACTTCAGTTCACACTTTTTTTTTTTCATCCATCTATACACACCGTGCGTGGTAAAGGTACCTAGCTCCTCTACCATCTCCCTTTCGTCAAGGCGACATCTCCGATTACATGCTCACAGTTTTCTTTGTCTATCTGTCGCACGGGGACTCGGTAAGACAGAGAAAAATATGGAAGCGGAGTGTTTTTCATTCAATAAGAAATCAAAGCTGTTCGTTTTGCTCAATGAGAAGTGAAGAAAGAAAGAAAGAAAGAGAAAAAGAGAAAAAGAAAAAGAAAAAAACGAAGTAAGGAACCGAAAAATTGAACGTAAAGTAAAAATTTCCTTTCTTTCCCGGTTTCGCTCTGCGGAATTCCAATATCGCACCTCAACATACCGTCTGATATTACCTGTACAATAACTCGGCGTTTTTCAACCCTCCCTACGAGTCGTATGGTCGATTGAAAGGCAATTCGCGTTCGTCAGAACCGCCGAACAAGAACTTGGTTTACTCTTTGTCCCGCCAAGTTCGAAACGGCACAGACAGGGTTCATTGTCGCCTTGGTATTTTCCCGGTAACCATTCTCCTCCCTGTATGTGTGCCGACGATCAGTTATTACCAAATACTTGGTCCTAAGCCCGCGTCAAAGTCAAACCGTATCGCAGACCGGCCTCCGGATTGTCGCCGGGTTGTATCAACCCGTTGAACAGTCTTCAACCGAGCAACCATTAGCCGAGGGCATTGTATCAACGGGAACAATGGACAGGGTGGTATTAATAACCAAAACCAATATCGCCACTGTTAGACCGTGAACTTAGCCATTAAATTATAGCCGTCAATTTTCGGTCCGCATTCCCTGGAGCGACATTTAATGAGCAATGGCACATAGGCAAAAATTGCGCTAACGAAACATCCCGTACATGTTGGAATCGGTGTTTCAACGAACCGTTCTGATCCATGCTAAAAACCAACGAAAGGTGTCGCGAATTTATTTTACAAATGGCAAGAAATTCTCTCCTCGGCAGTTTCTGCTGGAGCGAGCAAACTACCACTAGACAGGTGCAATCTGGTAAGGTAAGGAGTAGTCGTGAGCAGGTTGTTCGTTAGACTCCCTTTGTAAGTGGGGAAGTAACCGCCAATTATCGAGAATCAAAGGAGTGGTATCTTCTCTAGGCTTCGTGGTGCTGGAGGGACGTCGCGACGCGTTTGCTGCTTCGTTAGTTGTCGTACGTATATATATATACATAGTATATACACATATATGTGCTATAGGTAGGTAACCACCTTTCCACGGGTCTCGGTTATAATTCCCATTTATACAGGGTAGGTACCTAGTTCGGAACACCTTCCACTCCCAGACCCGGGGGATTTATGGGGTGGAATTAGGAGACAACTTCTAATCTCTCCTTTGCCTTTAAGCTACCCGAGGTGTGCACCGACCTTACGTTGGCCACAGGGTAACTTCCCGCCGATCCTTAACTCCGTACCGTCATCCAGATCATCCTTGAATTAAATTGGCGTTTAGATTCGTTGAGAATTTCATATGTAGTATGCCTCATGACGCCAGAGGATTGGGTTCTGGTCGTTCGGGTGTTCGGGTGTTCGGGTGTTCATGTCGTGGCCGTTACCCTCTATAAACATAATTAACAATCACCCAAGATCTGTCAAACAGCCCGCAAATTAGTGGACACAGTAGCGGAATCCTCTAGCACCTAGGACCTCACCCACCCACCGAGCCCTCCAGCGCATTCACGGTTCTCTGGAGGCGAGCTTTGCGCTTGAAAACGTATAGTGGAAAGGGTCCTTCGCCGGGAGAGTTTCTGCGGGATCTTCACGAGGTCTGACCTGTTTAGTTACAATGCTCAAAGCGTCCCCCGTTGATTGGCGCTTTGATCCGATAAATTCGTACGCGACCTAATTTCCCGCTTATAGGTATATATACCCGTAAATAGTTCGCGACTATCTGATATCACATTGCGATGATAATCGCAGTAAGAAATTATCGCTGATCAAAGAGAGGAGCGGTTAAGATCGCTGTAAGTTACGGTTTACCGGGGGATAGTCAATGCAACGGCACGTCTTCTGGAACTACACCCGTGTGTATATACTATGCGATGTATTTCCTTTCTAACTAGGAACAAAACCACCTTGACTTTGCACCATCCGTTGCCTTTGCATTCTCATGCGAATAGTGTGAGAAACGAGTCTCATACTGATTTCCATGGTTATTCAAAACGTCATAGATATTCATGGCCTCACGGCGTACTCGCAGGATTCCGTTTACCATTTTCCATAGTCGCCTTTTTCACGTACGCTCTAGAGAAACAAAGCTTTTTATACTCTTCGACGTACCTACGCGTTCGGTTAGAAATCTCAGTACTTCACATGGTTTTGACATGTTCAGTTCATTTTAGCTCACGTTTTGCCATCTTTAGACATGTTTCACCGTATTTTTTGAGTCACCTTAGCCCATGTTATATCGCTTTTCAAATTATTTCCACCGATTCTGGCATTCCGAACTTCATTTTAACGCCTTTGACCATGTTTCGAATTATTTCAGTGCATGTTTCAGCGTTTCTCGACATGCTTTAGTATCGTTTGGTCCATGTTTCATCGATTCCTAGATCATTCCAATCCGTGCGGTACTTTGAAATCCATTTGGACGCATTTTCAGTACATTTTCAATCCTCTCAGTACATGTTCGATCGTTTTTCAGCATGTTCACTGTCTCTTTGTCCTCGATTTCAGTACGCCATGTCTTTTAATGTTTCCCAGATTATTTCAACTCATATCATCATTTCTAATCCCATCTGAACATGTTCTAATGTGTTAAGATTCATTCCAAGACATGTTGCACCGTTTTTCAACGTGTTCCAATCATGTTAACGCGTCGCCTGGCTCACTTTACCGAAACTTTGATCATTTCTCAGATAATTTCAACTAACTCAGAGCGTTCGCGATCTAATTTTTTTACGTTTTCATTAATCCGATGCATTTTTCGTTCACGCAATTACAGCGAGCAGCACGTGTTCGAGTAGGCACGGTGCCGCACACCTCCTTTCTAGGAGTAAAATTACCTTGACTTTGTACGATACGTAGGATGGATTCTCGTGCGAATAGTGTGAGAAACGAGTCCCAGGCTGATTTCCATAGTTATTCGAAACATTGCAGATTCATGGCTCACGGCGCGCTCGCGCTCGCGCTCGCGGAGTAGGTAAGCTCGCCATGGTCTAAGTCGCCTTTCATATATACACGCGTGCAATACTCGCGCGAACACCTACGCCTAGGGTTTGAAGAGGAACTCGGGCAACTAATTCCTCTTTAAAGATTCCATAACGGAATTTCTTAAAGATATCTTCTCGGGCTCGTTCGCACACGTCGAGTGGAATGGAGTTCGCAATAGTATGGGGTGGCGGAGGAGCGAGCCGCAATCACTTGGTGGCGACAAGTAATTATTACATTACGATTTATACAGCGGGTTAGTTCGCGCGTTCAGGGAGGGCAGAACAGACCTTTCATCGTTCATCACGTATAAACGATTTAAACGTACGAAGTGTCAGCTCGTAAATATTATAATTATGACATCAAATATGGCGAGGTCTTTACACCGTGTAACGAGGTCCGGTCGCGCAGTTGGAGCTGTTGCGGCTAACCCGCCGGACTGGTAACTATTGTCCGAGGTAAGATAAAGGCCGAGTGTTATAAACCGGCCAATACCATACCCTCCTTAGAAGCCGGAATTCAAGCCCTGAAATGTATCGTCTCCTCGATAACGATCGCTCGATGGAATTAACCGTCATTTACCGATCAATAGTTTGCCCGGCAAAGTTTCAGTTTCGGATTCGCCAGGAACCTCCGGGCTTCGCCGTACGCCTCCTTCCCCTTTGCCTCTGTCCCAGTTACCTCACACCAATTTCTGACTTGGTTATTTTCAATGAACCCTGTACTTGCCGTAATCTCAAGGTGTTCCAAGGTGCTCTTAACGGGTGCCAGTTAACACCGAATCTTCTACGGTCAGTCGAGGTAGAGAAATTCGCGGATTAAACCCACTCATCTTCATCCTCTTCATCGCGAACGAACTAAAATTCAATAAATGGTCTGGACAAGTCCTCTCTTATTCCATTATCCGTCCAGCAGCTCGTGCTCCTTTTTGCACTTGTGTAGTACAGCATGAGACTGGGGTAGGTGGTAGGGGGTCGAAGGGAACGGAGCAAAAGGAAGATGAAAAAATCCCCGAAACATGTTCTACTCTGAGATTACCCAGAAGATGATCCAGAGTTGCGTGATGTTAGATATGTGGAAGGCAGAGGAAGGCAGGTAACCAACCTCGGAGTCCATGCTCCATGCACCGAGCCTGAGGGACGCGGTGAGCTATTGGCCAGACCCGGGTTTACGACGTTAAGTAGCGAGGAAGAGAGATGATGATAGAGGTCCAGGAGTCGGTGGAAAGAGAAGAAACCGTAGAGGGAAGGAGATACGGGGAACTAAGAACTGAGAACTAAGAACGGAGGTGCCGTGTACGACCCACGCAACAAGCCTCTGGGGCCCTGAGATGCTGCAGTGCACCCTATACTCTACGCATCTCTCATCTTCGATCCGTAGGCATGTGCCTTTGCCCGGTATAAAGGAGGAAGGAGGAAAGAGGTAGAAAGGTAGGAGGCAGCAGCCCAGACGCATCAGCTTCGATCATATTCCTCCCAGGGAATTATTGGCCGAGCCCAGGTATGCCTGGTTGCACCATACACTGGACTGGACTGGACTGGACTGGACTGAACTGAACTGAACTGAACTGAACTGAACTGAACTGAACTGAGCTGAACCGAACTGGTCCCATTGGTGCTGGTGAGGATGATAACTCCTCTCTCTGCCAATTTCAGGTTTAGTGCCTCTTACGCACCGCGAGTTTGCGGCACGTCTCACGGTTTATTACCGATATCGCACGGTAGTTTGACTGTACACGTATATTCAGAAACTCTAAGACTATGGGTATCGAGTACCGAGTCGATTCCGATCCTCCGGTTCTTTGCGCGGATAAAGATATATCCGTAGACCATTTCCGTCGAACGTTCACGGCGCGATCCCTGTCCCGAATTGCCGAAAGAGAAAGAGAGAAACGAGGGAGCGAGGGATGGGGGATGGGGGATGGGGGATGGGAGATGGGAGATGGGGCCAATTTTCGCGGGGCATGTATAAATCAAATCTTGTTACAGCGAGGCGATGCACGAGCGAACCGATCCCTTTGAAGCCTGTTTAAACGAAGTTGAAGAGGAGACAATATTTATTAGACGGTTTCTAATGAAACATTTTAAATGCATGGAACCTGCCGCAGAGTAGTTCCTCCCCTAACTCTCTCGACCGCATTAAAAAATGACGAGGTCTCGTGCCCCACTCTCATTCTCTCTCTCGCACTCTCGCCACTCCGCATGCCACGTTCCTGATAACTCCTCTTTACTTATATTACGCGATTGTTCATCGTTCGAAGTTCACTAACGCAGACAAAATTCACATCTCACCTCATCATCCCCCATCCCCTGCCTTCCATAGGGAAGAAAAGAGAGAGAGAGAGAGAGGTGCACCGAAGATCGGTATACGATCTTTAATAAAGTCACACGGTATCGAGAAAGAAGCGAATCGAAGATCCTGAAGAGTTGCAGGGGTTGAAAGTTCGAAGAACATTTTTCGGCACGATTCGGAGCTTTTTTGGAAATCGAATTTAGGACTTGAAATCCGGAAAATCGGTCCCCTACCGATGTAGTAGGTAAGTGAGTAAGTAAGTTAGCGAGTAAGTAACTAATCAGCCCCTAACTCCACCCGACAATCTTTCTCCGAGGAGCGGGAAATCTATATCTATATATACATCGAATAAGTGTGGACGACCCGCCTCCCAATTAATCTCCGCTAATACCTAGTCGCTCTTTCCCTCTTCGTTCGTCCCTGATCTCCTTCACTTAGCCTGCACTTTGCTCCAACCCCCGCGAAAGTAATTTACGCTTTTTCCCTGTATACATATACCTAACGATCTATCGGTTACCGAGTGATCCATCCGATCACTCGCGCAAGGGATGAGCTCCGCCATCTCGACATGCTAATCATGGAGAATATTGAATTTTCTTAAGGGATGGAGATGCGCTGGCTAAAACATAGTTTAGAGTCTCTCGAACTGATTCACCTCAAATTAGCGGCATGTTTCAGCTTTCTGTAAAGCTCATTTTAGCTCTAAATCATTATAGCGTTTGTTTTATCTTCCTTTAGCTCATGATACCCGATTTGAACATGTTTCGGACATTTTTCAAGCGATTTCAGGAACTCTAATTCGTTTTAGAACACGTTTCTGATTTTCTCGGGAATATTATATATAATTTCGACATGTTTTATTCGAACTCAGAGCATGTTTCACTATTTCTAAAATCATTGCAACTAACTTTAGCATGTAATAGTTAATATCGAAGCATTATATCGTCTTTCAACTTACCATACCCGATTTGAACATGTTTCAAAATATTCTTCAGGCGATTTCAGCAAGTTCAACTCGCATTAGAACATATCTCAACGGTTTTCAGACGATTGTAACTGATTTCAGCATCTTTCAGCTCGTTTTAAAACATGTTTCGAATTTTCTCAAATTATCATAACTAATTTAAACATGTTTTATTCAATCTCAATGCATATTCCAACATTTCTGAAATCTTTATAACTGATTTGAACATGTTTTAGTTAATCTCGGAGCATGATTCCCGATTCGAACATGTTTCAGTTAATTTTGTACTGAATTATTGTTTTATCATTACTTGCACGACTTAAGTTTACTTTATCGCATGGCTAAGTATGATTTCATCCCATCTCAGCACTCGCTCACATCAGTGCTGCTACGTTGGTGGTTCAGCTTTGAAAGAGATCATAACATTATAACAAGTCGCTGACTCCCGATTAAAATTACATTAGGGAATATCCACCTTGACTTTGCAAGGCTGATCATATGAGCTCCGCTTCGTGCCCCGGTGCATGTGGATATTCTTGGATGCTATTAGCCGCGCATTACCCTAGAAATAATATTGGTCTCCATATCAATTAACGATCGTGACTCGAGTGCATATGGGCGACGCTTAGAGTGGGCCGCAAAATCAACCAGTTTACATTAGAGACTTGACGTTCGGTAAACATGACAACATGTCTACCGTGCGGATATGCTCGCGTGTATTATCAGATAAACTGACCCACTTCCTTCTATACGGAAATAGATATTGTTCGCGAACTTTAGAAACACGCAAAATTATTCATATACACACATATACCCATACAAAAAAAAAAAAACAAAAAAAAAAACACAAAAAAAAACCCAAACCATTCATTACAATTACTGAATAATTATTCTGATCAACGGATAGAAGGATATATACCGGTGTACAGTGAGAGCAGGATAATTGTATCCTTTCTTTTTCTTTTTTTAAATTTTCTCTTTTTCTTTTGTCTTCTTTCCTCTCTTTTATTTTTTATTTTTCTTGGGTTTCGTTAATTTTCTTTTTGTTTCATACCCGATCGCGATACCCACGCGCACTGGTTCAACTCGTTAGCAGTTAGCAATAACATTCGTTATTTTTTATCATATCTACCGACCGGCCTGACTCGGTTGGTGCCCTTTATACGACAGTGGAACACGTTTTGGTACTCGGGCTTAAAGATAGCCTGCGATAGTCCCGAGACCCTGTTGCAACTTCAGGGTCGCGTTAGGTATATACGATGCTCAAGAAATCCTTCGGAGGCTATATATATACTATGTACAAGCGTTCAGAGAATCCGCGTGATCGCCGACTCCTTGCGGTGAGAATAAAAATTGAAAAATTGAAAAATTTGAAAAAAAAAATAAAATAAAAAGAGTTGGAACTCGAGTCGGGATTATTAACGATCATTTTTTGATTACGAATCGATAAACTAGAGACGAAATTAGAGAAACGTATGCGTGTGTTTAATACAGATAAGGTTTTTGTTGTATCAAGAAAACCGAGTGACGAGTCACCGACGTTTTATCGTAGGACTGATGACAGCCTTTCAATTATGAATAAAAAAAAATCGGCGTATGGATCATGTATACCTGTATAGATGTGTGTCCGTGTATGGATTTTGTTTTATTCTTTTCGTCGATGTGTTTATATTGAAATTTTTTCGATAGTGTAGTAGGTGCGCCAAGAGTAAGTCGCCGATGAGACAGAGAAGGGAGGGACTTGTTGAGGCGCCAAATCGTTTAATGGGACAACCTGTTAATGCGCGACACGTGTTACACCCATCAACGTTCATATACATAACCAGTTGTCTCTTCTACCAACGTCTCATATATCGTGCTTTATTCATATCGTATAAGGATCAGCCGGGGTTTTATTCAACGCCTTTTCTCTTCCTTTTTTTCTCGGACTCGCAAAAGCGAACCGGAGCCCAGGCCGGGTGGAAGTACCGAATTTTAAACGTTCCGACGATTCAGAATTTTTCAGAAACTTTCAATTTATTTCTCCAAGACCTGAAGACCAAAAAATAGTTCATTCTGATCGAGGCTTTTTTTGCGGAAACTCATTTTTTCCGATTCTAAATCCCCCCCGAGGGAACAGATTTCCGTTAGATCGGTAGAAGTTATTAATTTCCGACAAAATGTTTGACGAAAAAAATAGCGAAAAAATTCTCTGAGTGATCGATTGTTGATTTCCGATTTTTTGTTTTTTTTTTTGTTTTTTTTTTCTTTTCCTCCTCTTCTTCTCTCCTCTTCAATGTCTGAAGGGAATATATATGTTGCGGCTTAAAGTCTGCAGGCAAACACCTCGCGCTCGCTGATTTGCATACGCGTCTTAATACTCCGAAGCGGATGAAATGAGAAGGAGAGAAAGAAAAATGAAGAAAGAAGAAAAAAAATAAAATAAAATAAAATAAAATAAAATAAAATCGTTCCTTTCGCGTCAAGCTTATCTGTATATTACGTATAGCAGACGTGTGCGTTCGGGTATATGAATGAAACGTAGGTGCGTATCGGAATATATTTATACATTATAGTACTATACACGCGTATTAAAAAGATAGGCGCTCCGTTGCAGTAGCGCTGAGCTATGGAAACGGTGGAAAATATTTTCTGGTATGGTGGAATATATGGAATAAGACAGGTGACGTTTTTCCCGACGAGGAGTAAAGAGATAAGAAATATATTGTGTATTCGTTTTCGCATTTTTGAACAGCCCTCGATCTTCGTCTCGTTTATTCATGCGCCTCTCCCTTCGTACGAAAGAACGAAAGAACCCGGGAACGAATGATGATAATCTAATCTCTTTACCGCGAAGTGGGCAGCAGAAGAATTTATCCAGAACTTTATAGTATATGAACGATCAGTGAGAACCGGGATAACCATTCAGGAGAGAAAGCATCTGTTTACGATAAAGTCGTTTTCCCAACGTTGTGCATTCTTCCTTTACTCCCCATAGAGTTGTACGGGGGTTACCTCTGCCCACCCACCCATCTATTTTTATTTATTTTCTTTTTTTTTTTACTTCCCTCAAAGAGACCAGGACGCTGGAAAGATATGAAAAATAAGTCGAGGAATAAATTCTTACTTTTTATACGTCCAAAGAAATTTTCGGTACCGCTGCAGCTTCTGTACCGAAGGTATATCTTATCATTTTCAAAAGCGCGGTTCGCATCTTTTCTGGTTTTTTTTTTTTTCCTTTTTTTTTTTTTCTTTTTCCTTTTGTATCCACCTCTCCGCTCACGATATTACGGGATCGATAGCTGAACCAACATTAACAGCCCGACAAACGCGCTTCTTTATTCGGAGGAAAGAGAAATTTGCGAAAGTTTTTTTTTTCTTTTTTTTTTTCCTTTCTCAAAACTCGCCGTCCACTCCTCGACCAATTTTTGCCCCCGACGACGACGAGAACTTTTCCGTTGGAGAAGAAAAATTACGGATTTTAATCATTTTCTTCCCTTACCCTGTCCGCGGTTTTTTTTTGTTTTTGTTTGTCATTTTTTTCTCTCTCTTTTTTTCTTTTATTTCCTCTCTTTTTTGGTCAGATCTTTCTCGCCGTACGATGAAGAAAAAATAATTTCTTTTTCACAACGTACGGAATATGGGTATACGAGCCCAGAACTCTGCTACCGAAGGTAGCGAGCTAGCTGGTATTGAACTATCGACGCCTCCCGCTAGTCTGCCACACTTCCGTTGCCGGAGAGCCTGCCAAGACACTTCCGGCAAAATTTTAGTCGATATCAATTTTCGTCTTACGGAAAGATTCCCTCGAAATTTTTCCTCGGTTTGTACGATATATTTTCTTTTTTTTTTTTAACTTTCTTTCTTTCTTTCTTTCTTTCTTTCTTTCTTTTCGCTAGGAAATTAGGTTCATGCCCAATAACGTGCGAGCGCGAAAAAGAACTCGAGAATGAACGGTTTCCACCGATCGTCTGCAAAGTCTGTACGATTATAACTGAGAAAACAATATCCGGAGTAGAGGAGAGAGAGAGAGAGAAAAGAAAAAAAGAAAAAAAAAAAAAACAAAAAAAAGGAAAAAAGAAACACTTTTTAGGTAGAAATCTAGTGTCTCGTTACTCCGAATTGTATATCCCTGCAATTATGATCCTTAACGATAATGACCTGGTTTTGAAATTAAACGAGAAACGTCGAGTAAATTATAAGGGTGAGAAAATTTGTGTTTTCCGATTCCCTAAGATCGTTTGGAAAGAAGAAGAAGAAGAAGAAGAAGAAGAAGAAAAAAAAAAAAAAAAGGCAACGAGAAGAAAGAAAAAAACAAAAATCAGCAAATCGCTCGAACTAAACAGAATTCAAACTATATGGATACAACGTTTTCTTTTTCTTTTTCCTTTTTTCCTTTTTTTCCTTTTTTCTCCTTTTTTTTTTCTTTCTTTTTTTCATTCACGACTAACAGAGCGTGAGGAAAAGTGGCGATCGACTGGAAACAGGACAAAACTATTTCAGCAAGAGAAGTGTGAGCAGCAGTTGGTAGATGGCGGCATAGGGTAGGTACTGAACAACCTACACCTACACCACATCACAATATACAGCTGGCTCCGTATTAATAGACTTGTGTTGGTGTGGGTGGGGTGGAATTGAACAGGTATATCGTCGTGTGAGTGGAAATAAAAAGAGGTCAAACTTCGTGGCGCATGTACAGGGTGACGGTGTTCGAAACTGTTTCGAAATAAGAGAGAAATTAGGTGCACAAGGATTTCGAAAATCCTTGCACAACGAATTATTAGACCCTGGTTTGTATCGGGGAAGGGAAAATTCATGCGAAAATTCGTACGCTATTCAATCGTTGAGTCTTTCAACACCGAAACAAATGCAAATTTTTGTTCGTGTAGCTGGATTGCACACAAACTATTCTGTGAACAAGGAATTATATTCGAATATGTGAAACGATAGAGAGTAAATTGACCACTGTCACTAGTTCATCGATCTTCCTTGAAGTTTTGGTTGAATTGAGTAGCGGCCAGAACTGTTTTAAAACAGGAAAGAAATAAGGAGCACAAGGATTTCGAAAATCCTTGCACAACTAATTATTAGACCCTGATTCGTATCGGGGAAGAGAAAATTCTTCAATCGTTGAGTTTTTCAACACTGAAACGAAAGGAAATTTACGTTTGTGTACCTAGACTGCACACCGGCTTTTCCGCGAACAAGGAATATCCGAATATGTGAAACGATAGAGACTAAATTGACCACTGTCATTAGTTCGTCGATTTTCCTTGAAGTTTTGGTTGAATTGAGTAGCAGTAAAAACTGTTTTAAAAGAGAAGAGAAATAAGGAGCACAACGATTTCGAAAATCCTTGAACAACTAATTATTAGACCCTGATTTGTATCGGGGAAGAGAAAATTCATGCGAAAATTGGTACGCTATTCAATCGTTGAGTTTTTCAACACTGAAACGAAAGGAAATTTACGTTTGTGTACCTAGACTGCACACCGGCTTTTCCGCGAACAAGGAATTATATTCGAATATGTGGAACGATAGAGAGTAAATTGACGACCACCACCAGTTCGTCGCTCTTCCTTGAAGTCTTGGTTTCCCATTCGGAAGGATTCCTTGGCGGTTTCTCGACGACAAATTCCTACCGATTGAATAAATTCCGATCGAGTATTCGACCCGGAAAGACAAAAAGAGAAAAAGGAAGAGTATTAAAGGACAGAGAAATAACTGCGAGCAATAATTGATTCCATAATCGACTACGAAGCGGAAAAGTCAGACATGAAAGTGGCACGTGCACGGAGTTCATTGATGTTATTTATTAAAGACAAACCAAACCAGTACAATGGAGAATAAACGTCCAGCGGTTTGGAAATGAACACTGAGTGTCCACTTCCCGGACTAAATTCGTCTCGACTAGGGAAACTCTTCTCTATTTCTTTTCCCCATTACATTTTATTTTTCTACCTGGCAAAATTGGTCCCAGTTCAGGGTTAGAATTGAACGGAATTAAGTGGTGGAAGAACTTGAGCCATTTCCGAGGGTGTGATTCCGGACATGAATTGCATCGAGTGTGAAGAAACCAGGTCTAACATAGCCCTTCGCTAAGGGAATTAGAGTTAAGAGAGTTAGCGGAGTTTCGAAAGCCTTTTCGTACCGCGTCCTTAAACGTTCCGGATTCCGTCTCTTTTTCGGACGAAAAAAAAAAACCGAAAAGAAAAAAGAAGAGCCGCACCTTTCGCATCAATTTTTGCATAAATTCTAACGAATGGTTATTCGTAGGTCTGGTCCTTTTTTTTTTCTCTCCCTCTCCCTCTCTCTCTCTCTCTCTCTCTCTCGTTCCTTCGATGGCTCAGCCGCGGTAGGGAGGTTCGCGCTAGGGTGCAAAAGGGAGGTTCGCGTGCCTGGGTGCAAGTTCGCCCGACTTCCGGTAGCTCGCATGTTTCAAGCCCACTTGTTCCCAAGCCCATGGAAGGTTCGTTTGTTCGTTCGCTCGTTCGTTCGGTTCTGTGGACTGGCCTGTTCCCTACGTTTCGTTAAACCGGTGGCGGAAATCACCCTGAAACAAAAGCTAATTGCTTGCGGAATTAATTCTACGACTGCGAATGGCGTTGCACGGGGTGCGTCGACGCCAACAATTTTATCTCTCTCTCTCTCTCTCTCTCTCTCTCTCTTTCTCTCTCTTTTTACCAATCCGTTAGATTAATTGCCCTTCGGATATTTTTCGTCCCTTTGACTTTCTTCGCTTACTCCTTTTCCTCTTCCCTCGGAGTTTCCTCTCCCTTCTCTTCTCTTCTCTTCTTTTATTTTTTAATTTTTTTATTTTTTTTTTTTTTTAACGAGGGATGGATTTTTGGAACCCGGTGCGTTTCGGACGGCACCGAACACCGCGGAGGGGTTTGGCATTGATTTTCGTTAATTTAGGGTGTGCGTGACCCTGCACTCTTCACAGCGTCAATTTCGGCGAATTCGATTCTCTAAAAATAGTGTGCTGCTAGTCAAACACCCTGCACCTAACTCGTCGTCGGTACAGTTTTACGTGATAACACGCGATAATTTTTCGATAACAGTTATCGCAGGAAAAGTCACAGCACGCACACACTGTAACCCGCAATTATTACTTTATTCATTTCAAAGGGGGGCGAGTCGCGGTGCTATACCCCAAAACCACACTCCATCTCTTTACCACCAGACGATACCAAACGATTTTTTGATTTCCATTCGCTTTTCATCGATCATATTCCAAAAATAACTTCCCATGACTTCATCACCAAAATCGATGGAACAAACCGTTTCGAACAGTCAGCAGTCGGCCGATCTGCGATCAGATTCTCGAATCATGATGGGACATCGACCAATCGATCGGTTAGTGGATTTTCGAAACAGGAAACCCCTCGAACGAAGAACTCTTCGACGAAACTGTAACGACAGGGCGAAAAATTTGTCGAGGAAATTTCCATGGCCTGGTGGTTGCGAAGGGCAAAGACGTAGGGGATAAGGAATTTGACTAATGTCACGTGTCGTGGCCGGGCTAGTGGCAGGGCTTCCAGGTCGGAGGGAGAAGCTAAGGTCTAAGCTAAGCTGTCAATGCCAGAGGATCTTTTTTGCCGTCCTAATAGCATCAATTTGTTAGGTTTTTCGTAAGGCAAACGCATTAGCAGAGCGAAGGCGAACGGGAACGAACGTTTCGCTTACATATTTCACCGTTCACATTCGTCTACATCCATGGCTGGGTGGTACTGCACCAGCACCAGCATCAGCATCAGCATCAGGGGCGTTATAAGGAGGATTTTCATCCCATCTTCTTGTATAAGTAGAGCGGAAATATCGGGGCTGAGATAGCCGGTGATATCAGCCGAGTCGACTTGATTTATTCGAATACGAAATCGAGTAGGAAAATAATTCCTGATCAAGTTATTACCCGCTCCTTAATCGATCTAATCAAATCCTATCAGTTTTATTCAGGTACACGGTTTAAAACTTTACCGATATATCATCCCGGTGGAAAGCAATAACAATCGGTTATTGAAATTGAAACCAGTCCCCGCGGCTGGTTCTGGCTCGTTCGTTGCCGGTAAAGTATTGATTTTATGACTAACATGCCGATAATGTGTCATCCAAGAAAAATGACAAAGCGGTTAGATACCACCAGCAGCGGATTTAACTTCAGTTAGAAATCGCGGGCCGTTTCGTACCCCAGTTATTCAATAAATTATGGGTTCGGATATAAGAAGACACGAGTCTTGCACCTCGATTTCCGCTTCTCTCTCTCTCTCTCTCTCTCTCTCTATTTCTCTTGAATAACTGGCTGGCT
This sequence comes from Tenthredo amoena, assembly GCA_963966615.1. NCBI lineage: Eukaryota > Metazoa > Arthropoda > Insecta > Hymenoptera > Tenthredinidae > Tenthredo > Tenthredo amoena. The sequence goes on along the minus strand of OZ016495.1, from coordinate 2,150,110 downwards.
GGTAGGAAAAAGTACACCGAACTAATAACACGCTTCCTTTTTTCTTTGCTCTTTATTTTCTCCAATAATTCACGTGGAATAAGGAAACAGTACCTGCGGGAGTAGAAGCACCGTTGTATTATGGGCCATTAAAACCCTTGAGTGTACCTACGTACACCTACCCAGCTAGCAACCTCCCCGGAACTTGGTGATAGTACTGGAACGGCATGGCATGGATAGTATGGCGACTAAGATACGTTTTCAATTCCCTTATATCGAGCAGTTTGAAGTAATAGCCTGGAAAGTTGCAGTCGCATCCACTCCGGGTTATAATTTTTCAAACTAAATCCTGCATAGCCGATTCCACGCTGGAATGAGAGCCAGGGAGGGTAACGCAAGAAGACCCTCGTGTAATAATTGTGAACGATGCAAAACGCCGCTTTTCCTCCATTACACTCTTCGTTCGAGAACTATTTCAATTTACAATTTAGTTTTCATACTCCGAACGACCCGGCTTTGATATCACCGTTATGGGAATTACGGTAATTACCTCGGTGGTCATTGCTCGTCTAATCCCACCGGTGCGATTCGTTTGTATCTTCGGTACACGGTGTAATCCAGACCCATTCGCACACGGTCGCAAACCAGAGCTTTTCATTTTTCGAACCCACAGGATAAACGATCTCCTTAAGTTTTTTCATCCATGGATGTTAGCAACGAAGACTGCCGTAATTAGGGCTGGGGAAGAGGTAAGGATGTCAAGTTGCGAGCCTGCATGGGTGACAAGGGAAATCAATAAGCGACTGATCGATTGAGAGGTCGTTATAAAGTAAAGGATAAAAATGAGTGACAGGAAGGCGAGTACTGGGTAAGGGGTGGCTTCTTCAGGTGGTTTTTTTCCCACATAAATTATACCATCATCGGGGTACTTTTTTTTTCCACGTCGACTCTCGCCTAGCCTTCCCTCTTCGTTCGTTCTTCGTCCACGGCAAGGGTCTTAAGTTTTTAACGAGCCCCTGCGAGGAGGAGCTGCCTAAGGCCTAACACTTCCACTGTGCACCGGTGTGACAACATTGTGCCCGACATTTCGAAGCTTATTTACAGTATTTCCAGTTTCTGACATGTCGATGACACAAGGAACCGATAAACGCCGAGAAATTGAAAGTAAACGAACGGATCCAATGGTCCTCGCCGGAAATTAACCGTTCGAGAAAGCAGGAAGCAAAGTGCGACGACTCAGTGAACCAGAAGTTGAATAATTGATATCCACGGAAAGGGGTGAGTCGGTTGGTAGCTCACTCAAGCCTTCTTCGAAGTTGGTAATCTCTTGTCTCTCCTGAATCAATTTCAATTTCTGGACAGACGTATGTCTGCGTTTGATCGTCACTCGGCTCAAATACACAAAAATGATAGTCCGGAATTGGAAGACCTTCGAAGTGTTTGCAGAACCGGCTAGACCCCGGCGATACCCGATGCTCACGAATCATAAATCATCCTCGTCACTTGTGTGCAATGGTAATTGACTGATCCGACTCTGGAGAGGGTCGAAACGGTCTGAAGACTCCCTCAAGGATGATTTTTTCGCTCTGTAAGAAGATCAATGCGTCTAGCAGACGCTCATACGTTTCATGTCGGAATTGAAATGTACCTAGAAAATAAGTTACTCGACTCGTTTGATCGAGCTTTGGGAAATAAGTGCAAAGTCTGATTCCTACGACGCCTAGACGCCTTCTCTCGCTGTAAAATAATAACACATGTATCAGATCCGAGGATGAGCAACAGACGGGAACGCAAACATCGTTAGCTGAAGGAAAGAGGCCCGTCTTGTTTTCACTTCGAACAGGAGTCGGCGACATTTGCATTCTCCTCCTACCCCTTCGTATTTTGAGTTGCGTTAAATTTGTCGGTTTCGAAGAACGTCATCGTCGAAGAGTTAAGTTAAGGGATGATGGAACACCCGGAAACGTAGAACAACTCCGGTTACCCGAGGGAGGAAGAAGCTCGGTCCCGAAACGACGCAACATGGAAAGCCCAAAAATTCTCTCAGGCTCTTTCGGACTCGCTCGGGCCTGGTACCTTATCAAGTAAAAGGGTTTCCGCGCTCTTTTACCCACTAAACTTTACCAACAGGTTTTCATTAAACAAATATTAATTAGCGGCTCTTTAATTAGACGAATTACAACACGGTTCTTCTTCCCCTTTCCCTTTTCCCGGTTCCTTTTACTTATACTTCTTCTTCTCCCTTGCGAAATGGATACGAACCGAATTCCCTACCCTTTCGCAGAAAGGATATTTCCCCGTTTTTGACAGTAGCTCCGCAACCTTTTTGACACCGACGGTTTCAACCTCTTCGTATCAAATTAGACGAACTTTTCACGGGGTGAAATTTCGATGTCCAAGATTCCAAGGCAGGATTTCTAAATTTACTGTTAAATCGCCTTTCACAATCCTCTTTTTCATGGAACATAATTCGAAGGCATTTGCTGTGCATCGGGATAATGAGGGTTGAGTTAATTCTCTTCGAGATGGTCGGGTCTGGGATGGGGAAAAACCGCATAGATCGTATGGGAGTCGAAAATAGTATCCAGAGATCAGATCGGACCGAAATTTGATCAGTCAGCAGCGCGTTGGGGTAGGTTCCGATAAGCGGAGAATCGTGTTGCGGATAAAGTGCCGTCCCGACGTTTCGACGTCCCGACGTCCCGACGTCTCGTCACTGTCTGTCACCAGTTCGTATCGGTGATCCTCTCGTTCTCTTCCGGGTTTTATCCCCCTTCAGTCTTTCTCTGTAGCTAGTTGGGAAACGAGGATCCCGAAGGTTCGTCGATTAATCCGCGGTTACCGAGCTGTCGATTTTATCGATTAGCGATGATCATTTGTTGATCTCCGTCCAGCTCATGGCTTTTTCGAATCCACGCACGTCATGGAATGGAATGGCACAAAAGTACACCTCGCGAAATGGTATGGGCCAGAGATTGCAAGGGTTTACGCGCATATGTAGCCCTGTACCAGGATGGAGCAGAAAAGCCCCCAGGGTATGTCGGAGGTGAGAACAGTGCGTTACCCTCGCTGACGCTTAACCCCCCACGTCCCCCTTGGCGCCCAGGTTCACCCCTGCCCCAGCCCCAGCCCCCACGCCTACGCTCTCGTTAAATTCACGCCTCTCTGACTCGCGGAGTTCACGTAGGTATAATTTTTACCTTTTTTTTTTTTAAATTTTTTTCTTCTTTTTCTTTCGCTTCCTTTTTTTCGTTTTTTTTTTCTTTTTTTATTCACGTATGCGTGTGCCCCACGTACGAACGATGATTGCGCCCGTACCTACGCGAACCTCTGAACCTCTCCGGCTCCGGTTCTGGCTCTGGCTCTGGCTCTGGCTCTGGCTCCGGCTCTGGCTCTGGGTCTGGGTCTGGGTCTGGGTCTGGCTCTCCCGTTTCCGTACTCGAAGAGCCCGCGAACGCCCCTTCTGCGCCTCCCTCTCTGATACAGAGTTTCGCGTTCCCCAGCGACGCGACCCTCGGTCTACGGCTCTTTCGGGCATATACTCTGTGAGGGCTAACTCGGATGGAAAGTCTCGAGTTTTTTTAGGATTTTTCTTTCTTTTTCACTTGTTTCTAGTAGCCAGCCAATTTTTTTCGTCATATACTTCTCGCGATTTTTTACGATATACTCCGGGAATACAGGACGAAAACTTTCCCCACTTTTTCAATAATCAATTCCAATGAAAATCAGAGTAGTTATACATTTTTACTCCATCGAAATACTTTTCAATTTTTTTGATATACAACGAGTCCAGTTTTGAAATACGAACTTTTTTCCTTCGACGTGAGAATATATCCAAGAACTGGGAGAAATTCGCGGTCTACGATCGTCTCCGGAAGCTGGAATCACCATACCAGACGTGGGACGAAAAAAGAATTGGTATTTGAACCAGCTCACACGCTCGAAAGCTTTTTTTTTCGTTACTTCTACGTTTTTTTACGATTTTTCCTTAATCCACCCCTAATATACCCCCAGTAGGAATTTCTCAGGATTAATCAACGCGATGACTCGGATGAAATCATCGTTCGACAGTCTATGCGAATTTTGTTTTTTTACAACGAAAATTTTTTCTCACATTTTTGCTCATTGGACTAACCCGGTCAGAATCGCGGATTGAGTTGGGTAGGCAGACACTGCATACCAACAATCCACAAGCACAGACCACACGTACATACATCCATGGATGCACTCAGCGTCAGAAGGATGATACGAAGACAACAATGCCGTCCAGCCCGAGGGAGAAGGCAGGGCCGAACGGTCGGTCCATTAGCTTGGCTGTCACTCAACGCGCTCTGGAACCTGGCGCTACGTACACATATATCCAAAGGAAGGTGGAGGGAATATAAACGATTCGTGAAGAGCAGCTCTTCGGCGTTATAAAATTTGCCCGAAATAATTTTCTGTGACAACGAAATCAATTTTTCCTTTTTTTCATCTTTTTTTACCCCCCATTCCGAACTCGTTTGAGCCGATTTGGAATTTTTCGGAAACGTTCGAGTCCAAACACCTGAAACTTAAGTATTCGAAAATTTCTCAGGACGTGAAGACAAAAAATAGTTCGTTCTGATCGAGAAAGTCATTTTGTCTACTTCGATCGATAATCTCACGGTGTCATAAATAATTGACAGGATTTTGAAACTTCATTTTCCAAATAGTTTACCTTGAAACGATTAATTTGATCCCTTATCGGCTTAGATAGGATCGATACAGCCCGAGTTATCGAACACTGAATGATTAGATGCGTGAATTTCAAGTTTTGGAGGTTAGGCCTTCCGGATCTTCAGCTTTCGGAATTTCGAACCTCCAGGGTTCTTCGTTTGAAACTTTTTCAAATCGGCTATGTAGACTTTCGGGGAAATAGTCTTCGCAGAAATTGTGAGTCGTTTTGGATTTTATATAAAAATCATAAGAAGGCAGATTATGAAAACAAAAACGATAAGCTCTTGTTCCAGTAATACTCGCGCTCTATTCCCTGGTGTATTCGCTCCACGCGTTCTCGTATACTATAGGTATATATATATATATATTTCGGGTAAAAATATGTTTGAAATATTTTAAACGCGAGTCACGAGAAATATGGAAGACTGAAGTAAATATCGGCTCGGAGAAAGACGAGGGCGAAAAATAAGAGTGTGGTAAAACGAAGAAGAGATAGAGCGAGATAGAGAGGTGGAAGATCTTCTGGAGCTGAGTGTATTTTCAGAGCCGCGTGAAAGCTGAGCACCGTATCACCGCGGGCGGTGTATATTCTATCAGGAACGTGTAAGCATTTTTGAAACTGCCAAGAAGCTCGGAAAACCCCATGACGCTGGGGGTGTCTAAGTCTAACCTTATTCTTCGACGTATGGGTTTCTGGTTTGGGGGCAGGGGTTGAGATTGAGGAGTAGCTGATATTTTATTCGGGTAAAACGGATCGGAAATTGCCACCTCAATAGGAAATGATATTTAAGCATTTTGGTTCTGTGGTATCAGATCAAACGAGTCCTTGTTCGTTCGATCACCCTTATTTTTCGTAAGCTCTAAAAGTCTAAAACAAAGCGATTATCAGACGCTACGTTGTTGCGGCAAAGTTTGCTGTATCCATCGTCTTTGAATCCAGTAAACCGAGCGGTGGTGGTTCAACGTCTTTGAAACCCTCTGGCACATTCTGACAAGCAATCCTATTAAGCGAACACGACGAGTCTAAGAAAGGAATTAATGCAATTCCAATTAGCTCGGCGACTAGTCGCTTCTTCAAGGACCAATCCGACCACAAACGAACCTTGTGTACTGTTCGTACGTAGGGTTGGAAGCAGACTATTCCGTCGAGGAAGTGGAGAGCGGTTGAAAGCTCGAGCTCCAAGTATTTTCTGTTTTTTTTTTTTTTTTCTGAAAAGGATTAAAACTGTTGTTGAACAGTAAACGTTCCGGTATCGCTCATCCCACACTAGAGGATCTTTTTAATTCGGTGTAGAACAAGGATAATTAAGGGCTCGAGGTAGAGTCGGAGTAATTCGGTTGGCTCGCGAGAATTCTAAATTTGATTAAGTTCCAGCTCGAGATTGTGGCAGGCGCGAACAAGAACGAATTAGGTAAGTTTTACTTACCACCAAGGATGCTAGTGCCGAGCTTGCGACAACCGAGTACTAAGGAATCCTTATTTCAACGTAGAAAGTGCTTTTGGTTACTCCGTCTCGTCTCGGGTAAACAAAAGCGATAATCTGGTCCGGGAAACCAGTTCGATAAGTATAAGTAGTTCACCTCTGAAGAAGAAGAAGGTGGTGGTGGTGGTGGTGTTGGCTGGTAGGAATACCCCAAGGATTTTATATCCGATGCAATTATTTACTGCCCGATGCCTTCCAGCTTGAAAACAAGAAGAGTTCGAGAGGGAAGAAAAACGGAGCGGAATCGGTCGTGGCTTTATTACCAGAAACCCTCTTCGGAACATTCACTTTCCAGTCCGAAGAGATCTCGGACCAAGGAACGAGGAACGGCGCACGGTAGCTGCATATTGTGATTTCTTGGGGCGCCTTTCCTCCCTGGGGGACCATCCTTCGCCTCCAGCGAACGATATATCCTCCAAGGTTGTCTTTCTCGGTACCAGGACTACCTCCGCGATGGACACTGGCGGCCATCCGCAAACCCCTTCGATACACACCTCCGTTATTCCCAAGGGAGCACCTCGCACCAAATTGAAACTGGTCTTTGCATCGGATTAACTATTCTCTACGTTCGTCCTTCGTTCGCGACTTTTGTTACTCTCCGGACTCCAGGTGGTTTTTATCAAACGATCGTAGCATTCGACAGCAGAATCCTGTTCTCTGGGTATCTTCAAATGGCACGAAGGCGGCTGAACACCCTGCGGAATTCTCAAACGAACCGCAGAATCTGAGCCTGGTCTGGGTAAAACCCGAAACATTTATCTAATACACCCCTTTCTCCTGTTTAAAGTGTGAAATTCTACGGGGCAGGAACCCTAGTTGGCCACAACCGCGTCCACTCTCAGCCTATTAAGTGTTCCAACGGTGAACTCTTACCGCTTTGTACCAGAGGCTAATGGATCCCCTTTGCTAAACGTTGCCCAGTTCAGAAATCGATCGAATTATATGGCCAGCATCGTTCTTGGGTATCGTTTGAGGATCGTTTCGCGACATAGAATTGCCACGCGACCTGTCTTCGATGTGCAAAATTCTGGTCTGGCTCCAGAGTCTGGCATGGAAGTGGCGAGTAACGGTTGGTAACCGCGGTTGTAAATCACGTGAGGAAACCAGCCCGCACTGTGGTCTGAATTAAGCTCTAAATGCATTTGCCTTTTACTTTATAATACCCGCTCCTTGTTTTGCTCGGAAGACCCATGAATGCATTCGCTTTTGCTCCATGAATGCAAAACGCTACTGCAACTTCAGCCGGGCCTTGATGGTAATGGATTTCTCAAAAGATCAATGCGAGTGCTCATCACGGCTCCTCTACTCCGTTCAAAACCATTTCCGGATTAAACTTACTGCGGAAATTTCCACCAATGCAATGAACATATCGTACGTGCATCCCGCAGGGTCCAGTCGACACGGATCGTACAAGACAGTTCTTTTCTCTCTCCTGACTCGAAAATTACCGTTTTTCCTAAAGCTCGGTCATGAATGAACCGAGAGCCAAGAATCAGGGCGAATGTTTAGCTACGTGGGGATAAGAGAGGAGTCGAAAAACTAAAGAGACAGTGGAGACGGAGGATGGATGGCAAAGCTGTTGTAGGCGAAGAGCGATGGTCAAGAACCAGCGCACGCTGCTTTGTCCCGGTGCAGTGCAGTGCAGTGCAGTGCAGAGAGCGGTGGAATCCGGAATGCGGTTTTGTCCAGTGCAGGACTACGCGGTCGTCTTTCTTTTTCTTGGCAGTTTCGCGGTTTTGTTTGCTGCTTTGTCCGTGTTTCTCTGTACACAACTCTCTCCCGGACTGGACGGCAAGATTCACAAAGAAAGCGGAGATGCATGCATTCCAGCCTTTGCTACAGACTCGAAAACTCGTTGCGTTCCGTTTCAGCTAGACCTTCCACATCACCGGCTCGTCCATCCACCTTATCCTTGCCACAATACTTCCATTCGCCAGTCCACTCCGTGCACAGATCTCCTCGCGCATTGCTTCACACAGTACTAATACCTCGTCATACGGTTTATTATCGTTGTAGTCACGTAACCGAACCCGTATCATCCTATCCGAGTCAATTGGCTGGGTGCACTCACCGCCAGCGGCAAATTCTTCAGAGTCATCGGCCAGCCGTTAACTTGCCAGTACCGTTATCACATCCTCGACCAATAATCAACGCTGCAAATTTACCTTCGAACCTTATCCCATCTCTCCGCAGCTTCTCTGACCATTGCCACGATGAAAATTTTCGATGGTTTGAAAAAACGGTGAAAATTCATGTACCATTCGATCCCTGATGAAGAGGAACGTTCTGGAATCGACTGACCAGAAGCTGGCACCGTCCTGCCTGGATCCTGATTCCATTTCTTTTATAAAATGTGAAAAGGGTGACGGTCGGCTGAAAGCATGTGTCTGTCCCGGAGTAGCCCTTCAGGATTAGCGAAAGAATGGATTAAAACCACTTTGCCCGGTACGATGTGCGGGTGGAAGTTGCAACAAATATCTATGTAGGTCGATGAAGGGTTATTGCGGAGCTTGGGGGAGGCCAGGTTTGGGCCAATTAAGTTGACGCTGACCGCTATCTCTGGTGGCCAGCCGTGAGGACCACCTCGCACCTCATTATAACCAACAGGCCACGTTAACCCCACTCGTGTTACAATATCATTCAGGGTCTATCTCGAGTCTTCCATCATTCAGAGTTTCAACCTCCCAGCGATCAGCAGAGTCGATTCTGTTTAGGCTACCGCTAAACGTAATTTCCGTCTTCATTTTTCTTTCGCCATTGCAGGGAATACATTCATGACCACCTCAACTCCGTCTCGGTGCCGTTTTCCGCACGGAGAATAAAATCGGATCAGCTCGTTGACCCAGGAAACCGAAAAGTACCTTATTAGAAAAAATTCTATCCGCGCGAAAGTACTTTCCCATTCAATCCCCCGGTTTCGCATTATACGATAGTATACTTCCTGCACCCGTGGGCCATGAAACGTCGCTGCAGGAGGTATCCGTCGTCCTTTGTAAGGGTTTAATTAAAAATATTAATAATGGTAAACGTGCGTCGTCATACTGACGAACGGTGAACGGCCACTGAGGTAGGTATACCGTAGAGGCAAACAGTCCAGCCGAGGGTAACAATGGCTGTCCACCATCATTTTCAAATATTAAACGCTTTTTCGCTAAGGTTTATTTTCCTTTTTTTCTCACCATTTCTATCTCTCTCTCTCTCTCTCATTTTTTTTTTTTTTTTTTTTCTATTTTCCTTCTGTAACGTTGGGCTCAGCGTTGGCTGGGGTGGCACTGTGTCGCATAAACAGAGACTGGTGAGCCACCACCCAAATGACAATATGATCCGGACGGAGGTATTGTCTGGATGAAATATGGAATTATTATGAACTGTGCAGGGCAAAGGAGAGCATATTGCCTGCAACAAGCATGCTGTGAATTTTCATTTTTTCCCCACCGCTTTGCGAAGCTCAGCTTCAGATGTAAATTTTTTCTTCCCTTTCTACCGCTGCGTCGGGGAAAATTTTTTCCCGACGAAACCGACTTGACACATGGTAATAATTTCCCGGATTAGTCGCTCCTTATCATCTTTACCTTCACCTTATACTTCACGAATTTTCAAAATCGATAGAAAGTCCCGAAAGTTTGAAAATTCCAAATTTCAATATTTTTTATAAACAAGCCCGTTTCAAAAACGTCCAAACGAAGAACACCGGAGGTTCAAAATACCGAGAGCTAAAGATCCGGAAGACCTAACCTCCGAAACTTTAAATTCGCGTATCTAGTCATTCAGTGTTTAATAACTCGGGCTGTATCGATCGTATCGAAGCCGATAAGGGCTCAAATTGATCGTCTCGAGGTAATCTTTTTGGAAAATCAAGTCTCAAAATCCTGTCAATTATCTGTGACACCGTGAAGTTATCGATCCAAGTAGATAAAATGGCTTCCTCGATCAGAACAGACTATTTTTCGTCTTCACATCCCGAGGAATAGACCTAAATTTTCGTAATTTTCGGGTTTTCGGTAAAATACAAAATGGTATAAGCGGGATGAAGCGGCGAGGGGAGCGGCGTGGCTCGTTTGGTGAAAATTACACGCAGTGCTGCAAGTTTTAATGATGTTTATACAGAACTTTCGGTTTGGTTGGTACGACGTAGAGGCATCTAATAGAGGAACCCACGGACGGTTACTTTGATCTACTTTCCTTGGTGAACGAATGCGAATCTAATAAGACAGCTCTGCAACTTTGAGACGATCGAGGCACAAGGTACAAGATATATTATTAGAGTTGAGTGGTTGGTTGTATTTCGTCGAAACGAGGGTAAGAAGGATTTCGCCACGATGATTACACGCTCTGACGATGAGCCGTACAGACGGTTTTCCTCCTAATTGCAAACCCCCGAATAAATCCTCGTGTAATAACAATATCGCGCTAATTCGAGAAACCGAAAATCTTTACCTTAGTTTCTCAGAAAATTTCGCCCATCATTTTTTCGCTTACTTTTATCCGCTTTATCGCGCATATATACATATTAGTCTGAGGAAAGTCGATCTGTTCATTCATCTGCATCGCGGATACTAAAATTCGTAATATAAATTGCAAATCAGTTTCTCCGCTATCCAGCTACTCACATAATCAATTTTTTGTTGTTTTTTTTTTTTTTTTTATTTTTTTTTTTCTTTCTTCTCTTTTTTGATACCAAGAATAATAATTTCAAGCATAAAGTAACTCGAATCCGTAAAGTCTGTTCATATTTTATACAGACGGTATAAAGCACTGCATCCGTGTACAGGGTTGTAAAAAAGCTCGAGAGGATCCCGACGAACTCAAACCTCTCAGGATAATCTTCATGTTTATTTAAGGAGAACGATATGGGAATAAGTCAAAATGAAAAACTAAAAAGAAAAAACGATTTCGAAATAACGGATTTATCCGGCGATTAATAATCCTCGCGGATTTGTTAATTACCCCGGTAAGTCCGAAGGGGTTGCGGCTCGTATTTTGGCACGTTCTCTTATTGTTAGTTACCATTTTTTTTTTTTTTTTTTCTCCGGTTAGGTGTGTATCGCTGTACCCGGATAACGTAGCGGGATGGGTAGGTACTTAAATTTATACGAAAGTAACGCACGCTTCTCTCCCTTATTTACGACGCGAGACAACTCTGCGCGGCGCGAAATTCCATTCGTTTGCACGCGACGCCGCGTTACCGTATACCATGGAATTTTCTTATGCCTTTTTACCCGCCAACGGGATTCCGGAGAAATTTGGGCTCCGGTCAAGAAGACGAGATAAAGATAGGACTCGTCAATTTCCATCTCGGTCATTAAGAACGAAGAAATTTGATAAATTAATTAACAAACGTTTGCACGTCGAATTCTCTCGACGATTCAATCCGCGGTTCAAAGTATCGAGAAAAGAGAAGAAGAAGAAGAAGAAAAAATTAAAAAAATAGTAATAATTTCCAGCCCGTTATTAGCGGGCTTAAATTAATCGGAAGATCACGTCCCGCGTTGCTGTGCAGTTGTTCAAGCTAATTTGCTAGCGAGTCGCGGTACGCTAGTAGCGTAGTAACGGGCAACTTGATATTAAATACGTGCAGGTCCGGGGAAACAGCTAGAAAGAGAGCGAGAGAGATTAGGTGGAAAATTAGGAGGGTAGAAGAGGGTGGATACAAGGTGCCAGAAGTCGTTCGACTTTCCAAGATTCTTTTTAAAAATCAATTAGCCCAGTTCTCGCTTTAACAAATTCTACGCTTTTATGTATACGTCTCCGATTTTTCCATCGCTTCGCGCAAAAGAAAAATGGGGATAATGAAGAAAAGAAAAAAAACAAAAAAATGAAAATTTTTTTTGTAATTTACGCCGGGAATAAATTGATAAAAATAAATTTACTTCGTAATTAAAAATGCGGTTTTAACACGCCGTATAACCAGACCGCTAAGGTTTTATTAGTACGGTTAGGACCATTAGCGATGCGATCGGGTAACAAATGCCTAAATTTAATTAACTATTATCAGAGATTCGTCCTCCAACGGGATGAGGGGGAAAGGGAAGGACGAAGGAAGAAGGGTGAGTTAGGAAGAGACAGGAGCAAGGAATCCCCTTTGACCCTGCTCGCGTCCTTTAGTCCCGACAAACCCGGTCGACCGGGTGAATGATGGCTCGAACTTGAAGTGAAACTGATTTGAGTGGGACAGAGGTTCTGCCCATTTGCAATTCAAATTTCAACCCCTTATGCTTACACCGCGCACCTTCAATTCCCTCACGGTATACCGTATACTATACCTCCCTTAGTACCAATCCTACGACTACCTGACCTATCACTAGTATTTCATAGGGGATGAATGCTTCGCTGGAGCTAATGGTGTCACGGGATTCACGAATCATAACCTGCACCCCCTATACGTGCGACGGTTTGATTCACAGTCCGAAAGCTCGCGAGATAGACTTTCGCCGGATCGTTTATCTCGAGAATTGGCAAACGCTTTCTTTCGCAGCTAAATCCTCGAGCTTTATTTCGCCAATGTTCTGATATCCGATGAGCGATTTTATTACAGAGGAGAAATCTAGGGGCTAATTATAATCAGGGCTGAAATAATTGCGGGAATGACGGTTATACTCGTCGACGCGTTCTTCCAGGCTTTGTAGCAGCCATTTCCAGGAGGACTACTGCAGCGCCCTCTACCCACCTCGAAAAAGCAATAAATAATTATATTAATTCGGGACACCGCGGGGCATCCGTTGATGCCACCTCACCTAACTCCACATATCGCATCCTTCTTTTTTCCTGGGGTTTCTGAGCTACCCGGTGATTCAAAGAAACTAACAGAGACGCGAAATTCGATCGATACTTAACGGAGACAATTTGGGGTGGAGAAAATCAGACGAAGTTGCAATCGACGCCCTGGAATTATATGGCGTAGAAATTTTCCTGGAGGAAAATTTTTCAAGTCCGCTTCGCTCCTCTACCAGCTCGTCGAGATTGTCTCGTTTCTCTTCCTCTACTCTCCTCGCCGGCCTTTTTTCTTTCGTTTAATGAAATTCGTGAGAAAGTTTTTTCGAAATAACGAGATAGTCGACGGTTGACAATGTATTTGTAACGTCAGAGGTAGGCGTCCGTTCTACATCGCTCGTAAATTTTCGTTTTTATTTTCCTCACTTTTTCATGCGGCACGCCCGGTAGATGAGGACCCCCTCTGCGGCGGGCTTAGCGGGTCGGCAGTTTTCTGCCGAAGGTAATAACAAAGGCCCCCGGGGGCCAGAGGAGTTCCCCGCACCGCCACACACCCCACGCACATGACCTGGTCTCTACGCAGTTCTCCAGGTTCTATATCCTCGGATATCCTCTCTCTCTCTCTCTCTCTCTCAGGACGTACGTAACTTGCTTAGAAATTTACCGAGATGAATAAACCCAGTTCCATTTGTATCAGTCAGCGGGAAAAAAAATTTCGCAAATTTTTCAAAAAAATCCGTAGAACAAATTCGGTGCACCGATAATGCAAAAATTAATAACCGTATCGTTGGAACACGGGGCGAAGAATTTTTCAGGAATTTTTTTTAACCGTCAAATTTTTTGTTATTATTTTAATTTAACAGAAACTGATCGAAATTCTGCTTTTTATTATGCATCGATTAATTGGCTCATGTATCTATACAGTATCATGAAATGAAATTGGCAAAATGATGGAGGGGAAAATTTGTAGGGATTTTTTTAATACCGGAATACTTTAAGGGGTGAGTTAGAATTTTGGTCTTTATACCATGGTCGGTTAGGGAGTGTTTCCGTGGTGCGGTAAGTTCCTCGTCCACTTTGGGAAAACCCTTCCTGTTCGTAGGTGGTAGAGAGAAGACGTCTGGCCTGCAACGGGATAAGGGATGAAGAGATTAGGTGGACGCGTTAAGCTCGTAGAATCCTTTCGAAGCTCCTGTCCGTCCGTCTGTCTCGCGGCGCACCCCTTCGTCGACGGCGCTCATAGGTCCCGGGCTTTTCGTTGTTGATGGAAATTCCATCCCCCAGGTATCATAATGATCATCTGTCGATGAAGTGGGACGATGAAATTTGGATTAATGGGGAAAGAAACGAGTCCGGGGTAACTACGACGGATCCTTTTTCACCCCGTGGCTTTTACGCTCAGAAATAAACCCGATCGAGATGAAAAGGTAAGGAAAAGTTTGGCCACTGGTCTGACAGTCCTTCTTTGACCCGATCTCGACTCAAACCATGTTGTGCGTGGTTTAGGCACCGAGTTTCACATTTTGACCGAATTCTTTCAACCCTCAAACGTCAAAGCTGCCATCTGCATTGCCGGGGTTGACACAGTCGACGTCTCGAAGTTCAGTCCGCGTACAAAAGGATCTTTCTTTTCACCTTATACCTACATATATACGTTCAACTGACTTAAACTCTCGCGAATAACGGCTGAGGAATTTCAGTGAGTAAACCAAGCAAATATCCGGAGGGTTACGTCGGCGTAGAACGGGGGTTAAATCGGGTTCAAATCAAGTGTTGGTGCAGCAAATGCCCCGGGCAGTTCAGACCGGGTGGTGATTTCCTCTTTTTCTTTTTCTCATTCTGGTCCTCCGGGCTGCTGCGAGCATTGCTGTTCCTCTTGATACTTCTGAAGCTCCTGCTACTACCGTACCAGATATCTACCTACCCCCGTACCTATTCCACAGATGGTGTTTGAATATTAGTTGGAAAAATTGCCCCGGGCGAGTTCTTCATCCGTTTACAAAACTCCGGTTCGCTAACGGACCCTCGCGATTTTTCTCTATCTTTTTACTGTTTCTTCATTTTTTTCTTTTTTGTATTTTTTTACTCAGCTATATCTCGCTGCGAATAAGAGAGCAACAAATGGGGGATAAGTCAACAGGAATACCGACCGATATGGATAACAAACCGGATATGCAAGGTGGCGTGGATTTAATCGTGAGGTGACTTTGATTTTGAATCGTTATTAAAAGTAATACCGGATCCTAAATGACTCTTATCGGGATTAAGGGGATCACGATGAAATAATCCCAGGGTATGATGGAGACGAGGGTGAGACGAGGGTGGACAATAGCTGCCGACTGGGCCTCCATTGTGTCCCGTTTCGCCCGGCGCGCGACATGAGACTGATTTTTCACTCCTGAATAAAATTATGATAATGGGGGGGAAACCCGACCCAGCCCGGGCTCCTCGCTGGCCTTTGTTTCAAATGCTTTTTCGTAGGATTTTCTTCTCCTTTGAAATATACGAGGGCGACTTAGAAAGAAGCGTCCTATACGATTCGGGAAATGAGATGGTGATAGTAAATAACCTGAGAATAAAGAAAAGAGAATAGGGCGACTCCGCGATGTCACGAACCCTTCCGATACTCGCTCTACCTTTCTCACCCTCGATATCAAATAACGGAATTTATTATCACATAACAAGTACCCAGACTTCCACTCGTGTCACTCGACTTCCTGTATTCCTTGTCTAAAACTGAGCCGAAATTATTTGAGCGAAAAATTCGACGGTTTTATAGTTTTCAAACTGGGACGAGTTCAAGTTACGACCAACCGCGGCTCGGATCGAGTCGCGCGCCAACTGGCGACGGCGTCTCGTACTTGAACGACCGTTACGCTGGTCAAACTAAAATTGCTTTTACTCGATAACTATCAGACCCTCGAATTTTTCGCTCAGACAATTTCGTCCCAGTTTTTAACGGAGAATACGATCTCGACAAGTACCGGTGAATTTTCAGAAAAAAAAAAACGAATTCGTCCGGATAATTCGTGGCGCGATTATTTTCGACGACTGTTTACTAATGAGGGACTCAAGTGGCTAACTCCAGTTTCTTGTCGTTTAGAAATCTATCGAATTACTCTAGTGCCCGTCGTATATCGATTACTATCACCACCGACCGTGCAAGATTATATCTTCCCGGAAGATGGTGGCTGAAGGTTGCTCGGCTCAGAGTAATTACCGCGATAATTGACCGGTCTTAATTATCGAAAAATTTCATTAGAACCGGGAAATATAATTTTAATGGACCCGATCTCGTGGCCCGACCAAGAGGTTTATGCGGTTACGTTATACCGCCGGAAATCTCTTCGGTGAATAAAGTGGATACCAAAATTATGAAAAAAATTCCACCGCCTCTATATTTCATGTTATAATCTATGGTAGATTCGACGTAAATTCAACCTTACCTCTCGTCTAACTGTGTCAATTATTTACAATTAATGGTATCACGGCAACAGTGTCTTGATTAGGGTCGTTAGCGACTGATTCGAGGCGACCCGACTCCCTGCTCCGCATTGCGGAGGAGAAATCACGTCGTCCAGATTCCAGACACGAATCTTTCTGAGCGTTCGTTCGCCCTGGGGATTCCCCGAAGCGATGGGCTTTTTTAAACTCTCCTGACAATCGGGGGACCGGGTTCAATCCGATCCCAGACTAGTAGGTGACTCGGAACTTTTCATCTTTAATCCAGACCAGTCTCGTCTTCCTAATGCAACTGTTAGTTCCGTTCGGATTATCAAAATTGATCCTAACCCCTTCAGGACTAGAAGGGTCATTTTTAATCCACGAAAAATAGTCGGTACCACGTTTCCGAAATGAGGTAACAAAATCGGAACGTGTAGGCTAATGACTACGTGATTTGTATATGCGAACGACGCGGCCCACCCCGTCGTTTGATGAATAATAAAATTGTCATTTTCAGTGGTTGGGATGTAATGAGAGACGCTTGCTTGTGCAGATCAGTATTCCAATCCGTTCCGTTCCGTTCCGTTCCCTACTGTTCTGTGTTCCATTCTATCCAACATATACATATATATAAATAAATGTGAACCGGGTCTGCCAACCGACATTCAAACTAATAAATACAGGCGAGTTATTATTATTTTCATTGCCCATCCCTCCACCCTCTAACCCACCATACCATATAATAATTAAAGTCCACTTTCACAAATGAATGGAAAATCCAAGCGGCATTGTTTTCGACGCGTCCTCGCTTTTGTAATCGTTACAATAATCATCGTTATATTCGGATACGAGTGTTGTAGTATAATATGTACCAAAATTTGAAGAAGAAAAAATGATAAAAATTTGTTATTTTTCGTTGGTTTTTTGGGTTTTTTTTTTTTTTTATTTTTCGATACGAAGCTGGCGCACGCGGACGAGTTTTAATCTGTCTTCGCATCGTTCGTATAATAAGTTTGGCTTCCAATTACTTCTCTAGTGGATAATGGGTAGATAGTTGGCAGTTAGCCGGCACTCGGCATGGAGACTGATTAATTGAAAGGTAAACTTACCGGCTAGCTGCAGTGCAGCGGGCGAGACTTTCGAGAGGAATTGGAAACAGACTCACCAGCACCGAGAGCGGAAGTCTACAGGGTGCAGTAGGGTAGAAACACCCTGATAGTAGTGCAAAGTCACTTACCTGGAAACAGAAAGGAAACAATTGCGGTATTAACCTGAACAGGGCGTAATAAGGATAAACGATCCGCCGCCGTTTCAGGATCGAACGAAGGGAGGAATGGCCTTATTTCACAAATACTGAACTTCGTTGTTTTCCCCCGCTAACCGCGAAGTCCCAAGCTCTTCGCCCTTACAGACAGACAATTAATAACGGTTTGAGCTCTGCACGCTCTGGGTCTGACGGGAAACGTTTTTGACCATTCTGCAAGGGTTCGGTTCGGCTCGGTTCAGTCGAGTCCGAAACTTTCTTCGACACCTTCGATTGCCCAGGGGTGAGAGTACCCGGTCAATACAAATCTACTCCTTAGCTAAGCCTCGAACCAAATCTGGAGACAAAAACATCGAGGAGGTATGTACCGCGGACAAGATGCGCCAGCCAAGTAGGTAGCGCTTGTAAAAATGTCTGCGGTCGTTTACGCCCGGGAAAGTCCTGATTCCGGGGCATTGACTGAACCGTTGATCCCAAGGGTTGCACGGAATTGAAAATCGAAACCCACTTGTTGAAAAATGTATATGGTAATGGTTTCTGTTGTTGAATAAAATTGATTGGAACAAAGAATTGAATTTGATCAATGGAACGACCGACCGGGGTTATATATGTGTATATGAAAGGTTATTTGATTTTTGTGAAAATCGTATACTAGCTCCAGCTGCAAGCTAGATATCGCTTTAATTTATCGTTGTAATATTTTATTGTAGGTGAAATGGAATGTCTATCTGAAAGATCGGGTGATAGGAGGACGGGCCATCGCCCGTCGATAGACGGGTATTGTTATCGGCTGGTCGTTTTATTTTTAGCAGTTAATAGAGTTTCGGTAGCGAGCTCCCCGGTAAATGTGTTTCAGCCAATCAACGCTCAACCACATTTTCACATTTCTTTCCGATTAAACCGACTGTGGACCGTTCCTCGTTCGATGGTTATACCCAGAGGTAGACGGTTCGGTTCAGTTTGGTTTGGTTTCGGTTCGGTTCATCCCTACCGGTGCCAGTGCTACTGGTACTGCTACTGCTGGTGCTACTGCTGCGTACAGGTGGTACGGAATTAATCGAGATTCAATCCCGCTTCTGATCGTGATTCGTGTCGGGGGAACCTGAATTGGAAACTCCCTGGTCTCGCATAATTTCAATATCTAAACTAATCCCAATTCCGACCTAGAGATTGGAACCCTTCCCTTCCCTTCCCTTCTTCTCGTCCCGGAAATTACTACACCTGCATGGTTCACCGCGCGTCAACGATCATGCATTTTCGAATCCGCAGTACCGCTCCTCTCCCTCGCCATGAATCCAAATTCATTTTTCACCCCGGATCATCATCGAATCAGAAATCTGACGTTTCCTTTCTGACTCTATGTCTCGACCCATAAACCTGCTAGTCTTCCGACTAGGTTTCTTAAAGCCTGTCTCTCTCTCTCTCCAGGCAAACGGAATTGCTGATTGCCAGGGCCATTACGGGGTCAATGATCTCGGAAGTTGTCACCTATGAATGCCGAGGATCACATACCTATTCATGGAGCGAAACTCAGGCTGGATGTATTTACACGGAAGGTGGTGTGTGGCACTGCACGAGGGGATGCACGAGAGTAGAAAGAGGTGGTGCAGAGGTAGAAGGGCTGTGAAACAGAAGCTGAGACGAGAGGGTGAGTTACCGAGTGAAATATAGAGAAAGAGAGACGGGCATAATAACCGGGTGGTAAATTTTTATGAAGATAGAAAAGGAGAGCGAGGCGTGCGAACGCAGTATGTTCACCGTTGAAATAAAACCAAAGTGCATAGCGCGTACTTCAATTCTTCTCCTGGTAGTCCCGCCATGATGTACGTCAGCTGCACGTGTCGCGCTTCGTTCCTGATGCAGATTTCTATACGGGGTGTAAAAATATTTGAACGAGAAAAATGGGAATAAGAAAAATAAAAATTCATCGCTTTTCGACGTTCGCTAGACAAATTTCCGATAATCCTCATTGACCGCGGATAGCTTGATGTTTGACTAAGCTCAAGCGATCCTCGAGTATGGGATGAAGACCGCATCTGCAGTTTTGTTTTTAAGTCAACTTTAACGAAGACGAAGTCTCGTTTTGTTCGACGATAAGTGATGATTCGACGGAATCCTCGGGCCACCGCTGCTCGGTGCACCATCTCATTACCATAATTGAGGCACTCCAAACAATTGGACGAGGATTAGCCAGAGGATGCCCAAAGTGCAGATTTACTCTTCCCGCTATTGCCAGATGCAGTCTGCCAGTCCTGTCTGGTTCATCAGTAAGACGAGAGCCACGTTATACTCTCGTCCGTTCCGTTCACTCGAAATGCGACTTCGATTTTCGCGGAATCTTCAGTCGTCGAAAAACACTCAATCTACGTAAAAATTCTTCTTGATTGGACGACCCTCGTAGACCGGACAATTTATTCAACAGATTTCTCTCTCCAGACGTCCGATGGTCGACAGAGCTTGTCCCAATTTCTCTGAGTTCATGGGGTTCATATTTTCTTCTGGAAGGATCGGGTGAACGGGATATGACGGAGTAGCTACACACATGTACATACGTAGATACATACACACGTACACGTATGCATATAGCTATTGCCGAGGCTGGTTATACGAGGCGAAAACTAAAGGGTGAAATTCACACCCCGTGAGGTAC
Organism: Tenthredo amoena; assembly: GCA_963966615.1. NCBI lineage: Eukaryota > Metazoa > Arthropoda > Insecta > Hymenoptera > Tenthredinidae > Tenthredo > Tenthredo amoena. The sequence continues at coordinate 2,129,880 of OZ016495.1, read as the reverse complement.
TCGAACGTTGCGCGTTGCTCTGCACCAGAAGGAAAAGAGTGTGAGAGTGTGGCGATGAGTGTGAACGCTGAAGGCTGAACGCTGAAGGCTGAAGGGAGAAAGACGACAGAGAGGGTAGCTATCGGTGGGTGTGCCAATTTACACACGTTTTGTTCTCCCCAGGACAAAAGGTACGAGAAAGAAGGGAGTAAAAAAGGGTTGGCTGGAAGGTGGGCACAAAGGTTCAACGTTGTGGAGCGGTTGGTTGGCTCTCTGACTGGTTGGGTTGTTGGGTTGTTGGGTTGTTGGCTGGTTGGTCGTTCGTCACCTTGCTGCACTTCGTCAAAGCTCCTGCGACACCGAATACCAGATGTATAGGGTGGAATAAGGACAGAGATGACACAAGGAAGCGAGAGAGGATCAAATGTTGAAATTAATTGCCATGGGAGTTTGTTCAGAGTCCAGGGACACGTCGAATCTTCAACGTGACTCTGATCGGACATAAATCCATCAAACTCCATCCATACAGACACGTTGCACTTTGGTATTCTCCTCGATCCAGAGAAGAAGTATACGAAGGCGTAGTTCCTTCCTTAGTATAAACGATGTCATTTCAGATTGCAAGGCGCTGGACTGCCGGTCGTCCACCCACGTCGAGTCGTAAAGATATGAAAAGCCTGTAATAAAGCTATTCGACCGAGACAGATACTCGGCAGGGTGTCTTCTCCTTCCACACCTTCTCTGAATAGGAATTAGACCAACGGCATAAAGAACACTGGAATGGACAGCTGATAGGAAATTTTTGAAACAGTTTTCGAACATGGGATGGTGCTGTAGGATTGGAGGCAAGCCTCTGGAAGTCGTAAAGGTAAAAAGCTTGCGGAAGGTAGGCGCGTCCGTGGATATATCAGACTCTGGCACACGAGTGAGAACAGGGAATATCCGAATGGCGAAGCTTTCAGACGTTTCGCAAAAGGGTGCGTTTTATTTAGATTTTTACGAGGCGAAATAAAGCTACAAACAATTTCCCCTGCGCCAAACGACCGACTCAGCCTCTGGTTCGATTCGACTCCTTCATCCTCCAGCCTCCAGCCTCCGGTTGAACGAGTAACGCACCACGTAACTCTCTAGCTTCGTTCTAAATAGACGTAACGGTGTATCGATCCGAGACTCGACGGATCAAGTTCCAGGGACGGGGTTCACCGTTCAGATAACTTCACGTGCCACTGACTTGAACCGAACTCTGATCGAGATTGAGATAGACTATGAAAAAAATGTCTCGTATACATGGAGGAAAAGGAAAAGGAAAGGAGAGGAAAAAAAGAGGAACGAAAAAGGTGGAGACAAGGAAATCTGACCAAACGAATACCAGTACTAGATAAATTTTCCTTGACGTCGAGACGAACGAACTTTTCCAAGATGTACTACATACCTTGCTTCCAAATTCTCTGATAACGGTAAAACAGTAATTAGGTGATTACACTTTCCACTCGGTTACTTCTCGACAGTTAGAATCGCCGGACTTACTTAGTTGGAATCTCGAAGTTTCGAGCCATGTTGCCTCCTCGAGACGGAGACCAAATCGTCTCGTCTTCTGACTTTCCACGAGGTTTGCGGTCGACGCCAGAACGATAGGAGATTGCTAAACTTGGCTTATTTTAGGTCTTCCATACCGCCAGGAATCTCTAATGACAATATCGTCGCGACGAAGGGATTTCGACGAAACATTCTCGCCAAGGACATCCTCCAGAGAATACTAGTCCTGAAAATTGCCCGTGAGATGCCAAGACGCCAATCATCTATAAAATTTTCAGGTTCACAGGACGAGCCGTCGTTGGGAATGAAGAGACAGAGCGGACAATGTCCGATGAAGAGTACAACTCGTTATCAATTCTGATGAAACGAGTGAATGAAAACAAGTCCGACAGCTTGAAGAAAGAGAAAAAGATTTAAGATATGATGGGAAGAAAGGAGTGCCGGTAGATTTACTAGGGTAACGTTTGAATGGCTTTTATTTCGGCGTCTATTGCCAACTATCCCATCGATTGACTTTTCAATCGCGAGCGAAGAAGACGAAGGAACCAAGCCAGCCCGAGATATTGGTTCCACTATTACTCGAGCGATATCGGTACGGCGAGTCGACACACTTTTTCGTTTATATTTATTTTTATTTTTATTTTCTATTTATTTCCCTTGTTTTTTCAGGCTCCTTTCCATTGTTCCTGTTCGCTGCAATCTTTACATTGGACTTTTCTTTCGGTTTTGTTTCATTCTTTCCCATTCGGCCCCACCCACGACCCTTGATTGCTCGCGAAATCAACTGGAATGCCTGGCGTTTCCAATTCTCTTTCTCTCCTTTTCGAGACCCCTTTTAGGAAGCATACAAATTGAATTTAAATAGAATCGTTAACCATTCTTTATCAACGAAAAACAATCTCGCCTGATACTCAACCTTCGCTTTTTACTTCTCCTTCCTTTCTTCCCAAATCCCATGACGATCTCTAATCATTTTTACTCGAAACCAAAAACCACATTCTAGGAACTAATCAAACCACAACATCTACCGTTCAATTAGCCACGTATCCTGAGCTGTTTTAGGTGTTCCACAAGCTCAGAACGATCCCGTTCAATCCAGGTCAGGTAAACACTGAATCAACGTTTGACCGGACTGAATCCTAATCGGGGTTAAAATAATTGGCTTTGATTCCGACCGTCGAATTAATGCATCTGAACTATTTTCGTGGTGGGAAACAAAGACAGCGAAACGAAGTCCCTTTGTCACGGAGCAAAGATTCCTAGAGTTTGTGACAGGGTAGAGTACCCTCGGTCCATACTTCGTCGGACTCTTCTTGGTAGAATAAAGAGAAAAGAAAATGAAGAAAGTAAGAGAAAGCGGGGGAGATTAGAGAAGTGGTAATTGCAGGGTGACGCCTTTTCCTTGTTCGAATGAAAACCGCTCGGCTGCAGTTGTTCATTTTTTGTCTCACTCTTTCTTCATCCCTTATTCTAGCCTGCTTCGTAACCATCGTGAAAATCTCTCAGCCCTCCGTAGCACCGGAACGGGGTTTGGCGAGGCAAAAAAGGATGGAGTGAAGTAATCTTTTCTTGAATTCCCATACATACGTCTACGTGCATGTATGGGTAGAGCAATGATCAGCTAAAGTTGGAAATTAAAAGTGCAGCCGGTATGGCGAGTCGAACGTTAGCGGCATTCAAGTTTACGGTGCATTGCGGAACTGGTGTAATTGCTAGTAGAGTCACGCCCGTCGACAATTATTTCACCCCGAAGCGATTTCCGCGATTTCTACCTCAGGGTGAAAAAAACGGTGAAATAAAGTCGCCGAAGTATTAGTTGCCAGTCGCGAATAGCACGGTGGACTCTGATCCTGCACCACCTGGAGTCGCTCACCCTCGAGTGGGTATTCCACGGATATTGCATTGCATCAGGGAACAGACCAAAAGCTCGTTCGATAACTGGTAACGACGTTCACAAGGCGTGATGGAAAAATTCTTAGGCTGACCTCTCGCCCGGGCGAAAACCAAGACGGTGGACCAAGTCGAGCTTGCAGTGTTACCGCGGGATTCAGAAAGGAGGTAAAGAACAACTGAATCCTGTTCTGGTTGGTTGGAACTGACGTCGACGTTCTTGTTTCAGGATTCGTGGAGACAAAGTACACTTCGGACTTTGTACGACTGATGAATAAATTACAAGCTCGAAGGAATTATGCTTTTTATGGAATTAATGAAAGCTCGCACGACGCTTCACGTCCCTCAATTTATTTTTACGTCGCTTAATAAACCATGGGACAAGTTCTCTCTCCGGTTTTATTTACCTCTATAACTTATTTCCCTCGACGTTATTTCGACGGAATTTACAAGCCAATCTGAAGGAAAGAGAAAAAGATGTTCGGGGTGAGAGTTAACGAGCCGAAATCGTGCGATTCGACCTTGGAATGAAAGGAAAAAGAAGTTTGCAAAGCTATGGTTAAGTCATCCGTCCCATTCTGGGTGACCGATCATCGGGCGGTGGAGTTCAGTTCCGAAGAATCGAGAGGGATGAAAATATGTACATCTCTGTATTCAAGTTCGAGGACTCGATATTGAGAATGGGAAAATTCCGTACTCCTGCAGACGTACGATTGGAAAAGTTTCTAGCCGCGTCTATTCTTCTCCCCATCTGCCAGAAGCTCCTTTGACATTTGCTGACCAGTCGTTGTCCGCATAAAAATGTAAATCCACTGTCTGATCGTGACCGGACTTCGTCCAGTGCGACATTTAAATGTTGCCCCTTGAGGGTCGTTAACATTTCCGAGCTTTTCCAGCTCATTATTTAACCGTCGTCGAACTGGGTAGCGATATACCGAGCGGAAAAACGTACCGAATGTTCTACCAAAGGTGAAAAATTTCCTCGAGTTAGTCCGGCATGAAAGCGATAAATGGAAAAAATCAACCTTATAATCAGCCGGATTGATTCCGCTCCGATAGCAAACGACTACTCCGCTCTGTCGCGATCGAAAAGCCGGTGGAAATGGCTTCAGAGCCATTTCTGCTCGGGCTAATAACGCTGAAGATATCTGAGCGGGAAAGATCGCTCCTTCGAGTCACAATACTAGAAAATGCTGTATCGAATTTTTCTTCTTTTTTATTTTCAAAAACCAAAAGTGCGATTCGCGGTGAAAAGCTCTCGATACAAAGAGGATCGGGGATCCTCTTTGTCCCGGGGAGGCGTTAACGAAGAAAAGAGAAGAGCGCGAGGATGAGGACGAGCTTTCCCTCTCGTCGCTAATAATAATAATAATCGACAGGTCGAAAAATGACCCAGTTTTAGTGATCGAGCTCTGTCTCCGAGTCGGCGGGCTCCGAGTCTCACCCCTCAGACAGAAAAAGATGCTGCTTTTGGTATAATCAGAAATCACAGCTTGTAAGCTCGAGTCGTTAGTGGTCCCGGGTGGGCTGCTTCATCCCCGCTCCAACGGCTCCTCCTTGGCTGACGAGCCTTCCGTTGTCCCGCATCTCAATCGTCCCTCCTCGGTCTGCCCTCTTTATTCGCAAGCTCCCTTTACTCCACTCCTATTTCTCTCTCGAGGCAAACTTCCAGCTCCGATGCTTTCCAATGACAAATTATTATCCCCATCCCCGTCCCTCGCAGCATCACCACCAGCCATCAACCATCAGCCATCAGACATCAGCCATCAGAGCCATCGGAGCCATCAGGCATCAGGCATCAGACATCAGGCATGAGGAACATCGAAAGGTAAAATGACAAAACGTTTGAAATTCTTGATGGTCCTTGTCCGGATGATGATAGTATCATCAGCCTGATGTTGAATAATAACTTTCGACTAGGTAGCCATAAAAGATCGGTAACGGAGGTGACTTTTACCGGACAGTAAAGATAATGCAAATATAGTATGGGCGGTGTGGGAACTGTGAGTAAATCAAAGTTGTGGCTCGGAGAGTAGGCAGGAGCAGGGTTCGAACGGAAGTAGGGCCTGTGATCTATGGACACCTCGGTGCTTCCGCCCAAAAATCTGTTATATATTACACTTAGCGACAGAGTCGGTGGGCTGGGGTTTGGTCCAGGTTCAGCGTCGTCGACTACCCTCCATTTTCTGCCCCACACCATGTACCACCCCACCTTCGAACACCCTCTGCTTTCCTCTTCTCTGTCTTCTCCTCTCTGAAACGTTGGCCTTCGCGGTAAATGTGGGATTACTCCGAAAGGAAACTTTGATTGCGTTGTCCCTAGTTCGGTATAACCTATACCCAAACCCATCGAGAACAAATCAGCCATGTATATGTATATATTTCGCTAGCAGATATTCGCGCGACATCGCGTCTCGAATTATCCAGAAATAAATCGATCACGGTCTTATCCAAGGAGTTCAGGGTTCGTTCTATCCGATGAAGAATCAAGTAGCATTTTTGAGACCAGTTCAAGGGTTGGGAGTAAGAGAAGGCCTTTTCTCTCTCTCCGTGATCGCGAATGAAGAAAAAAAAGAGAAATGGGATTTGGCGTATGGTTTTTCGAAGACATGGGTCCGATTTTTGATCGAATGAAGAGAAAATCTTGACGGATCATTCGGTCACCTCGACGTTTCGTTCGAGGAAAGTAAAAGTGGCGTCAGGCGAGATGGTAGGCAGGAAGATAGGAAGGAAGGAAGGAAGGAAGGAAGCAAAGTAATTTAGTTACCCCACGTTAACTTGACTAAGCCGCTAATAAGGTTCTGGTAATACCCTGATCTTGCCAACCCACCGCGATCCATAGATAAGGTTTTCCCCCAGCCCCCGTATCTCTCTTTCCCTATTTCTTCCCCTCCCCACGTGTCCATGTGTATAAATATCATGGGCACAGAAAAAATTGATAAGCTTCCTTCAGGCCCGATTCTGGACCTCGGATTAATCAAGCCTCCCAATATCTGATCCTCTTCCTCTTCTTCGCTCCAATATCAACCCCATAGAGAAGGGGAATTTGCGGATTAGAAAATATTATCGAACAACGGTTATAATCCGTCAAATTGTGAGACGTACTGAACATATGGAAGGACATGTTCACATTCACTCGATATCCCTTCTCCTCTCGTTGGCAGGAAAGTTATTTAATTAAAATTTCTCCCGCACAAATAATGCCGGTTTAATATCATTATGGGATTCCGGTGCAATTATATCCCGGCTGATCCCGGCCACTGTGAATTTCAATGAATCCTCGTTCCAGTCAGATGCAGCTGTGATCTGCTTATTCAATTGATCCGCCACTTCGGTGGTTCGACTTGCCCATTTGGATCAGGTATTCCCGTCATCTCGAGTAGGTACGTATATCTACATAAAAAATTGGCACCCGGTCGTCTCCTTCCCTCGCGTTTTCGATAAGATCGAGAACCCCTCGTAAGCTGTCTGTCAACACTGACAAAGAGCCAAAGTTTGTCGTAACGATCAACGACACCCTCGAATACTGTTCGCTCTTCGTGTCTGCTGGGATTTTAACTCACCTTCAATTATTCCTCTTCACACCGGTGACTTTCTCTATTATTCATTCCCGTTCACCAGCATTACCCTCAACAGCTACACCCTGTATTCCAAATGTCTGAATTGAGGTTCGCGACGATTGCCGACACTTCTGACAGAAATTAGTGCACCGAATCCGAACTAGACTTCGATGAAGCGACAATTTACTCAATCTTTTATCATCGATCCGACTCGTCAGTCTGTCGGTGGTTAAGGCTTTGATTATTCAGAGGCCGGTCTAGCCAGACGAAAATGCGATAAGTGATCGTCGGAATAATCTCGTCTGGCAGTATTGACTGATGATTAAGGGACGAGGGCTTTTCGGGAGCACCATACAAATTTTGGATCCATTTTATGAACTGTTTTGGTAAAAAAGTGGCCCGAAATAAGACTGGGATCTTTTCTGCGACGACGGGCTGAGTGACGTTTGGAAATACAAGTTCATGAAGGTTTGATGAAAATCGATTGGCTCAAGCCCACTTTTAAACCCTCTGCTATTCTGGCAGACGGACAGCTTCGGGGCGGAACTTTTGACGCGACGGGTTCGCGTCTTTATGGGTCCTGAGGAAACGTATCAATCCCCTTGAAGGTTTAGGACCCCACCGAGGAACACACCTTGCTCCATGCCTCGGCTGACGTAACGTCGATAATCTTGTTCCCTGTCAAAACACGCCCTTTCCAACTACTTCTCGGTCCGTATAAAGGCCCCAGTCATAGTTGCGGGCTGGTTCATCCTGTCTGTAAAAACCAGCAGATCCTGGTGCATGCAGCCATGCACACGGAAAACCCATGGTCCAACTTCTTCCCAGACGTTCATTCACATGCTAGTATCCGGTCGTTGCTGGTAACTTAAAGATACTGCAAATTGGCCGCCGTACCATATCCTCCTCGAGGATAACCTGGCACGAATTTGATCTTAGCAAATACTTGAGCCTGATATGTGGCCTGATACGAAACTAGGGATGAATACGGGATGCAGTATGAGTGGCGCTCCTTTTTTACTCCAATAAATTAATTGGAAATCTACCTGGAGTGGATGACTCTACCTTTACGAGTCCAGGATGAGGAAGTGCACATTTTTTTAGCAAGAAGTACGAAGAGTACCTCCCAGAGCTTCGAGCATGATTTTGTCTGAGTCTGTATATCGAATTTTGTTACCCTCTTGCGTTCTGTGTTCCTTAGTTTCATGCTGGATGCCGTGCGAGTGGTAGGTACTTGGAAATTGCTTTTGTGGACGTTATGTGGTGTGCGGTTTTGATAGCGGATCTCGTGCGTATACTGCCGGCTCACAATCAAACTTTTACTACTGAAAAGCTCCGACGTGTGTTTCCTATACGGTATACTTCGCCGAAGAATTTATCCCTCGAGATGGAGACAATGGGAAGTACTCAGCTACCTACCGCGCGAACTATTCCTAGCTCGTATAAGCTCGATTCTATATATCCGTTGTTAAGCTCTACTGTACTAAGAATACGAATTTTCCCATTGCCCGAGGTGAAATGCACAAGATTTAGTTCCCAGGACCAAACCCCATCGAATTTTCGGGCCTCAGGAACAAACCTTGAAATAATTTCATCCCCTTACAAGCGATCAAAATTCATTATCAAAAGCCGTGGATCATTCGGTGACAGTAGGTCCTTCTTTGAGTTCGATTTTTATTGAGATCCTGAGATCCTTAGATCCTGCAAAGATCCATTAGGAATGGCTAGAAGCGGACTCCTCCGTCTTCCTCTGCTATCCTTCTTTGTGCTATTTCCAGATCTTTTTGCTCAGAAAGCTCGGCAATCAGACGACCAGCTTTGAGATTGATGGTTGGACCGCCGCCACCAAGTTTCCTAAGCCTTTTCAGCAGTCAGGTTGTCGTGTAGCCCCTGCCATGGAGACGTTACAGTCTCGCCTCGATTCGCCTCCCGGTTGGTCACTGAACGGAAGAGAATATTCCGCCTTTTTATTTTCCGCTAAGTGGTTACTTCGGAACGGAAGGGATTCTATGTTGCGAAGGTCCGTTCGTTCGCCGGGGACCGGATATTCACGGACAATTTGTCATTCCTCTCGCTACTTTCAACGGTTCACATTTTCTTTTTTTCTTCCCCTTCCTCTCCTGATATCCCGGCTTCTGTTCCGATATTTTTTTCCCCTTTTTTTAAATTATTCTCCAACAAGGAAGAAGGCGTATATACTTTTGCGAATTTTTAGGGCAGGAAACTACCGTTGGTTGGTTTTTCTATTTTTTTATTTCTTCTTCAATTTCTCGCGAAGAAACAACAACAAAGAAGATGTTCCTAATCTTTAAAATCCATCAAGATTCGTTCGTCTATGGATTACCTGTGCACTCAAAAAGGATTTGGTAAATTCTATTCGGTTTAATCCCGTCGGAATCCACCCGTACCTCGGTAACGGGGGCTGATCGATGCCGGGAATCCCTAATTCTAATAAGTCTTGCCCTGCCAAATCCCGAATTGGCAATCAGTTGTGATTGATCTTCGTGATATATTTCATTTCATAGATACTCCGCTCTTCAACGCTCTGCCTTAATGCCTTTCCTAACTAAAATACCCCAAAGGCGCCACCGTCCAAGGAACTAATATTACCTCTAAATAAGACTCAACGCTACTTCGCAATTTTTTTCTTACGATTTCTCGTCGATCCAAGGGATGAAAATTTTCTGGAAAATTATTCCCGAATCTAGCGGACAACGTCAACTCGCTAATTAGATCAGAACTTTTTTATTTAGAAACATAGAAAAAAAAATAAAAATTGCGGTTGGATCCCCGAACTTCTCCGAGTATACAAAAGTTCTAATAACCCGATGCGGTCGTCGCGTATAATGAAGTGGCTCATAATCGACCGTGTAGGAATTTCGTCTACGTTGCTGAGAACGCGGTTTGGTAGAGGGATGCAAGGGGTGGGGGTGCGGGTGCGGGTGCGGCCACCTTTGCCGGCCAGTAGATGCACCGAGGTATATAATATATATGTGAGGGGTTGTGCCATCGAAGCTTTAAATAGTTAACTAAACTGTGAAACAATCCGCGGTCATCCCCTATCCTCTATCACGTCCTGCAGCACAACCGTCTATTCATCTCCCTCGCTTGCCTCTGTACTTGGCGCACTGCGTTTTCCGCCACGTGTATAGCAACCAGTGCAGGCAGTAGTATGGCGACGCGCCAGGCACGCTAGACACCGTGTTACCGTGCCCCTAAAACTACCCCCAGAAACTGACACGTGGAACTATCTGTATCGGCGACACACTATATATTCCGCGGAATAGTTTTACCCCGAGAACTTCAACCCCGCTCACTATTTTGCCATGCCTCGGCATCACGGTCCGAGGACACGAATACTCACCCTTATTTTTATCAGCTTGGATATAATTAATTCGGAAATTTTATGTATCTTATTGAGAAGTGATTTTTATTCGGTTACGTTTTTTCAGGATTCTAGGAGCATCCGAAGACCGATTCCGTTGGTTAAGGGCTCGTTTTTTTCTCGAGACAATACCGCGTGTGATACCTTGTGGAATAATTGATGAGACGAAAACTGCGAAAGATATTCCACCCTTTGTATCAAGTTTTGTGGAAATAGAGAGAGAAAAAAATACGTTTTGGATCGTAAAAAAATTCATATCTGCGACAATTTTTGGAATAGAAACGAATTTCGAAATTTTTCTCGTAGGGTATTGTCCGAGGAAAATAAGTAGCCCTTGAACACTCGAATTGGTCGAACGGTACTTCTGATATCCCGCGGAAAGTGATCGAAGAGAAACCACCCCTTCTTCATACTTTCAATGTGAGCAAAGTAATCAGATGAAAGAATGAAGTAAGTGAATCCCCTTGAGCTAAATTCTGTGAAACTCCCCCTTCCAGGAATGAGAAGTCTCCCGTTTTAACCGAATTATATTGTAAGTCAGAAGGCCGTGAATGTGCACCGACTTTAAGATCAGATCCGCATAGAATGAAAGCGCGGTTCTTCCTTGCGGAAGGATTCGCCAAACGGAGAATCGACTTCTCGTTTTCCTCCCAGCTATCCTGGTAGGAAAACCCGTCTTTTACGAGCGGATTGAAAGAGTCGCGGAGAAATTGTACGAAAAAAAAGAAAATAAAAAGGATGAAAAGAGTAAAAAGGATAAGAAGAAGAAAGAGAAAAAGAAGAAGAAGAAGAAGAAGAAGAAGCGTTCCTCTTTGTTCCGGTGTTGTTTCGTATTGAGATTTGACGAAATTAAAAAGGAGTCTCGGCTCCTCGACTCTGAGAGAATTGTTATTACCCATCTCCAAGGATCCGCTCCTTTCGCGGGGTTCAATTCTCGAACGTCTTCGTAATCATTTTCAATTTATTCCGTCACCCAGGCTAACCTGACTGGGGTAAAGCCAAGTCTCACTTCTTTATACCCCCTAGCCACAACGTTTTCGCGTTCTACAGCCCTCTCTAAATTAAATCCACCATATCAGACGCGTTTTATTTAATCAGGACCAACTCGCACTTTACCCTACCGCAATAAAAAAAAAAAGCAAAAAATTTAAAAAAAAATCCATCCCCTGATCTAAACCGATTCCAGAAACCGATAGACGCTTTCTCTCTCTTTCTTCTTTCTTTTCGTGAAATTAAAAAATATATTTCAGTCATTTAGAGTGATTAACCCCTTGGCCGCAGGGTTGCTTTAAAAAGTAACACTTTAAAAGCCTGCTGTTCATTTCTCGGTGACAAATGATCTTATTAAAAGATTGGGGCTTAGGGTTTTCGCCCCTTTTTGGACAGGATACCCCGCGGAGGACTGTTCTTTATTTTTCATGCCTCGGATGAAGAACCCTTGCTGAGAAGGTGCGATATCCTAGAATTTGACTCCGGTCGTAACCCAGTTATCAAATGAACTTGTATATTCCACGGGGGTGACTAGTGTCTCGCGGTTTATTCGCAGCATGAAAGAATAAGGAGCCGGTGGCTCCTTTTTCGTCAAACGATTTGATAACTCGTCAAAGATTACAAAGGACGATGCCAGATAAACGGCGAGCTTTCTAATTAATGCTAATTAAATGGTACACGCGCGTGATTCTGACCCTTTACCGAAAGCTGAAATAGAGGGTAGCGGAATTCGACCTCGCAATGTAGAACCTCGCTGAATCAAGTTCCTTTGCAACCTAGCTACCCGTGGCACCGAGACCCCTTATTCATTTCACTGGCTCTCTTTAAACGCCTCGAGGAGATCTGTATCTCGGGATTTAAAATTAACAGGATTCCGTTTGAGACATCTTTTAAAGATGAGGACCTCGGCCCAAAAACACTTCGCTTCTTCACCGCAGCGATTATTATTCCGGTCCCTGATGCTGTGTGTGGTACCTACATCGCGGCGCCGGTTCCCCACTTCTTCTCCTTTCCTTTTCCTTCGTTTTTGAAATTTTCGAAATTTTTTTCTTTCGGTTTGTTTATTTTCTACTAATTTCGAGTGATTAATGCGGGACCCCCTGCAGCTGGGTGGTGACGTTTATTACTTAAATTACTGACAATAAGGCGTTAAACGAACACTCGGTACCCACTGCGGCCGCTGTGAGGTAGGTAGCTCCCTGGGTATATACGTACACTTGGCGCAATAATTTCGCGGACCAATACCGTTAATTATTTTAAGCTTCGGGTAATTTCGCTTCCCGTATACCCCAGACCATGGTTTTTCCTCCAGGACCGTTAAAAGGCGATTCGTTCGTCGTTTCGCCTACCCCCGGGGCGATTTTAACGGCGTAGAGAGACTCGTTTTCCGACCAAGGGTGCAAAAGCTCTCCCTCCTTCCCCCCCCCCCCCCCCTCCCCCCCTTCGTTTTTTTCCTTTTCTCTCAAACCACCGAGTTTCTACCGAAATTCGAGACGGTTTTCTTTTTTTCCAAAGGACGAAAAATCCGGCGTCGATTACTGACGGACATCGGTATAAATTTATCGTCGAGAGGTGACGATCGATTCAGAGGAGCCAGAATCCGACGAGGGATCGAATTAAAAAGCCTTTTTTTTAATCACTACTGTGGATTTCGGGTTTCTTTCCGAGGGAACCTGTAACGGGATATTTACGACTTATGGTTAAAGGAGGGCCCCCCATAACAGCGGACTGTTTCCTCCCAATTACCTCTCTGAAAGTCGTCGCTTTCGGCTAATAACCGGCATTGAAATAACTCGAAAAATTCGTAAAATTTTTAAAGAAGGAAGAAAGAGAGTAAGGCTCGAGATCCTGGAACGAGCAGCATGCTCTAATCGTATTAATTAAGAAACTTATCGGGTATACGTGGTACGGTAAAGCCCAGTTATTCAAAGATTCGAGTAATTCTGGTCACGGATTCTTACCGTGAAAGAATAAAAAATGAAATAAAATAAAACGACAAAAAGAAGGAAAAAAATACCGTTTCTAAACCGAGAGGTAAAAACTTTCCGTGAATATATCCGAAGCTCGTATTATTCCTTCGGTGTTGTAAAGTTTGGCTAACCGGGGAAAGGTGTCGGGCGAATTGTGTGTCAGGGATGACGATATACCTACCCTTTTTTAGCGCTATACATACACGCGATACCTGATACATATACATATGCATACATGATACATTGAATAGTGAAAAGATATTAAACGAGGGCGGAGGGGATGAGGTTTCGCTTTGTGTCCTGGAGGGGTGACGGTTTTTCGTCCTTTCATCATCCCTCGGTGAACGGATAAACGTTTCCGCGGTATGGATAAACGTTATTAGAAATTTTCTTCTCCCCTTGCTGTATATATATATATATATATATATATACGTATTGACGCTTTTTACAGGGTGCGGGGGTTACGCGGAGAAATTAGCCCTCGCGACAATGCCCTAGACTGCAGTTATTACATCGTCTTCAACCAGCGGACCATCCATCATCCCCACGGCGCTTCCCGGCTCCAATATTATGATAATATCATTTTTGATCCTCTTCTTACCGGCTACCTTATACCTCCTCGATCTACGCGTCGAGGAGGGCCTCTAAGAAGGAAGCTGAATTTTCTCCGGATCCAATATAACTTCCTTCTTTGCCTTGGGTACGTTAATGCGCTCGAAGACTCGTCGGAAAATATGTTTTTCCTTTTATCTCTATCTCATTTTCATTTTTCGTTACAGATTTTTTTTTTCTGCGTTTAGATTTTTACCTCGGAACGCTCGAGAGTAAGATTTCTCAATTTTCCCCACAACGCCGTGGAAAAGCGTTTAATATCTCAGGGTATAAAAGTCCGCAAGCTCTTTCTTTTTAGGAGGCGAAAATCCGGCCCGCGGAAACTTGCATTTCCGGGTCTCCGCTTCTCTCCATATCTGCATTTGCATTAATGCCTCGAACTTTTATCGCTTTTATCCATTTTCATGCCTCAAGTTTACACCCTGAACCTCCCGTACACAACAAGACATTAAATTTCCCGATATTCAAAGCGGAAAAACAATTTCAAAACTCGAAGAAACTCCACAGCACTCGGAAAAAAATTCTGCAAAATTTATCGAAACGGTCAAGCACCGGTCCTCGATCGGTCAGCTGGCCGAGACGAGGTCCGGCACACCCCGTTTTCCATCCATGTACATCTTTATGTATACCTAGGCTGGTCTCCCGTTGCACACTTTGGATTTTCACCATTTTCACGGAGGTTAACTGACCGCTGGTCAGCGAGAGTCTCTCCCGCCCTCGTTGGCGGTGTGAAATACGGGCTGGCTGCGGTCCAACCTCATACGTTACTTCTGGTCATACGTGAACCCCATCCCCAGTATCGGTCGTCTTCTATTCTCTTCTCTTTCCATTTCTGTACCCATTTCTCTTTCTCGTTTTTTTCCTATCCGACTCACCTCGGTGCAGCAGAGACGGTGCTCTGGTTTCGGGTAGCTCGGCTTGATCTACCGACACATAATCCACCTTCGTCTCTCATGGACCACCGCTATGCGCCGAGTAAAAACTCCGATGATTTACTAGATTCGAAGGACCCGGTACTCGCTTACACGAGTTACTACCACGTGTTTCAAAACCGCTTACAATAATCCGGGAAACTATATCTCAGGATTTATCAGCTCTAAAACCGCGAGAATCGGGTTCTAACTCGGCCTTAATCGATCTACGCCCTGAAAAAAATTTCAGAAATTTCATTTCGGCTCAAAAAGAACGAATGTCAAAACCGCGGTTCGAATTTCGCGCGCCAGAGCGGCGCTCGATGACGTCAGTTCGCACCAGCCAATGCCAGAGGCTGCGGCAGTGGTTCTCATTTCATTTCTGTTCACGTTTTCGATAGAATCACCTAGAAAACGACGGGGAACAAATTTTCTCATCGACTATCTTGACTTTTGACAAACGTAAACCGTTCCAGGGTTCGTCTAATGGCGATTTTAGTATTCTCCGCTAATTTTTATCGCCCGTTATTTCTGCTCGGCGATAATTTTTCCGTTGGCCTTACGGCCAGCTGCAGTTTTTCGTATTTAGTGCCAAGCCTCGAGACCGATGGCTGGCCTCTGGTTATCAACGGCAGGCCGAACAAAGGGATGAGAGAGATTCGTGCGGGTGACGTTTATCATATTTTATTGCCAGAGTTCGTGGCTCATTGTTCATTCGTCCGTTTTGTTTTCGGTCATTGGTTGACCGCGCGTAAACCGAGCCAGGAGCTTTCAGCTTTCTCAAATCTTTCTCAAAGTGAAGAGAATTTCGTATCCAACGGTTACCAACCTCGGGCAGGAAATCACTCGGTGATTACATCGTGCGGGACTCGACCCCCGGGAAGTATAAATAGATGGACGAAACTGATTAGTCGGTTATGCTCGCCGTAACTTCAGAAATCTACCTATCTCGTTGTCCTTCGTTCTACTCGTAAATGTCTTACAATGATATTACGCCCCGAGCGACTCTCCCAATCTATATCACACGGCCATGAGACTTGAGGTGATAATTAAAAATGCAATGTATATAGATATGGCTATATACACATATATGGGTATAAAAACATCGCTTCGAGGTCCGAAGAATTTGCCAGAGTCATTAATTACTCCTCGATTTTGAAACTGTTTTTTTTTTTTTTTTCATTTATTTATATCATACAAAGTTCGGCCATTCGGTTCTACACGTACTTAGCCATTAAGTGGCAACCTACCTGCCTGCCTGCCTGCCTGCCTTTCATTCTCTGCCCAGTTTCGACAATAATTACCAGCGGTCCGAGGATCGCGGTCTAATCCGTTCTCCGGTTCCCCGCCGTTTCAACTCCTCGGTGTACTCGCTTAATAATTATTACTACTCGGGCGAGTAGCGCGGTTCAATTAACTCGAATTAGCTACCGTGACCTCGGTCAATCTCGTGTTTCGACGAGTTTCGTCTTACTTTTTGTTTTTTTTTTTCTTTTTGGTTTCTTTTTTTGCCAATGATGAACTTTTTTCCTTTTTTCAACCCTGAGAATTGCCCGGATATATGAGGGCGGTATCTTTCACCCCGCGACGTGCCTTGTACCTTGTTTTTATTTTTCATTCGCGATATCCGCGCTGCACTCGGGGGTCTCGGCGTCGCGTCGCGTCGCGTCGCGTCGGTTCTTCTCCCACGAGGGAACTTTGCGCATGAGTTATTCATCCCTTCGGTAAGATATTTATGGAATTTAAATGTTTCAAATCGATATCCACACCAGCCGTAGAAAAAAGAGCCGAGGAAAATAGCGAACGGAAAAATTGCAATTCCAGTTACGGAATGGAGAATGCACCTAATGCTCCAACTTCCTGATACAAGGGTTGTACCTACTTCTCCGGGTAGAAAACCGTCTCGAGGGGAAAAAACGAACGGATGTTCGTTACCCTAATTAGAATTGGAAAAAGTGTAGGAAACCCGTAGGTTCAAGAGTATCCCGAAGGATCTATGGGACGCAATTTTTATTTCGGTTTTGTAATCCTCGAGCCTAATTAACCACGGATATAAGGGGTGCCGGACATTTCGGTAAAAATTCTCTCCATCCAGAACAATGCGCGCCTCGGTCTACCGAGTGTTACTATGGCGTACACGGTCCTCGCCTTAACAAGGTCCGTGTTTAGTTTAGACCGGCAGCAGGACCTGGAGGCTGGACATCGCCGCGGTGCGTGTTAATTATTTTTACCAAATTCTCTTTACCCGGAATCAGGCTCGGCGTAGATCCTCGCGAACCGTAATAGCGGAATAAAATTCCTTTATCCTTAGTCAGACTCGGTCGTATCTGATTCGAGACGGCTGATCAAACTCGCGCCCGCATCTTTGAGAGAAAATATGAATTTTCGGAAAAATCGCTGAGTATGTAACGCGAATTGATCTGGGGAATTAGAAACGCGTCAAAACAGCATCGCGCCGTTGGCCCGGTCCTTGTAAATCCTCGATTTCCTTTAGCGGCGAGCTCGGTCAGTTGTAATACGGTAGAATGCAGTCTTCGGGGTCGGGTTTTTTTCCCATCCCGGCTAATTTCGCCATGGAAGATATCTTACGGAGTCAGAGAATCGCCCGGGTTTAAAGGACGACGCGAGAGCACGCGATATGGCAGATATATACACGTATGCGTCGGATGTGGTACGGACACATCGATGATCTCGTATAACTTGTACCATCTGATAGAATGGACAACGACGAGGACCGGAGTGCCGAACCGCCGATTCAGACTCGTCTCGGATCACGTCCAGGTAGGTAGAGAGGAAGGTGGAGGTACTTAGTTTTATACGGAGGATGATCGTTAATCAATCAGGCTCTCGGTCGAAAGAAGAGAGCGAGAGAGACCGGGCTAAGCCAATAAATATTGTTCTTGCTGGTCGCGAGGGAAGAAGGGCAGAGGCGTTCGGTTCGGACGAAACGTTTCCAAGTATCTGATCGAGGAAAAACTACCCCCATCTCGGGCCAGTGACTGATGGATTGCCTAATTCTCGGTGCATACTAATCGGGCGTTAAACCGTCCATCCAAAAATGTCACCGTGTGGACTGTGCGGCATGGGTTCCTACCGTCCGTTCGTTTGAACCGAGAAATGGGAGAGAAGAGAGAAAAGAGAGGAGAGGAGAGGAGAGGGATGAGGGAAGAGGAAAGAGGGACGGGAAAAGGCGAGCCGTTATACCTCTGGCCGATTTCATTCCGCTTGTTTTACCCGCACTCGCCTGCATCGCCGTCAGTAAATCGTTGGATTTAAAGTTAAAAGGAAAGCTCAGCTTTTCGACGCTCTAATCTTCGGTTATTTGTTTAACATTCGGATTTCGTCGTTATCGTGGACCAATGAATTTAGGATAGATTCCGCACGTCCCGAGGCTCGCTTTTTTTCCTTTGCCAATTTTTTATCGCCGGATTACCTCGGAGGGAGAATTATATACAAGAATTTATTCGCGTTGATCCGGTACCTGGGTGGCTGGATTTCTCCTAAAAAACTGAGACGAAATTGTCGAAGCGAAATACTCGAATCTTTTTTAGTTTTCAAACGCGGCCGGGTCGAACATCGGACGAATCATCGCTCGGAGTGACGCTAGCGCCTCCCGGCGGTGGCGTCTCGCGACAACGCGACCGTTGGACCGATCGCGTACCGTGATTGGTTGACTGTTCAACTCGCTGCCATTTGAAAACTATCAGACCCTTGAATTTATCGCTGAGAGAATATCGTTTCAATTTTTAACAAAGAGTATATCAAGGATGAAAATATGGGTAATTCAGGAGTGAGGTATACAAAAGCGTTCAGAATTACTTAGGGTGGAAAAATCGTACGTCAGATTACAAAGTGGGTCCGGTTCACGCCTTAATCGTTTGTTCGCTTTAATTAAAACGTATAATTACTTTTGTTTGACGGTTTCTCGCTCGCGTAAAGAATACCTGACTGCCTCTTAACGAACAATAAAAGTAGGTGCCTGTAGTAACGCAATTATCCGTCGTCTTGCACCTTTCATCAACTAACGTAAAGTGTGTATTATACACTTTGTAAAGTCGTTTGCACCGAAGCCCGAGAATTTATTTATCGACAGTTAAGATCCGTCTACCAATTTCAAACGATGCGGTACCTACATTCGATCTAATATCGGAAACGTTTCGCATGTATTCGCTTCCGCAAAAAAACAAAAAGAAAAAAAAAAGGAAAAAAAAAGTCGATTCGAATAAACCACTGCGACAGTAGTTTAAGGAAGTGGCTTTAGGGTTATCTCGAAATAAGGTACATTCGCGGTGTTCAAACATAGATTTGTATCGTTCGAATTCTCGTTCTGTGCAGTTTTTGCATATCGTCGCAATAACCGTTCACGGTATTCTTTATCGAACGAGTCAGAGGGTGTCTCTGCGGAGGGGAAAAGGCCGCTGGTTTATAGCTCCGGAGGAAAGAATATCGAGCCCTTATTTGCGGCTGATTCGTCATGATTTCTGAAGAAGAAGACAAAAAAAAGGAAAGAAAAAAAGAAAAAAACGGTACAATGATAACAACATCGATCGTACCCCCCCCCCCCCCCCCCCCCCGTATAATGCGGACGCGACACACCCAAGACACGAACTGTACGTCTAGGCGATATTGTAAAGAAGCTATTTCATTTCCTACCATTTCCCGACGAACGATCAAGACGGTATATAAGACTGTAAATCGAGAAGGTTCGTTACACTAAGAGGTTTTCTAGATCGATGCTTTCGAACCTGCATCGTTCAGGCCAGGCTAAGGATAGAAAATAGCTAAAACGTAAAGGTCAGAGCTGCAGCGTTAGATCGCGATAGAAATCGGTCCAGTTATTCGCATCCATTTCGCAGTGTTCATTTTACCTCCGTTCAATTTCGACATCGAGACGTATCCTCGGGGCAGAATAGAACTCATCGATTGAATGAGGTAGGTACACGCGGCAGGGTTAATGATGGTAAGACGATACACCGCGAGTACTAGGCCTCGGGAGTAATCGTCAATTAAGATAATGAATCTACAAATTGTCATCCGATACTTGTGTATCACTCTCCTCAAGACCCGTCTTTTTCGGTTCATGGAAAATTCTGAAAGATCTGCTCCTGCTGCTGCTGCTAGCTGCTGTGTACACTCTTCGAGAAGAAGAGATGGATCAGGACGGATCAGTTCGCCCGGCTCTTCCTCGCAACTTGAAATTGAGATCAGAGATCATCAATTTGTTTACGCCGTCCCGGGCGCCCTGGGCTTACCGAAATTCAAGCCGTCGCTTCTCATTCTCCTCAGAGTAGGTTGTACATATATATATATATACACCGTCTCGTTATCGTTTCCGGTAGCAACTCCTCGAGAATGAGTTTCTCCTCGAGATATCAGTTTCTCTCTTTGGCAGAAACCGACTCAAAAATGTTTCTTATTTTCTTCAATCCTTTCGCTAGCCCCTGGATAATTGTAGTCGGTGTTATCCCCGGATTTAGCTTCGTTAGTATCCAAAATAGAGCCCGACCCGGACCCTCGCGATCTGGCAAAGTCTCGCTGCAGAGTCGTAGCCGAGAACGTTTCGACGTTACGGAACGGTGTTCAGCCTCCGGTATTGTTCCACCTTAATAAGGTATTTTAATTGGTCGTTGTTATTATGTTCACCGACGAGGAGCACAGCACCCGTGCACAACTCCTGGCCAAGGGTCAAACTGGACACGACCAACGGCGGTCTGTCGTTCCCTCGCGATTAATTGCAGCTGACGAAAGATTTATCGAAGATCGAGGCGCAATGCCCCAATGTATCCCGTACCCCATTCTCTATATTTGTAGAAACGTACCCCGAAGGAACGATGTAGTTCCAAAAGAAGACCGAGAAGACCTTTTGCCACGGTGCCCAAAGTGGCCGCGAGATTGTTAATTCCTTAAGTCAAGTCTCTCAGCGTCATCGACTGTCTTTCATTCCCCGTTAATTTCACCCCCAGCGCGAAGTATATCCGAGTCAAGATCCACCGGTCCATTACTCTCTTTACTCGTTCCTGAATAAAGTTCGAGAAAGCCGCGACGCATAATTTAGTAGCCATTAACGGCTTTGGTTCGTAGACTGGGATTTCGTGCTCCCCGATGGGACGCGGGGAAGTATTTGTACCATAAACGTGTCGCACCTGAAGAACCAAGGTGATAAAAATCCTCCCCGTTCTCATACCGGGACCACCGAGTATCGGGTCAGCTGGAACCTCGGTCTATGATGAGTAACGAGACACAGTTCCCGTTTCTGTTTCTCGAAACGCGGTCGGGTAACGGGAACGTTGGAGGAACAGGGGTCATAACAGTGAGTAGAAATTTTCTAGCCCCTTTTGTTCTACTCAAACAATGGGGACTCCCCGCAGTATAGTAGCGAACAAAGCAGCTGTAGTGGGTTTTGCGTAAGGTGGAAGTAGAGGAAGGCAAAAAAGAGGAATAAGAGGAAGAAGAGGAAGAAGTAGTCTCCGAGGTGACCAATCAGGAATAGTCCAGGTCCCAGGGTAGCGTCTAGTTTCACTAGGTCGTATTTATGAGAGGCGGTTTGGTCATTTGTCACCACCTACTTCCACGCTATCTCTAAGCTGGTATCTATACTATTCTAGGCTAACGGCTACGTTAGTAACCGAGGTATGTACCGCGTTAGGTATATACGAAAGTGGAACAAGGGAGGCGCGAGTAGATTGGATTCGTTTCTCCACCACGCGACGAAATCGGATATCAAAGTCTTACTAATTGAGGTTAGCCCGGCCCTCCGGCTCCTCTTCATCCATCCATCCACCCATCCATCCACCACTGCAATACCAATATGTCCTACCAATAGCTATGGTAATGCGAGTGACAAACGTGGCCAGCATACACATGTCTCGGTCTATAATCTAGACGTATATCCACACGGAGTAGATCCGGTCGTACCTATTCCGGAATAATGTGTGGCACTGGTACACCGACGGTTATGGCCAGCCGAGAATCGGGAATATCTTACCGAGTCTCTCCGGACCAGGAATTTCCGTTACCCGAATGGACTGAGAGAAGAGGAAAAGCCCCATCGGTCCAAAAATAACGCGGGAAAAAAGAGCCTCGAACAAATTTTCCTGATGTAAGTTTGAACCATATTTACTAGTGGACGCCTATGTGCGCGCGCCGGTTATGGCCAGCCAGGAATCGGGAATATCTTACCGAGTCTCTCTGGACCGGGAATTTCCGTTACCCGAATGGACTGAGAGAAGAGGAAAAGCTCCATCGGTTTAAAAATGAGGCGGGAAAAAAGCGTTTCAAGCAATTTTCCTGATGTGACCAAGATGCGGTAAGTTTGAATCATATTTACTGTTGGACGCCTATGTGCGCGCGCCGGTAATCCTTAACCTTTTGTAACAGCTTGCAGGCGCCCGGTGTAGCATTACAAACGACTCCCTAAGGAGGTGGTTGTTCTTCATAGCCTCTTTCGTACTTTTTCTCGTCTCTTTTCTATCGCGGGTTTCGTGGGCTCTCCTGGTCTCTCTCTGGTCCCGACCTTTCGGTGGGACCGGGTCAATTCCCGAGTTTCCAGAAGCTGTTAGTTGCCATTTATTGACCGCGGTCATCACGGTAGCCGGGCACCTGGATGGTGGTGTAATTCGGTTACCACGAATCGATTTTTACGCGACGTTGTAGGACATCTTTGACAGCGATCAGGTTCCTCCTTCGTACAAAAAGTGGAATACGAAGCCAGTGGTCATTCGGAGAGGAAAGGGTCCAACGGCCCGTCATCTGCACATCGAAGAGTCGAGACATACGCGTTCTTTCACACCTTCATGTCCATCCAGGGCTACTCGAGCGAATGATGAACAAGGAGAGTCGGTGGATAATAGAAGCGACTAGTCCGCTCAAAATATGCGGCGAAGAATCCCCGCGGACATTGCTCTGATCTATCGGATACGTTTCGAAATCGTGTATGTGAAATAAATCGCCCCATTCCTCGGTCAGGAACGCGTTGAGAAAAAGGTCGATCCGAGGAAGGGATGTGCGATAAACGATACCGAAGACGCAGACATATGTATATATGAAACCGGTGGGAAAAATTTCTGACTCCTTTTTTTTTTAATATAAGAATAAAAAAAAAACGGGGGTGAAGCGAATTCGGATTTAGAACCGATCGGATATCTCGAATTCCGACGTGAGAACGCGAGGTGGATATATGGATACGCGAATGCGCGGATAGCGAAGTGAATTAAATATTGATGCGGAATTGGCGCTTATCGGACGAGGGAGGTTCGGGGTTGGGTAACGTTTCAGGAATAACAGATTATCACTCGACCCCCGCGATTCTTCGAAGTTCGATATCACCGGGTGAGTTGGATATCAATAATTATGAAATATCGACTGGCTGTCACACCTTGCCACGCCCGGGCACCCCGCGGTTCCCTGCGAGAGATAAACGCGTTAAATTATAGCTAAGAGCGCCAGAGACTAAACGTGAAATACGATATAATACCGGTCCTGCACCACGGATCCCAGTCTACTTCCATTACCCATCGCCACCTCCCGACGGAATACGACGGATTTTAACGCCGGTGACGTCGCTGGATCTTCTCCTCAAGCATTTCCCAAATTTTTGTTTTTGTTCTTTGGCGATTAGTCCGGTAACACCATGACGGAAAGTTTCCTCGGTTAAATCCCACCAGGTTTGACGATTAAATTAAAAACTATGGATATAATTTAAACCGGAGTTTATAAATTTAGGGGTAGGGGTAAGTAATCTGGGGTAATGAAAATATCTGGTATAACTCTCTAACATTTATCCAATTAATTTTTATAACGCCGCTCGTTTCCCACCCTTAGCTAATCGCGAGCTAAATCCAGCCGACTAATATCTCGCTGTCAAAATAATCTCCAACTCTCGGTAATCACCGCTGAGCATATTTGCCCAGGATTTACTATCCAGCCGCGGACTTCCCATCAGGATCTCTCTTGACCAGGCGAACTCATCATCCTTGTATCAATTTCACCTACAGTTTCATCAGGGTTGATAGACAAGGCTGTATACTCGTAAAATACCGTTTGAATCGTTTCCATAATACCCTGGGCCAATCGCAAGTCCGAAATTGGCCAAGTCTCCGATGCCCGATGGCGACGTTGTTCCACGACAAGGAAATATCCGAACCAGAGGAAAAATCTTCATCGTATGGTGATTTTTTGAACCGTAAGATACGGGGGAGTTTCGCGTTTGATTCGGACCCTAGATTTTGAAGGGTTGGTGGGGCGGATATCGGGGGAACGACCGGCAATAATTGAGAATTCTGAAACATGGCTGAAACATGGATATATATATACGGATCACGGATCGGTGACCTACGACCTTCTCATCCCTTCGGCATTAGGTGTGGTACGGGTAACGCGGACCGTCCTAAACACATTAGCGACTAATCTGGTTGTGTCCCCCTTCAGCGAGGAGATCTTCCCACAGGTCCTATCTCGCTCGTACACGCGCCCGTTCCGCTCGCTTATCATTAAATCATTAACTCGTTAGCCCACCCTCACGTGCCGCTTCGTTTTTTCCCGCACCCCAAACCTCTGCAGCCCCAGCCCCAGTCCCAGTCCCAGTCCCAGCCCCAGCGAGACCCGAGTAAATATTTGTCCTCGCCAGATTAGCCAGTTCTGTATAAGTGTCTGATTATCCTGTGACCGTTGGTCTCGGCGCGGTTCGCGCGCCTTATTCGATGGACAGAGAATTTGAAAATTCAAACCCGAAAGTGGGCGCCGGGACGTCCGACGCCCAACTGGAATCCCTATGCTAATATCATCGCGAGTAGGGTTACGACTCAATTAACTGATTCTCTTTAACAACGATAACACACAACGCGATTCCCCCCCCGGATTACGAACGAGGTGTAACACCCTGTGCAAATATCACACCGATACTTCGCACGTTTTACATCGATGACCGTTTTTTTTTTCCTTTTTTTTTTTCGTTTTTCATTTTTCCAATTAAAATCGAGCCGCCTGCGACGTGTGTAGTTCACGTCCGGCTCGTACGATACCATAAGTCACAAACACGCTAACCGATTTTTCCCCGATCTTCGCGGAACCAATTTTTTATTTTTTTCTGAAATTTTCCCTCTTCGGAACTTCGTGATCGAATAATAAAAAGCAGAATGAGTCTGATACCTGTACCATCGTTACCGCGAGGGAAAAAAAAAAGAAAACAAAAAAATGGTCCAGCGAAAAATTAATCGGGAGAAGAAAGGATCCTCAGCGACTAATTAATTCGCTCTCTCATCTTCCTCGTACTCTCTCTCCCTCTCCCTTTCTCTGTCTCTCTCTCTCTCTCTCACACTCCTTCGACGCTAAGCTTACGTAGAGCTTTATATAATGATCAGTAAGCGGGGAAAAGCCGTTTGTCGACGCTAATTGAGCAATTTTCACCTCTTAACATCCAATTTATTATCTCTCGTTCGAGATCTTATTCCTCCAGGAAGACCGAGTGGGGATGAATCCTTGAAGAGGTACTATACCCCGTCTCGAGTGATTCGTCATTTACTCGCAATAACCTTTCAATAATCATTTTCTCGAAACGATCGGCGAACCAAATTCGCGAATGTCTGCGAAACACCTACCGATTTTCATAACGATATACGCGTAACTTTGGCGGTAATGATACTCTGGAACGCTTAACGCGATTCGGTCTTCTCTCATTCCGTACCTCGGCTGGTGCAGGAAGAGGGAGTGACTAATAGGTCCTCTAATTCTGACTAATCACTTACCCTCGCTGTTACTAGGTTCCTTGATGCTTCTGACGGCTTTTCACATTCGATACTTAGCAACCGGCGGAGGCCCCGTACGCCTTTGTACGACCTCGCTAGTAGTAATCTTCCTAATTGAACCCATTCAGTACGCTGCTGCGCACCGAACCCCCAGGTTAGACTCGACTACGGATTTGTCAAGAGTTTCATACACACGAGACTGTATTCAATATCGTCTACCCACACCAGGTCTAATTCCCTCATTTATAAGAGCTAACGCCGTTCGCAAAACGACCCGGAATTTCCATCGTGGTGAACTCCGACATTCCTATCAAACGAGGGTCTCAATGATCGATTTTAATCCTGATCGGATAACTAAAGAGACGATTTCATCCTCGAGAGGAACTGCCGATCGTCTCTCTCGTCGACATATCCACTGGCAAATAGGAAATCGGTACGATACTCGCTTCACATTTTCCACCTCGTTTTTATCTCGACGTTGTCGATGGAAAATCGGTCTGAAATTTGGCTAGAACCGAATTCCAGCACATCCTTACCGAACAAGGGTCTCAATGATCGATTTTAATCCTGATCGGATAACTAAAGAGACGATTTCATCCTCGAGAGGAACTGCCGATCGTGTTTCTCGTCGACATATCCACTGGCAAATAGGAAATCGGTACGATACTCGCTTCACATTTTCCACCTCGTTTTTATCTCGACGTTGTCGATGGAAAATCGGTCTGAAATTTGGCTAGAACCGAATTCCAGCACATCCTTACCGAACAAGGGTCTCAATGATCGATTTTAATCCTGATCGGATAACTAAAGAGACGATTTCATCCTCGAGAGGAACTGCCGATCGTGTTTCTCGTCGACATATCCACTGGCAAATAGGAAATCGGTACGATACTCGCTTCACATTTTCCACCTCGTTTTTATCTCGACGTTGTCGATGGAAAATCGGTCTGAAATT
The DNA here is from genome assembly GCA_963966615.1 of Tenthredo amoena. Lineage (NCBI taxonomy): Eukaryota > Metazoa > Arthropoda > Insecta > Hymenoptera > Tenthredinidae > Tenthredo > Tenthredo amoena. The sequence continues at coordinate 2,103,350 of OZ016495.1, read as the reverse complement.
TGGCTAGAACCGAATTCCAGCACATCCTTACCGAACAAGGGTCTCAATGATCGATTTTAATCCTGATCGGATAACTAAAGAGACGATTTCATCCTCGAGAGGAACTGCCGATCGTGTTTCTCGTCGACATATCCACTGGCAAATAGGAAATCGGTACGATACTCGCTTCACATTTTCCACCTCGTTTTTATCTCGACGTTGTCGATGGAAAATCGGTCTGAAATTTGGCTAGAACCGAACTCCAGTATATCCTTACCGAACGAGGATGGGAAGGATGAATTTTATTTGGTCCTGATCGGATGATGAAAAGAAGATTCTCGGCTCAGATTTTCTAGTTCCTTTTCACAGGGATGGTGTTTTTTTTATTTTATTTTTCTATTTTTATGAAAAGATGAAACAGCGGATAGAAAATCGGTTCGGAGTTAACCGAAGCAATTGGATCGAGTATGAGGAGTAATTGCGCCGTTGAAGTGCGGGGAATAACAGAGACGAGTATAAAGGAAAGAGCGAGAGTGAGGAGAGTGAGAAATAATCGTGTGAATTCCGGTCGAACAGGAATACACAATCTTGAAGAAGCTCATATGTGTGTCTGCGGCAACACTTCCAGGCGCGATTTCATTGTCTTGTGAGCCGCGTAGAGGCGTCGTATAACCTGGCCTTCGCGGACCCATCATTACCCCTGCATTTATTAGCTGCTAACTTAAAGAACACCGATGCAATCTGACGGAACGAGCCAACCCAAGGCGAACCCAAGGCGAACCAAAGGCGAACCCAAGGCGAACCAAAGGCGAACCCATGCCAAGGCATAAGGTGAGGCGCGGTTGTAGCATCGGAGAACGGCGAGGTATGGAAAAACCATCCGGTTTCTGTCGGCTTGTTAACATTTCCTTACTTGGGATAAAGAGTACTGACTAGGTATCCTGTTGAGAGGTTCACAGCAGTGAGTCCTGATCATTGGTTACTGTAAAAGCCAAGTCGTGGCCTGCGAGCTCGAGCGATTAGAAAGAAGAAATTCCTTCCGTCATATGCGAGAAGAGTTCGAAGGACTTTAAATTCCTGACGATTTTTCCTTGACATCCCTTATCGTCATTCCCATCATCGGAGATCCGGATCTTCGCGTCATTTTTTTCATTTTATTTTTTTCACTTTCTTCTCTCTTCACTTTTGCTTCCATTCCCTTTCCAATTTATCGAACCAACGCCGAGGCGTCTGGCAAAAAATACCGAAAGAAGTTACTTCGCGTTCTGACGAAGTACAGACCTTATTGTTCGACGCGAAGCAGAGAAGATTAGCTCGGATGTAGAAACAAGTGGCGAAGGGTTACAGCCCTGGTTTGGCTCAATGTATGGAGTCAGGGCTTACACCAAGGGGCTGAGAAGTGTAACAAGGGATGATACAGACTACTCCGTAAAGTTTACGACGGGTAGTTACCAGCCCCGTCTAATAGTTGCTTCAACGATATTAAATATAGGTTCCGAGTTGCTCGACGCGGGATGAGATGAACCGGGTTTATTTCTAACGGCAAATTTTTACCCCCGTTCAACGATCACGATGAGAGGTGAATCTGGTCCAGAGTTTTCCCCGTCTCTCCTCCAATAAACCCAGAGCGGAAAATTTGCATCCGTTGAACCGCTGGGTGACGAATCGTCGGTGTGAAAGGATAGTACCTACCTACCTCGATTTTTCGAAAATGAGTTATCGACTATCGAGGCGATGGTTCCGAAGGGATGAAAAAAAAAATACCGGCTTTCTCTTCGCTTTGAGAACCGGGGAACTCGGCTTCCGCAGCTTTTCGACTATACAATTTTTTTTTTTCTTTTTTCTTGTTTCTTTCGTTTTTCGGAACAGTTTCGTTTTAATTTTCAATAGGTGCGCAGGTCGCTTTTCGCACCAACGAAAAGGAAGGAAATGAAAAATGGGGGAGAAAAATCTCTCTTTTTATTTTTTTTTTCATTTTTTTATTTTTATTTTTTAAGGTGTATATTTCTAAGCCAAACTTTCGATTGGAACCCCGTAGTATCTCGTATTTAATTAAAAGGACCGAGTGCGTCGAGTACCTCCTCCTCCTCCTCCTTTTCCTCCTCTTCCTCTTTTCTTCAACTCTTTTAATCATCCCACCACTAACGCGGCTTCTCTGATTAAGTGATATAGGCACCTCTATCCTCGACGCGTTTCCACCCTCGCGTAATTTACAAGAGAGGTGAACGGACGTCGACACAGAATTTCACCTCCTAATTTGTGTATAGATTGCTCGTTATTAAAAAAAATATATATATATATACATACAGAAAGAAATAACGAAAAAAAATAAAAAACCATCTCACACAATTATCGTGACTCCGCTTACGATCCAACCAAGTCTGTACGGGTAGATACGCGCTTATACCTACTACACGCTGGGAATAATCCAACCACTCAACTCACCGTAGATAAATATCAAATTCTGTAAATAAACTCGGTTGTGCGGTAAAGATTCCGCTCCGGGTAGCCATTCTCATCGAGATTATCATCTCCGTGAAAGAAGACAAAAAGAAAAAAAAAAAAAAAAAAAAAAAAAAAACAAGGAAAATTGTTATCGGATTTTTATTTCCATCTTTCAATTTTTTATTTTTTTCTTTGTTTTTTATTTTTATCTATAAATTAGTAGCACATCTCTCTCTCTTTATTTCGTAAAAAGGACCCTTCGTCCCCACGCATAAAATGAAGCTAGGAATAATTAACGTATCTCATTCTTATCCGAGAATCGAATTTTTAGGGGGTACGATTTATCTTGGAAACGGAATTCCCTCGATTACCCAAAAGAAAGAAATTAAGGATCGAATCGTTCGTGCACAAGGATCGACAGACACCGTGGAAATCAACGGTTTTCACTACCCTCCGATCGCCCCCGATCCCGCCACAACCCTTTTCCCTTGTTTCTTTTCTCGGGTTTCGTATACCCACCATGCATCAGGGGCGAGACCAGATATGGCGGGCAAAGTCACCCCTGTAGGCTACATAGACTGGCCACGCCTCTACATACTTTAACCCCGGCCAGGGGTAGCCACCCTCGCTATACCCCTGACCGGTATGCCCTCAGGGCAGCTTATAGTAAGGGACGATAAAAATCTAATAGACTTCGATCGCGGCTCTTAAATCCGCGCCCTTCGCATCCCTTAGATTTTCCATCCGTCCCTCTCTCTCTCTCTCTCTCTCTCTCTTTTCTCCTCTCTCGAGAATATTGTCTCCGATTTTCGTCCCGCCAGTTGACAAAAAAAAAAAGAAAAAAAATATGAAAAATATGAAAAATGAAAAATGATAAATGAGAAAGGGGCGAGGGGAATAAGGGAGGTAATGGGTCTGCCTAATGACAGCTGCCTCCACATTGAATCATCGCGTGGAAATGCGAATGTTTGAAAGACGGGGGGGTGGCGTGGCGCGGAATTCTGAAGTAGACGTTGCACCGCGCGTTGCAGTATAAAGTTTTGAACACATATGTGGACACGCGCGTGCACGCGTGTGCACATATATGTATATGGGTTAGTTCGCTGGTTGGAGGCAGGCTGTATATCGTGGGGTTGGCAGACGCGGGTTTCAAAGCCTCCGTAGGGGTGGAACAGGAGAGAGCGGTAAGTCTGGAAGAGTGTAAGTGCTGGGGGAACGCCTCAGGGTACGAACGGGGAACGAGTCAGGCTCATACGCCATTATTCAAGAAAGTTGGCTTGACGACGCTTCTTCTTGATATACACATACGCACACACATACACCGATCCCTCGAAGAGAAATAAATCTGCCCCTCTTTACCCCTTCGGTAAGAAATCGGAGCAAATTTGATTTTTTTTTTCGTGCCGAATTGATGCGCAAAGATTTGATCATTTTTCTAAATGTATAATCCGAAGATCGGGAGGAGATCAAAATACGGGAGAATAGTGGAAAATCGATGTTCCCGTGTATGTGTATGCGCCGGTGGTAGGATTTATAACAAAGTCTGTTATTCCCGGGTGGAAAATGGCGCATAACTCTATGTGGGTATGGATATCCACATGAATTAGTTACCGGGCACGCGGTGGGGTGGTAAGGCACCAAGCATCAGGCACCAACCACCAGGCAGGCATATCGCTAGTACCGGTAAGGATAAATATAGTTATTACGGAATTACGAGGGCCGAAAACCTCCTCCACACTCTCATTGTCGTCTCGAGGTAAATTACAGGTAAATGCGGCATTCCGCAAAACGCCACGGGGCAACGGCATTACCCCGGCACATATATATATTCAAACGTGTAGCCCAACTCACGTGCATCGTCTACTACCCCCAAGCCTTTCGGAAATTATTATTACCTCGACTCTTTGGCGATTAGGAGATTTTTTTTTTAGTCTTCTTTTTTTTTTATGTACAAAAATTGAAACTTTCGACCGAAACGTATTCTTTGACCGTATTTATTTATATATATATATATGTGTGTGTGGTAGCTGGCTGCTGGCTACATGGACCAATTTCTGGTGCTCGACTAGCATTTTTATAAAGTCCGCTTCTCACGCGCCCTGATCCTAAAACCTCCCTCTGCACGAGTCGGACTGCTGACGTTAGGATTTTTCGAACGAATATAGGTGCCCTCGTTTTGGACCGTTACACAAATACCGCACAGGCACGGGATTAACATTAGAAGAGCCGAAACGTTTTGCTTTTTATACAGTTTGGGTCACGAATTACTTCCATAAATCTCAAGGATCTCGATGATTCCGCGGAGATTCTCGTTTTTAAAACGTCTTTCGCGTAGGATACAGGGAGTGTCCTTCGACCGATTCGAGTGTTTAAGGGCACTTTATTTTTCTTGGACGATTTCCCGCCGAATGAATCACGAAATTTGTTTCTATTAGAAAAATTGTAGAAGATACGTAGCCTTGTATCACTCGGAACGGATCTTTTTTTGTTGTTCCATTTCCGCACGCTCGATACAAAAGGTGGCGTATCGTTTTCGCTTTCGATTTTGAAGACAATTCCAAAAATTGATTTGTGCGGTATTGTCTTGGGGTAAAAAGCAGCCCTTAAACAACGGAATCGGTCCATCCGTGATCCTAGAATCCCGCAGAAAGTAACCGCGGAGAAATCTCTACGCCGCGCTTCGACGAAGATGAAAAGCGACTTTTCAGGGGTTGAGATTTTCGGACCGAGACACGCTTGTTTATACTTCGAGTCATGAAAGTCAGTAACTTTTAACACACGGTAGTAATTAGCCCCGAGAAAGTTGGGAAAAAGAATGGCTACAGATTTTTTGGGTGAAATATCGAGTTACCAAAGTTTTGGTTAACCGAATTATTTTCAAGGACCGTCTCTCACTTCCGCCAAAGCCTCGTCAGCGTCGGCAGCGGATAATCCGACTAATTTTCACGGGGTTGAAAAAATTTTTGGCAAATTTAACGGAGCGAGATCCCATCGCAGGTCTAATTTTTTTTTTTCTCGATATATTCATAAAAATCTACCCTTTCCCCGTAGCGCGCGTGGGGGGTGGATATAGGTAAGAATTGAAATGTGTTCGAGGCGCCGGAAAAATGGATCGAGACTTTATGATAACGACGTAAAACTACGGTTTTATATTTTATTGAAACTATGGAACTGCGACGACGACTAGGTGCCTCACGAACCAGTCGAGTATGCGAAATTTCTCTCCCTTGGTGCTCGCTATCATTGCTCTTGTCTCATTTTACCCCTAGCGCGACTTACGGCTCGGAATTTTCCCTGCACCTGTATTCCTCCTTTTTCAACCCTCTGCGTCAGACCCAGTCGAGCTGCGGCTAGCACTACACGCCCAGACACACACGTATACATGCATACGAATCCACATCCGCACGTATTACCCTCACGCCTAAACTCCCTTCCGCGACTTTTAACATTAGAATAACGCCGCTGACGATTTTTACTGAGCGATTTGCGCCCCGCAAACCCGACTCAGTGCGCCCCATTTCACCCTGAAATTATGCCTCCCTGTATTCGCACTCTATTTATTGTTAGCGAACTGTGCCAACCGGCTAAATAAAACGGGAAGAAATTTTTCTCTCGCGTATTTATCTACGCGTGCGTTTGTTTTTCCGTAATTTCATTCCGCAGTGAATTTCTTGTTATTCGAAAATTCGATCGCGCGATGACTGAGGAGGGAAGGAGAGGAGACGGTATTTCTTTCCACATTCATCCCCTATGTGATAAATCGCCAAGATTTTATTCACGAGAGTATGAAAAGTCAAAGAACTAACTCAGCCGGATGTAAAAATGAGAAGCGAAGGTAAAACGAGGGTAAAAGTTTCGGGAATGGGACGGAAAAAAGATCCTCCGACCTTAGTCTTATTTTATTTTAGTTCCTTCGCATAGGTTTAGATTTATAAACGGTGTACGTGATGCTGTATAGCTGGGAAAAATTCACTATACACGTATATATATGTATGCGTATATACATGTAGTATACATTTTCCGCGGCGTAGGCAAGGAAAATACCCCCCTGAAACCACCCCCGAGAAAAGTCCCGTGTCCCAAAGCGCCTAATCTCTAAGTGGCGTCATTTATCCACCAAGTCTTGGGAAGAACCTTGGAAAGGTATCTACAGATATACGAAAGCTCGGTGAGAGAAAGAGGGGAGAAAAAGGAGGATAAAAAATTCATCCAAACGAGAAAAATACATTAGGGTGAAATTTCGATGCGTCATTTCGATCCGTCTATTAAACATCATCGATCGTTTGTTACAAAAAAATGGAAAAAAAAAAACTAGAATTTCAATTTCCTAATTACTTTACTTTACACCGAAAGACGCATGTGCGTTGATATCTGCATGTTTTCTAAAGAATTTCAATCTGCTGATCATTTCGGTATCCAGAGAGACGCGTAAATCCGTCATCGGCCTTTTTTCACTGTCTATTGAAAGAAAGCAGACTCCCAACGGAACGTCATCGAGGGTGTACACGCGATGATCATACATACTCATTCTACTTCTCCGCCTGTTCAACTGACGCAGGATTTATGAGAAAAGCAGCCTAGAACCTCGGGGCGAAATAGCTGAGTGAGAATAACTGGAAAAACTGGATCCCTTAAAGTTTCATCATTCGCTAAAGAGGATTTTCAGAAACGCGACGATTTTCGAAGACGTGAGATAGTTCTTCGACAAGCGATGAAGAGACGGAGTTCATCCGTTCCACCGCTTGTTTGATCAGGTTCCCCAAACATCCCGAAGGATCTGGATCCTCCGCTGCACTTAACTCCTGCGTTGAAGTGAGAAAAGCCCGTGTCGACGTGGGAGTCAGAAGCAAGAAGCAACACCACGATCAAAGGACGACCTCCAGTATATGAGGAAAAGAGAAACAAGAAGGACTGATGAGGAGCTGAAATGCAGCAGAAGGAGCAGACCGTTCCTTCTTTTATAACTCGCTGAAGAGTATTCTTCGCGAGCACAATCATCCTTTGGCACAACGATTTTGAAAGATATTTTATAAAATGCTGATCTTGGAAGTGACGAAGAGACATCGTCGGTTAATTTTTTGGCGAGTTTATTCGGGTCAGCTTTTTTCAACATCCCGAAGGATCTGGATCCTTCGATGCACTTAACTTCTGCGTGGAGGTGAAAGAAGCCCGTGTCGATGTGGGAGGCAGAAGTAGGAAGCAAGGCGACTATGTGGGTCCTGCAGCATCGGTAAACGAATAACAAAAAGGACGAATATAAGAATACTGTGAAAAGGGGAGTAAGATGGATGAGTGTGTGAAGAGAGAGGACGACGTGGCGTCGGGTACGGAGGTAAAGTTGGCGTCGAAAAATCCTTGGTAGCGCAAAGGCAGGCGCGAGAGACTGTAACCCGAGGCGCTACCTTGGTAAGGCTGTGTGACGGTCCGAAGCGTAACCCTATCCCGTTCTCTGGGCTCTTAAGACACTTTGGGGGCCCCCGAAGTCTTATCCCAAGGCAGCAAGCGGGCTCCCACCGACCAGGGGCAGCGCCGAGCGCGGGGCTCCTGCTAGTCTATATCGCTTGCGCCTTGTCCTAAGACTTTAAGGAAGGTGGAAGGTGGAAGGAGGCAGATTTTCACGCGTCATAAAGCACTCGAACAACCTTCTCCGTACCTCGCTTCGCCTCACCTCACTTCGCCTCGCCTCGCGTCGTCCTGGAGAACACCGGGGATATAATGGCCACCGGGGAGTGAGCTAGCTGGGGCGAGTGAAAAATTTACCCGGCCAAACTTACCTCTCGATTTATACAAACTCTGCCTCTCTTTCCCTTCGCCCATCCACTCCTATCCACTCCTTCAGATCCTGCGCCGTTTTCTCTTCTTCTTCTTCTTCTTCTTCTTCTTCTCCTTCTCTTTGGTTTACCCTAGCTCGACTACAGCTCCTACCTTTTCCTGTTCCTTCCTTCCTCTTCCCCCCTGACGTTGTAAACTTTATTACCTCAACTTCTTTCGGGCTAATTTACTTCGCAATGAAATAAACTCAGACTTCGTTCATCTAATCAAAAATGAACACTTCCGAAAAATTCCATTTCTGCCAGGGCTCTTCTTCGGGTATATCCTTCCGAATTCGTGACCGTATTTAGTTTCTCATTAACCTTGAGACGGCGAGTCTGTCTTATGCTAATTACTAATAATCTCAAGCCCGAGGATCCGTGAGTTTGAAAAACTCGGGGGTGAGGAAGTGGCGGAATCGGAGTTAGCTCTGGTGGGTGAAATCAATGATTGTAATTCGAAGTGTGTTCGAGGAGTCGTTTAAACACATTTTCAAACTTTGTCAGTTAGTGCGGAGTGTGATTAAACATCTGGTTCGTTGAAAAGTTGTGACTCCGCGTACCGTGACCGAAATTTCCTTTCTTTCCTTTTGCTCCTAGTAGTGGTTTATCACGGCCATAAGACCATTCGCGAAACTTTATTCGAGGCTTTTTTTTCGAAGAAACAAGATAAAAACGAGGCTGGAATTATACTCCGAAGATTGAGCGCCGTCGGTTTCGGAGCTGGTAAATCGACGCCGATATTGTTCGTCGCCTCTTATCAGCCGCAGACCGCTTCGATTGATTGATCATTGTGTGCGTAGGAGCGTTGGGTTTAACGTTGAGCCTGTTCCTCGAGCCAATCGGAATAAGTGATACGCGTGCACGCTTCCGCCACCCTCGAGGTCGCGAGCCATACCAGACTCTAACCAACACCCTGAATCGTGTAAACACGCACTAGGGGTAGGACCCAGCGTGAACTACAACATGTAAGAGTCTCATACCGGGGATAGACGGACGACATGAGTTTCACATCGTCAGACTGAAAGGCTGGGGCTTTTTTCACCCCCGGAAAACAGACCAGGGTTGGTTGTGTAACCGCGTCCTAACAGAGATCCTCGATGTTACAGAGCCCGAATTCTATTCTTGCGGTGAGGCCAGGATTAAACTTCGAATGAGAACAGGACTGCTGGGTGCAGCTACAACGAAGTTACGACTTGGACTGAAGCCATGATTGAGAGATGATTACCTGGCGGAAATTGGTTCAAAGGGGTGGTGGAGCTAGTTTTGGTCCTTTTTCTGTTATACTATGAAGGAACTATCGAGTGATCGACGATGAAATGTGGTATGAAGTGATAAAAAGTGTTGGGAGAAAAGTTGTCAAGTTTGGAACGGTCGCGGTGCGGAGTTACGGACGGCTCGGTGCACAGGCCACTGTTTCCCTTCAGTTGAATATCGACGTAAATGTGCTTGAGGAAATTAAAAGTGAGTCTGTGGCTCCGGACATCGAGACGTCCGGAAGGAAGGAAGAAAGGCGGAGAACCCCTCCTTTCAGTCTCGTCTCATGTGTGCGTCCCTGCTTGCTTGCCTGCCTGCCTGCCTGCCTGCCTGCCTGCCTGCCACTGCACCTCGCATGAAACCCTTCGCGCACTTGACGATCTCCTCTTCCACCACCAACACCATCATACCTTGTGCCTACCGTCTGCACGTCGTTCCCAGTGGATGCCAACGTCTACGAGGATTTTATTCGGACGTGAAAACTGTGGGAGTCCAGAACCTGGTTCGGGACATCCGGAGGCCATGGAATGAAGGAGTCTACGATGAAGGGGCTCAGTTTTTGGGAGTGGAAATCGACCCAGTGATCGGTCTTGATCGAATGATCGCGCTGACCCGGTGATATCGAATTTGGTGAAAAAAATGTTGAAAATAATGTTCGAGGAGATTCGTGGGCGCAGGGGATGACGAAGACTGCGAAGGAGAATGTCCTGGAGAGGTTTGAAGAGGGGCGAAACCTGCAGGGGTCGACCGGTGCTTTTTTAGGAAAAAGACAGAAACGCAGACGAGTTGACTACCGTCGCGGGCGAACTCTTACGCTTGGCGCGTCTACTCCTCGCACATTCTCATCAACCAACCCCTTCCCTGAAGACACACACGCCCGCGCCGTTAAGTGCACTCCCCCATATATACGGGGCGAGCCATAACGTGTTCATGCTAACTAAGGGAGGCAAGAATCCTGGGAATTTTCATCCATATTCGCGAGACGCGGAATGGGCTCGACGAGCTTGAGACATCCTTGGGAATCAATTGACTCACCGAAGACCAGGTCAGGTCAAGTTACTCAATGGACTCACCTGGAACATAAGAAAAATGAACGGTTTTAATCATTAATGGAAAGAGAACGAGGTGAGAAGGGGTTTGCTCAAGATTATTGCATTACTCTGGTGTTATGTGCCTTCGCCTGGGTCTGGTACGAAGGTATATTGTCTGGGGTAGAGATTGAGGAAGATTGTAGGTGTTTTAAAAGTTTCCCTTTTCGCATAGAGAGGCGAAGAGTGAACCGCGCGCGCGGCTCTACGGCTCGACGGGTTTGTTGGAGCCGTCGAGTCTGCAATGAAGGAAAGGATGGAAACGTGTTATCAAGTTTCACCTTATATGGTTATTTCGTAGATACCTCTTCCCGCGCACCTACTACTCCGCCATACTGCATACATAAACACTCGAACGAACGGCAAAACCAGCCCGGGACTTTCACAGCTGTATATTCATACATATATGAGAATATTGCGAGAAGAGAAAATTCTGAACGCTCCGTGAATAACGATCATGTCCTTACTCCCGCCTTATGGAAGTTCAAAACTGGGAATGTTCTTTGAACAGAGAAAAAAAAGGGTGGGAAACCTACTTCCTGCCACTAGCACAACGGTACCGCGTTATGACATCGCTTCTTTTCGATGTCACACACTTGTTATACATGTATGAAAATCTGGATGTGAATTGCGACCAGACCAAACTTGATCCCGTTAGCTCCCGCACCATGTGTAATGATCGTAATCAAGTAATAGGAGAACCGTTAGCACCGAGGATCTAAGATTACTACTGGTAATAGTAGAGCAATTAACAATTACGTAAGATCAGGATAGAGTTTCCCTCATACTCCTGCGCCAAACTCCACGGTAGGCAATCCATTTCCTCTGATGATACCAGCCCCAACCTCCGGCCACAGATTTCGAAAATCTAATATCATTTACAAGACCGGATTCTTACAATGGATTCTCTGGCATTTGACGAATAGATTGCTGAAAGGTATAACCGAGAGGGAGAAAAAAATTCATACCCGAGATGATAGAGAAGTTCCTCCGACTACAGGTTCCCTTTCATCCGTATACACGCGCACATATATTACACGGGTAGTCGTTCAGGGCACGAACTCCTATCCCATAGTCAAGGGAGTTCATCTATCATCTATCATCTGGCTGTTTACCGGTGAAACAGCGTGCAAATGCTATTCAATTTGCCTGATGGAGAGCTTTGGTTCTCGAGGATATTCGCTACCTCGTTTATCGCACTTTGGACCATCGATACACCTACGGGTGTGTAAGGGTGTGTACCCCGTGCTTCTTACTTCTTCGGCGAAGGGGTGAAAGGCTTTCGAGCAATTTACCTAATTCCTGAAATCCTGAAGGACGCTTATGCGCGATTGGCGAGATACTTTTCGTCGGGTTATCGGTGAATCGGATCCAAAAAAAATTCGCTGATGGTGATGATGATGGTGATGGTGATGGCGACGGTGGCTCCTACCTGGGTGTCAGGGGTTTGGTAATCCGCGCATCATATCTCACAGTTGACAACCATTCATGACCCGGGGCTGGTGGGTCCTCAATAGAGGGCGACATCGCCAACAAATGCCACCCTCACACCCCCGCGAATACATCCGGGGTTCCATAGACCGGAGTCATTGGACCGGACGGAATACATGAGCGTCGAGGCACGCTCTGTTAAAAATTAACCGAATATCGTCTACCGTACGTGTACATGTATATAAATAAATGTATACATCGATCTATCCGTCCATGTGTGTATGTAGTACATATACCTATGGGTATTCGAATTTTACTCGAAAGCTTGCGGCCGTTTACAGAGAATATATTTTCATACCGAATTTCACACCCGACCACGATCAAGCCTCGATCGAGCTTATCGTAAACGGGGGTCGTCCCTCCCCCCGCGGAACGTGGGAATGGGGAAAAATCGATCATCGACCAAAGTAGACGCAGTTTTTTTTTCTTTTTTCTTTTATTCCCGGTAAGAAATATACAAGAATGAACAGAAAAAAATAAAAAAAAATGGAAAAACGAGAAGAAGAAGAAGAAGAAGAAGAAGAAGAACGGCCAAATATTTTCAACCCTCTACGCAGACTGCGCACGAATATATATATTTATATATATATATATATATATAAATTACGTACACCCATAATCAGTAAAGAAAAGTTTTATACAACATAGCCGTAGGGTGTGATGCGGTGCGAAAGTTAGTCGGCACGTGATATAGCTGATACCGGTAATTAATATGCTTCTCGGGTTAGCTTAATTAATAGTTTCGCTTTAAAGTTAGCTGCAGCTGCTCCAGCGTTCACAATCGTTAGAGCCGACGCGTCAGCAATTTTTTTTTTTTTTCTGTTTTTTTTTTTTTCTATACGTTTTTTTCAAGCTTTTTCCATTTTTTTTTTTTTTTTTCTTTTTTTTCATTCATTTCGTTTTCTTTCACTCTATTTTTTATATTCGTTTTTTTTTTTTTTTTCCGCCGCTACGGCGAACTTTTCTCTGGGGGGAAAAGAAAAAGGAAAAGAAAAAATTGGGAAAGCTTTCGATTCGTCAAAATCGGAGAAATAAGGGGAAAAAGTAAAAAAAAAAAGTGAAAATATTTAACGCTGACTACTTGAAATGACGAAATCGAAAATTGTGTATCGACAGCTTTCCCGCAGCCAGAACGCTGCTCTGCATAGTGCGAATTTAGGGGTGGATTCAAGGAACTGCAAGTATTGGCAAGGCGGGATTTCCCTAATCCTTTTCTGGATATTTCCTTCGTTTCACCCCGCGGAAGCTGCTTATTCCCGAACGAAAGTAAAGGGGTAGGTAAAAGAGTTCGGTAAGGTGCTTTCAGGTTTTGGTTTGCAAACGAGACGCGGCGTCTCACTAGCCAAAGAAAGCTTTTCACAAATCGAACTAAGGCACTTGCATTCAACGAACAAGAATTTTCCTTTTCCTTCTCTTCTTCTTATTTTTTCTCATTCTTCTTCTCGTTCTCTTTGTCGATTCCTTGATAAGGACGAAGGAGAGAGAGAAGGGGATGAACCAAATCTTGGCAACTTAGTCGGGCGGGAGACCCTTACGCACCTTGTAAGGGAGTCTATCAAAGATCCCTTCGGAAAACTGCTATCGTCGACGTTTGAATCGATCCTTCGGGGCGACTGAGAGAAACGATTCGAGTACAGACGTCTTTCTTAGCGTGCAAAATTTTCTTTTTTTTATTTTATAAAATGCTTCCGTCTGGCATATAAGGGCGGAATCATCTCTCGCCGAAGAAGAAACATCCCTTGTCGTTTCGTCGGTAATTTCTAAAGCCATAAATTTGTGAGTATATAGTTTGATCGTGATCTCATTGACCCTGATTAATTCAGTTACTTGTTACTCAGTCGAAATCCTAAACTGAGGTAAAGAGAGAGAGCGAGAGAGAGCGAGAGAGAGAGATAGGCTGGGTATAACGATGTGGTTTTAATTAAGGGAATTAAACTGAAGGGTTCTAATATTACAAAAGCTCCTAAAAGCTGAAGCAGTAATTGTAGTTTTATAGTTTCAAAAGCGTTGAACAACAGCTTTTAAAAGCTCAATTATTTCAGTTCAAGTTTCTTCCTTCTTTTTCAATTTGTTAATTATTCTTGAACGATGCAGGTTGAAACGATATAAAAAAAGAAAATCAAATAAAAAGTGAAAATAAAAAGAAAGTAAAAGCGTGAAGGATCGAAAAGAAGAAAGAAGCGAAAGATGTTGGAATCGCAAAGATCGAGTACGGATAATCAGCCGAAGGGAAAGTCGCTGAGTGGAGTATTTAATTAGCATGAAACAATTAACATTTCTTAAGGGTAACGTTGCTCCGTCGTCGTCTCTCCCCCATCCCCCCACCACCCCCATTAAATTCCATTCTCTGACGTGTTCGTTGTTCTCAGGTTCGTCGTTACTTGTTCGGTTCCGTTATCTCCTCATGGCCCTAGCCTCGGAGCTTCCACTCTCTTACAAAAGGGTGTAAAACACAGCTGTTTCACGTTCAACCCCTTCAATTCGGCGGTTTTCAACGGTACGAAATAAAGCTCAAGGTGTGCGTACGCCGCCCCCCCACACCCTCCGTACGACACTCGGTCTTATTATCTTTTCGCGAAACAGGGAGGAGGTGGCGGTGGCGGAGGGGGATGTGCAGATTATTATCTTTTCGCGACGTCGCGAACGAATCGGTATACTATACTAGCTTTGCCATACCCGTACGAAAATCTCGCTTTATAACAACCCCTGTAGTTGTTTTTTGTGCTTTTCTTTCTTTTTTCTTCCGTTTTTCATAATTATCGCATACAGCTACGTAACACGTGTGTAATTACGAGCAAGTGAGGTTTCTTTTTTCCAACTGGCGTGTCAAAGGTAAGACGAAAAAAAGAAATTTGAAAAAAAATACATCTTCCTTCTTTTACTTCTTCTTTTTCTTCTTCTTCTCCTTTTCGCGGAGGGTGAAAAACTGTGGGCTCGACTCCTTAATGGGGTAGATAAATTTGATGAATGATAGGATAGGCCTGTCAATGTTCGGAAAGGATTTAAATTGGATCGTTGAACTTTTTATATAATCGTGTAATTTATAACGAAACTGTACACCGGGAGGTAGAGGCTTGAATACGGGGTACAAAGTAAACCCAGTAAGGTAAGGTAAGCTTATGGGGAAAAGAAATTTGATAATTTAATGATTTCCGTGAGTACGTATACGGTGAGATTTCGTCGTAGTATATAAACTACCCCTTCGATTCGTCTGGAGTGAAAATTGAATTTGTATTCAAATTCAAGGAGACATTCGAGTCCATTTTTCCCCCGAATCAAGAAATACAAAGTGAAATTCTTCTCCTCGACGCTTTCGAACGGGGCGGACGCTGTAAGTTGAGATCCGTTCGTTCGTTCGTTCGTTCGAGAGAGAGAGAAAGAGAGAGAGAGATAGAGCAGAGCAGAAAAGAAAAAAGAAAAGAAAAAGAAAAAAAAAAAGGAAAGAAATTTCTGAACGTGAGCAAAAAGTAATATGGATCCATTGTACAGCCTCCGAGGACGTCGCTACGCTCGACGTTGAAGGTGACGCTTCTAACAAAAGCAGCTGCCCGACAATCGCTGCTTATTACGAGGGGATGGGGGTCGTAATTCTCCTTTACACAACGCTTAAACCGTTTAATAATCTAATATATACGATTTATAATCAGCCTGGAGCGGGGTTCGAGATGGAGTACCTCCGGTAATACTTCGAGAATTATATGGGTATTATATGAAAAAATTTTCGACAAGGAAACTGGCATTCTCCTCGTTATTAGAAACCTGAATTCTTCCCTAACCTCCGCCACCCCCTCACGCAATATCGAATTTACGAAATAGTGGCACCTCCGAGTCCACCGGGATGTGGAAAATCTCCGAAACACAAAGACTCGAATTCCCCACGACGCCGACCGCCACCTTTGATAACTCAAGATTCCGGGTTGGTTTTCAAGGATGCGAGGTCTTCGGCGGTGGGTAATTGCCTGAAACGGCAATGCCATCCCCCATAATTTAGAATATTAATAAATTTTAAAAGGGCACTTCTTAGCTCTGTCTCTTTCTACCACTTTTCCCGCGTTCCTTCTCATCCCTTTCGCTTCTTCCACTTCCACTTCTTCCTCTTTCTCTTTTGGTCTTTATTCCCCTCTCTACGTTAGAGCGTCGAGGCTTCCTTCATTGGAGTAAAACTTTGCCTGAAATTTACGACGTTAATCAGTGTAAGTCCCTCTTACAACCTCCGCCTTTCCCGCCTCTTCCGCTTCTCCACTTTCCCGTCCGCATTCGCGTTCGCGTTCGCGTTCGCGTTCGCATTCGCGTTCGCTCGCGTCTTCCCAGTACGCTTCGCTCCTCGACGCCATTTTGGTTCTCTCCTAAATCACTGCGTGTTTTGCCTGCCCATTAAACTAATGCTCAATAAGGTGACTGGTGTTCTCCACGTTGTCAGGATTTGCCTGCGGGACCGACTGTATTATTTTACCAAAGACCTGCGCAGGGCTCGAGGGGGATGATGGAGTAAAATGCGAAATGGAAGGACGGGGACGGGGAGAGACCTCACTCCTTTTACTCCAAGTTAACCGTTATCTAGAACGTCGCAGCTGGAGGAGGACTTTACTCGGTACATCTCGACGTCTCGCTTTATTCCAGAGCCAGTGGTTTTAGGTTTTAGGCTAATCGCCCCCCCGCCCTCCCGGGTGTTCCAGAGACACCGAACCCTCTACCCTCTCGGCAGAGCGGATCAGGAACCTCGAGGCATCTGTTCTCTCGAATACTGCCGTGTCTTTATATCCACTTTTCGTTTCCGAAAACCGAATTCTTTTTCCTTCCAATCGCTTTTCACACTTTTCAAGTATTTATAATTCTTACGGCTAGATGAACGAAGGGTAGAAAAATCGGGAGTTTGCTAAAATGCATTCGGATTGTCTCGACGCAATTAACTACCCCTTTGTCAAACGATGGAATATACTCATGGCGCACCGGAGCAAGTAACACACCTGCAATTTACACGCGCTAATTTATAAGGGAATCGCAAAGCCTGTCACGGACACAACCCCCGACGATGGTACATGCATATACATGTACGCCGCTACCCACCTTGCTGGAAAATTAATTGCTATTCAAAGTCGCGCCGAGTTACTTTGGACGAGTCTGTCACTGCGCCAACAAATCATACGAATGTGTGTGCTACCTACACAGTTCGCATGTCTCTAGCTGCTGACGATCCGGTTCCCGGATACGAGCCTCATCTCTCAACGAATCGCAAAAACTTTTGAATTTATCTCGTTTCAATGGGGAATAATTTACCCTCTCCGTGAAAGCTGCTCGACTTGTGTCACATATCGTCGGCAGATATCGTCCCTTCAACTCTGAAAAGTTCGTTTTTTTCAAAAGTTTATGAAAAATCTGTACTTCGACGAACCATTTTTGCTTCCTCTCATTTTTTTCAACCGTCGTTGATTATTTTCCAAAAATTTTCATCCCCCGACGACTTGTCGACGGATTTTTTCCTCCGTTCCTCGTCGGTCTGGGTTCTCTTTTACTTGAGAAAGAAGAACCTGGCGTGATTAAGTGTGTGTCAAAGCCCCTCTTCTTCACTCCTTTCCCTCTCTCTCTCTCTCTCTCTTCTCCTACTTTTCCTCTTCCTCTTGGCCTGCACCCTCGGTCTACATACATACAGGGTGAATTTCCCCCCTACGAAGGCATGCTAGCTCCCGTGGTCCGCCGTCACCGTATACATGCATGTATACACACGACACTATCCTGTCTGGCTGAACCACCTAGCTGCATAAAGTAACGTTGAACATTTTTTCTCGACCACAATGCAGCAGAATTCGAAAGATGCCGAAGCGGAGTAGGAATCTTTATCAGAGATAGTGCAGATCCATCATCCAGGGGGATTCGTTCGAGATACATGTCCGTACATATGCACAATTTTGCAATGCGGTCTGCGGAAGCGGTAGTCTTCATGTAACGATCATCCCTGCTTGTTTCCTTTCCTTATTAAGGCTCGGCTTCCGAATGAAAGTTCCTTATCCGGGGGTAGGATCTGAACGAACTCGAAAATATAAAATGCAAACGTTCAACGGTAAATATTCCGAGGCGCACGAAGGCAAGGAGGAAAACCAGTAACCGTTTCATTTCTCGTTCGCTCAGACCAGACCCAGCCAGACATTACAGCAACTGCTAGACTTTTCTGGGTTACGGTTTCTCCGCTGTTTGGATTACACCAATCAGTTTGGCCAATTTTTAAAGCGAAATATCTGAGCCGTGCTACCCTGCGCGTCCCGGTTGATTGGCTTGTTTAAGGGTAACACGATCGGGTAGCCTGCTATATCTATAGACTCGTTTATTGATCCATAGAAAAAAGTTTTGGAAAAAAAGGAAGAACATCGCGAGGCTGTTTTCACGGTCTTTCATTTATCCGTCTATCCAGATTTGTTAAAAGTAACCAAAGGGATGATTATTTCTTTCGCTTTTCTGCTTTCGAATGTACGCGAAGCCTCCGACGGTACCTCGGCGTATTATCCCATCACCGAATTTCAATCAGTTCGTTTGAACGCTCCGGGTAGTTATACAGGTATTCCGAATCAAAGGGGAAATAAAGTCGGTTACTTTTTTCCTGTTTTCTGTTTATTTGTTTTTTGTTTTGTTTTGTTTTGTTTTTTTTCCTCTTTTTACACACACTGCATCATCTATTTACATTTTTGCATTTAAATTTTCGTTTTTCCACGGCACAGCGTAGCAGTTCTTCTAATTGGACTGGCTATCTACGGATCTATATTGCGCCCCCACAACCGAACCGAACCGACCCAAAACCATCCCTAAAAACGGGCACGAAACTAGCTCGGAAAACAATATCAGATCAGCAAATCACAGAGTGGATGTAAAACCGCGTTCTTATTAACCGTCACGCATGATATAGAACCCACCCCAAACCCCCCATGCCGGGTTATTTAAACCTGTCTAACAGTGGTAAAAGAAGGTCAATATCCATCACGTTCAACTGCTGCAACTAACTGGAAATTAGTTTGAAAACTAACTCAACGAACCCCGCGGAATTTTCCTACGTTTGCAGTATTGACTCCGTCTAGTCGGTTTATTGCCGCTTGTTCAATCCACCACTCGATGTAGTATGTACTACCAATAATTTTAGTCCGACGTTGGTATAAGGGAGGAAATTTCGGTCAGGATAATGCGTCAAGCAATCTAACATCCGGTAGCGCTCACAAGCCCGTTAATCGAACGGAAGATAGCTGGCAATGAACATGATGCATGTGTGTCTGCGTGCAGCAATGTGCAAAGGGTATCGGAATACACGATATACCCGAATCTCAAACCGCAAACTAATGTTTAACTTATAAAAATTCTCTCCTCGTAGCATATTGCGATATTGCGATAAAACGTTAACTGCACCAATAGTCGAGGCAGTTAAAGTTCTCATTGGCAAAGGTTTTCCAATAATTCAAACGACCTTTAATCAAAGTTGAAGCTGGTGGATGCGGTTGGGTCGATTCTAAACGACTACGAACCGGCAGTACATTGGCTGAAAAGTGCTCTCCGCCGGGCAGTCGGCATCTTAAGCGGTGATCTTCGCTCTTATCTGTCTCGAATCGAATCCTAGTTGCCAAGTCATAGTCGAATATCGCCGACTAGTAGTCTCCGGGTGGTAAAACGGACGGCGAATCGACCAGGCAGTCAGAACTGGGTCCAGGAGCAAAGCGGAATCGGTAGGACTATTATTTGAACGGTTATTGGCGCGATAGCGCCTATCTGGTTCCCGTGCATCACAAACCAACTCTGCGGTTGTCAACCTGATTTCGTGAGCAAACCGTGGGTTTGCCTGGCAACGTGAACAACCTAGAACACCCTCCTTCGAATATATACACGGATATATGCCTCCCAGTATTTCTGCCTGTCCACGATATGAGTTATTGCCCTCTTCGCCGCTCGCGATAACCAAGATACCATATAACCCTGTATCCAACTTCCGCACGTTGATTCGACGCTTGAACCCATTCCAGACATTGGCAACGATCTTTGAATCAGATTTAACTCCATGTAAACCTCGTTTGAACCGTATCGTGTCATCGTTGAGTAATATTCAATTGTAAAACGAACTGTACAACACGTTTGATCACTTTCAGGAATACTGTTGGTTTATGGGAGTTCAGAGACCCAGTGCGCAGGACACGCGACATGTTTTGCAAGGTAGTCCATATATGAACGGTTTTGTTATCCTTTACGTCTCTTTAGACATACGTGTATCCTGTATCTGTTGGAGGAGTAAACGCCTGGGGCAGGTAATCCTGGCTCACCCTCGGCCAGATCCATTAGATTTTCTGGGTGTCCAGTTACACTGGAGGCTGCCGAAGGACGGATGGATGAAGTGAAGGAGGGATTTAGAGAGTTGGGAGTTTTTATTTAGAAAAAAAAAAAAAAAACAAAAAGAAAAATACAAAAAGTACAAAAAAAAAAAAAACAACAAACAAACAAACAACAATGCCTCGCGAAAACTGAAACCTTCGACAAAGCGATGAAAGTCCACTTCAGTTTTCTCTCATCCCGAGTTTTCGAAGCTTTATCTGAACAGTCGGAAACCGTTTGATGTCGATCCTTCCACACTTTTTATCGCTTTAATTTCCGCGTGTCTACATCGTTGCTCGGGTGTCAAAAGCTGTGTTCTCTCTGTTCTGTTCGTTTTGTCATCGATAGTTGGTCGTTGTACTGACATTATCGGGGTCGGGGTCGAAAGTAAAACTAAAAACGAAAGAATTGTGTGTGTGTGTTTTTTTTTTTAAATACGGGATTGCGAGAACTTTGCGGCAAGAAGACGCCGCGAAGAACTCGAGGCACGATAAAGCAAAGAATTTTAATGGTTTAAAGCAATGTTTGGGTTAAAGCTACGGGAAGAGTTGAAAAAACACGGTTGGATACTAGCTGGGTGTATCATGGAGGTCGACTGGAGATGTGAGCCTTATATATGTATGTATGTGCGAGGGAATCGGTGGCTTAATCCACCCGCTGGCAAATTTATGTACATTGAATTTCGCCCGGGTGGCAAAAAAGTGACAAACATACCCGGGGGTTACCGTGGCTCTCTCTTTCTCTCTCTCCTATAACGTTTCGCAAAAACTAGATTAAACGTATTTATGTACCCGTATCAGAGATATATACCTAACCACCGAGGTTTCGTGACAGGAAATGACCCGATGCCAAGGAATTTTCACATCGAGATAACGAAGGATGAGGACGAAAAGGAAGAAAAAAGTGAAAAAGTAAAAAAAAGAAAAAAGAAAAAAGAAAAGACACTACGGACTTTGACTCTGATGCGTTTCGGACACTCTTCACTCTTCGGCATCGCGTTATTCCGGGTATCGAATGAACGGGTATCGAGATAACAATTGTCAGACAATCGATCCGCTATTCTCCACTATTGACCCAGCTTCGGACGCACACCTATTGCCTGAATGATAGGTATCTACCAGGAACGTTGATTTTGAGAGTAGTGATCGTGAGCGGCGGTGAAAGAGCGTTGGTAATTGCTGTTTCTAAACCGTGACGGACCAGCCTGACATGTCAATAGGTTCGTTGGCTGTTACCTCTAGTTCCTTCTTTTATTTTTATTTTTTCTTTTTTCTTTTCTTTTTCGGTTTTGTTTCTTATTTTCTTTATTCAGTCGTCTCAGACGCGAGCGGCCTTCACCGCAAGGCATTTCTTTCCAGGCTAGCTATCGGGTACATCACCACTTGTCAGTTATCGATTATCTAAGATCCTTAACGCGAAGAAGGAAGTGACTGTGCGTTCATGAAAATCGATTTCAGTACCTTCATGCTTACTATTGCTTAGAATTTTTGACACCCCTCTTCCCCACGAAACCACGCACCGTTTCTTTCATTCTCAATTGTCTCAGTTTCATCACGTTCCGTTTCAACGTCACTTTGCGATATCTTCTTCTATTAGAAATATTGAAATAAAAGTCACGAAAAGAGCGACTGAAAGATGCAATATTGCGGTTATCGTGCAATAAAATCTGATATTGTGATGTTTTTGCAACATTACAGCGATCTTGTAGAAATATTGTTCACTGTAGCTTCTAATTTCGGCCCATAAAGCATGAAACATTGCAGCCATGTGTCTACCACGTTGAATTATGGGATTTTTGGTACATTCTGTTGCAACATCACTGGAATATTCGTTGCAAACTTTATTCTGCAACGTTTTAGAAAAAATCTCGTCGAAATATTGCAATGCGATTCACGAAAATAGGTAATAATTGCTCCAATATTGCAATTCTTATGCCAAAAAATCTGATATTGTGATGTTTTTGCAACATCACAGCAATTTCGTTTACTGTAACTTGAAAGTTTGGCCCATGAAGCATCAAACATTGCAGTCATGTGTCTATCACGTTGAAACATGGAATTTTTGTTGCATTAAATAGCAAAAATACTGCAATGTTTGCTTGAGACATTACCGTGCAAAGTTTCGGACGATGTCTGGTCAAAATATTGCAATAAAATTCTTACAACGAGTGACTAATGATACAATATCAAAATTGTCGTGCGATAAAATCTGATATTTTCATGTCATTGCAAAATTACAGCAATAACTTGTCCCACACGGAACGAGAACTTGCAGCCATGTCTTTACCACATTGAAATGTGAAATTCCCATCGCATATTTTTATACCGGCACATTATTGCCAGAGATTTTTGAGACGATACTATGCAATATTGCGAATAAAATCTACTCGTATAGTTCGCAATAAAATTCATGACATGGTTGAATTAAGTTGCAATATTGAAATTGTTATGCATTATGTATAAAATGTGATGTTAGGCGTATGTAGTCGAAAGTTTGGCGTAATATTGTTAAGGTTTTAGTTGAAAATTTGCAGAAACGTTTCATAGAGGAGTCTTAATCTCGTATCGTGGTGTAGGTTAGTATATAAAGTTAATCGAGCAAATGTATGTATGAATGTATATATATTCGGGAACTTGTACACCCTGGGAGAGATGTTTGCCTCGCTCAAATATACAAGATGCTTCGTTATGAATTTAATAATTACACGTAGGCGACATCAGCTCTCCAATCTCAGTCAACAAGCTCATATTAACATTACATATATATAGTTACGGTAACGTGATATCGTCTGGGGGAAAAACTAATATTCGCGGTAATATATATACATGCCGATAAGTAACAGCACGCTTTTCCGAGATTACTATCTCTCCGGGCACCGTGGATCAGCCAACTATTTCGCGATGGAAAAAAAACTACTCTTTCAACAGAAATTAAGAATATCGTCATCCCCTTTACGGGATTTCGAATTTTCGGGAGTCACGTTCTCGAATTATCAACGAATTTTGTTATTCCTGGTAATTCTGCACACCCTGTACGTGAAGCTATCTGTTGTTTTGTAGTTCGGAGGGCATACACACTCACCTATGATATTAAACTGTGATCACATTATTCAGATTGCATTTAATACGTTTACTAAATTGGGCGAGATTGTATCAGCCACTTGCCCGTGCATAATACGGGTCCTGCTGCTGGTATGGTACAGTTTCGCATACTGCCGGAAAACAACCATCGAAAACGTTTTGGCCGAGGATTCAATACATAATATTGCAATAATCCTCGTATTCAGTAGAGGCATGTTACTCCTGTTATTGATACGGTCATTATCCGAAAAATAATTCGAATCCCAAAACAATGACCACCTAATCAAAACACGGCGTACTATAATTCATGAACCGTGGCTCTTGTTATTGTTTTTGTTTTCGGTTTTAATTTTCTTTTATTTCGCATACGATTTAAAAAAAAAAAAGGCATACCGACAAACTGTTACCAATTTCTCACTGATTTATATTACTTTCTTTTTTTTTTTTTTTCTTTTTCATTTACAAAACCAAAAATAATATCAATTAGAGTATTCACTCGGGCAAAAATTGATATTAAAAATAACGGTGCGCGACCAACCGACTTGATTAATGAAACTACGTTTGTAAATTGTTTCAACCCGCAGGAATCGAGTTGTTTTTATCAATTTTTTTGTTCACAAACTTTGCCGATATCGTGTCGGCGAATTTAATTTCGAGTCTGCCGGCTGTCTGGATCTAACGACTTCTCTTCTAGTCGGTTTAAAACAGAAGAAAAAAAAAAAAAAAAAAAACAGAGAAATATATCTGTCATTGATTTGTTTTAGAATCGAGAGTAGGTAACGACGAGGCGCGGCGTTGGTCAGTCTCGAATGAAAGGAAATATAATTCTCAACGAGTTAATTAATACATCAGAATGAAATGCCTGTCCGATATATATATAAACCGGGCGAATTACCTTACCGTTCAGATGTCAGTTGCGTACAAAGAGCGCCATTGGGGTACTGTAGGGGATTTAGTAAACAGAATAATGACTCGTTTTGTAAATCAAGTTCAAGAGTCTCGTTTCAATTTCGGTCTCTCACAATAAATTGGCTCTGTCCCATTGCCTTCAATTCCTTATGGAGGGGGGGGGGGGGGGGGGGGGGGGAGGCGTATTATTCTACTGGCAGTTCGTTAGATTGAAATGAATTTGAAAAAACCGATCAATGAAGAATTAACCGAGAATAAGTACCGGCGATACCTGTAAAGGCGTATTCATTCACACAGACGCATTGTGGCATAGTTTTTCAGTGTGCGTTAATCACATTCGTACAAAGTTTCATGAATCAAATATATTCTCCCGGTACTAACTTACCATCGAGAGTTTATTCATTTTTTCATTCAATAACTCTCATAATCTGACATATCTTCATAGTTTCTCTATACATATACATTGTTAGAATTATAATTTATTTTCAGAAGCCTTCGTTAGTTTCGAAACTTTCTCACAGACCTCAGAGCTCATCAAGAATCGCTAAACTTAACTATATATGTATACATACACATATATATATATATATATATATATATATATATATATTTATAGACGATTCAAAACTTTTCCGTTTTCCATTATACATTTTCCGTGATTGACGGATGAAAAAAAAAATCGATCGGTATACCTATCGCGTTCAATGAAAACTCATAATCTCTTTTTACTTTTTTCTTTTGCTATCGTCGTTTTTGTCTCCGCTAATCGCCACGTGTCACCTCGTCATTTTAGTTTTTACCAATAGGCCACCACCACTTCCACCCTATATCACATGGCAATTTATCACCCGATCTCTATATATATATATATATATATACATATATATATGTGACCGTATCCAGGTAGGTATTTATCTACGTAACACATAACCATACCTATACATCACAGTGACACGATACACACGATTACCTTGCTTTTCCTGTCGTTTACTAGACGTACGTACGTATACATGTATATACGTGTCTGTCTCCTCTGTGTATTATATAATATACATATTGTGACACTTTCTATAGATTGTGTATAGGTCTGTGTATAGGTAAAGCCCGACAGAACCGCACATCAATTCAAAATCTCTGTCTACTCCATAGCTATATTGATCTAAAATTTTTATTTTTTATTTTTTATTTTACTATATTTTATATTCTTTTTCTTTTATCTGTATCAATCAATCGACGTATACCCATTAGTTTGTCGGGTAGGAAAATTTTGCGGCAAATTTTAATCCCCTAGTAAATTTTTGGCACCCGAAATACCCCACCCCGGGCTTTCATATTATTGAGGAATATATATCGTTTCGGTTCGTAGGTGTAGAGTACGTCGTGTAAATTCGATTCGTACGATTATAATTAATAAATAGGTATAATTTTTTTTTTTTGTTTTTCCTCTTTTTTTTTTTTTTTTTTGTTACTCATCTCGTTTTATCATTTTCATTTGAAAGCAGCTTAATGAAACGAAACGGGGTACACGCGTATTGAAATACGTTCTATATATATATACATATATATGATTCGTGTCTTTGAATCAATCAGGCAGCACGTGTATATAACGAAAAGGTTGAAAAGCTGCGGCTCGGTTGGGGGGGTGGGGGGGGGGGGGAGGTTGAATGAAGAAGCGAGGGAGAACGAGGCGAAGCTGGAGGGTGAAAGAAAAAGAAAGAAAAGTAGAAAAAAAAAGTAAAAAAAGTAAAAAAAAAAAAACAGAGAAAGAAACAAAAAATTGGTCGCGACCTAGTTCGTAAAGCGATTTGCTGAGTTTTCAATTTTAACCACCGATTCAACTGTCTGATTTAACACCGAATCCATGCAGAATAAAAATGATGGCTTTTAGTCTTCACGCTTCGGGACGAACTGCAGTACCAACGCCAAAAGTTATTACAGTTCCAATTGCCATATATATACAGATATATATTTATCAGCGATTTGTTAATGGGAAATTTCAACCGTTCTGTATACCTAACTTGACCTAACCGTCCACTATATAGGTATACGAAATCGAATTTCTTGTTAGTTTCTATTCGAAACGAAATTAAAACCGAACTAATCATACCTTCGATACAAAGCCGTATAATATTATGATAAATAGGTTGTCTAGTGCGAAATCTACCGCGAAAGTCTTTCGCGACGTTATATCGTATGGAACTAAAAGTGATGTAGGTATGTGGACTTTTATTTCGCTGACAAATATAATTTGTGAGACAATAATTTTTTTGTCACTTCGTTTCCCCTCCCCTTGCCCTTGCCCCTCGCAAAAAATCGCGATGACTGAAAGATTTTTGTTGTTTTTTGTTTTTTTTTCTTCGTATTATTCCGCTCTTTTTCGTTCGTTCTTTCTTTTCGTTCGGTTCGGTTCGTTCGTTCGTTTGTTTGATTTTTTTTGATTTTTTTCGTTGTTGTCTTTGCTCTACGTCTCTGGTCTAGTCTTCCCACTATAGTCTTTTTCTTTTCGTTGTTTTTGTGTTTTTTTGTGTTTTTTGTGTTTTTTTTTTTCTTTTTTTCCTTCCACATCGCGGCGCGCTAGCTTTTATAATAATTGCCTGTAGGTTGGCAAACGCGCGTGCGACGTCGCATTTTTCTTGTTTATTATTATTACCCAACGCCGGTATAGTATAGAGCTGGCCAACATAATCGCCTACTGCTACGAAAAGAACAAGAAAAAAAAGAAAAATAAAAAATAAAATACGAAGAAGGAGAGAAGGAACAGCAGAGAGAGAAAAAAATTAACGAAAAAAAAAAAAAAAAAAAAAAAAACCACCACCCTTCTCCGAGGGTAGAAAATTGCGAAAAATCACCCCAATTCACTTATGGAATTATCATTACCATCAACGCAAATCAGTCGAATAACAAAGTTGGCAAAAACACCGACCGCGCCATGTGATATTCCTAAAATTTATAAAAGTTAGGAAATTTTTTTTAATGTAACCTCATATACCTTGTATATGTTCTATACGAGATTTTTTGCGGCTACTTTTCACTTGTTTTTTCATTTTAATTTAAACTTTATTTATTTTTTTTTCTTTTCGTTGTTTGTTTCAAATTTAATTTTGCACTTTTTACTTTCGTTCTATTTTTGTTTTTTGTTTTTTTTGTTTTTTTTTTTTTTTTTCTTCTCTTATTTCGATACATATAGCTCCGCAACGCGACAACAACCAGTTAGTTTAGGAAAGTCGTTAAACTTTTGGCATTATAACTATGTAACCGTATAGTAGTGGTACTAGTAGTGCCCGGTGTATACGAGTGGTTAAAAAATTTAATATATGCAGCTCGATCGTTCTACGAAAATTAGTTTATCCAATCAGACACAAGACCCTCGTAGTTTTAACAACATTAGACAGAGATGAAAGTTTACCGCAACCCTTTTACGATTATATGTATAATCAATATTTTCGAGAGAAGGAACAAAAGAGAAAAGAAAAAACAAAAATTGCAAAAAAGAAAAAGAAAAATGAAGAGAAAAAAAAAAAGGAAAAAAATAATTTATAAAATGGAAAGAAAATGTGATTATTTAATAAACAATATTACGTATCCATCGTAACGATGCGGTGAATGGAAACGGACGTTTCACGCAGTAGCGGAGCTGCAGCATCATGGAAATATCGGAAAACGCATTACAAGGTAATCTCTCTAGAGCTAGGCAACGCCGAGGCCGAGGGTGGGAGTGCAGCGCGAATTGTGATGCGTTTCCTTTGTACCCTGTCAAAACCCTGGTACAAGCCTGGTTACAGAATCGTCAGTAGGATGTATACCTACCTACCTACCTACCTACCTACCTACCTACCTACCCTACCTACCCTAGCTATCCGGTACAGCTACCCCATAGTGTATATGTCGGGTAGGATATAGCTCTTATAATAGCGGTTGCAGCCAGACATATAACATACAAGGTACACAACATGAAACATATATAACATTGGTGTAGTACAATAGTCGAATATTCTCTTCTCTTCTCTTCTCTTCTCTTCTCTTCATCCCCCTTCATATTCTATCGCCTCTTTCCAAGGGCCGCAATAGCCTCAGAGTAATTTGTTTGTGGCCGAGAGGTGGTGAATGTTCCGCGAGGGCTCCGTGGAACACCGCGGGAAATCGCATCTGTATATCCAACCACCCCCTGTCTATGTTCCTGCCCTACCCTTTCCCACCCTAACACCGTGGATGCCTTATAGATACACCAGTCGTAGTCGTAGGGTGAATTTCTGAAATCGGCCCAAAACGTCCCCGGCTACAAGATATACCTTTCAATTAAACCAGAAGACGGTAAATTATTCATCTCTCAGGGTGAAATGATGGACGCGTATAATGGACTGAAATAATCTCTGAATAACAATGAATTCATCGCGAACACATCAACCCATCATTCACCCTAGGTGGTCCGATCTTTACTCGACTTCCCTTACGCGATATTTCAACATGTCATCCGAGAAACATCTTCGCGAGCTTTTTCTCAACTTGCATCGGTCGGTTAGGATTTTCTGGCCATTTGTTATTCTTCCCAAACAATCATCGCGTTATTCGACCTGAGTGGTTCGATATTTCCTCGACTTGTATCGCTCGATATTTCAACGCCTTTTCTGCGAAACATGTCCGTCAGCTTTTGGCCAATTCGAAGAAACATGTTCGTTCGAGAGCTTGCAGCCAATTTGGATCATTAATCCATGCTTTTTGGCCATCTAGTCGATCAGTTAAGTCCCCAGATGCTTCAATTCTTCCTTGTTGAAACATGTTCGCGAGCTTTTGGCCTTTGTGCCTTTGTGACCATTTAACCGATCATTAAAGTCGAAAAAGTTCTACTTCACAGACAATCGGCACATCATTTGCCCTGGCTTGCCTCTTACTCCAGATTTCAAGATATCGTTGAAGGAACATGTTCGCGAGCTTTCCGCAAATTTGAATAATCGATTTCTGTTTTTTTTTTTTTTGCTGCGTTTTGGCCGGCGAATAAATTCCGAAAATTTAATCCCTTAATAAAAGACGTAGTTTAAACCCGTGGTGAATAAAACGTCCGATCATAATTACGTCCTGAGTAATGTACCTCGGTTATCTGCGGGGTGACCGCGTCCTTGGGGTTAAGGGGATGGCAGGATACGGGGGAGGGGTCTAGGAAGCGAGGCCACATTTCCTCGAGAGAAACTTGCCCGCTCTCCGTGTTGTACGTGACCGGACAATCGCCCGGAGTTCAGGGAGTTATCGGAGTGCAAATTGCCGGAGGTAGACAGAGATTACAAGTATATATACGTTACAGTGCAGTGAATTTATCGGTACGTTTGCAAAAAGCAAAAAAAAAAAGCAAAGAGCAAAAGTAAAAAAAAAAAAAAAAAACAAATTCTGCGGGCAAAAGACGAAGAGATGATCGTTGGTCAAACTATCGTGGTTTCTGACACTGATATCCTTCTCACCTACGGATCGAATAAGGACTCTCTCAATCAATCTCTAACGGGCATAGAAACGCGGTTTCAAGCTTGCAAATTAATTGTCTGCTTTTGCTGAGTAAGTATCTGCGGTGTATATGCTATGTGTTTGTATACGTACAGGTAGAGCTACTGGCTTGGTACTACCACCGCTAGTCAACTTGAAACTGATGTGAGCCAACACTATCTCATCGGTCCTCAACCTAGCCAAAGTATCCCAATTCAGGCCATCAGACTAATGGATTATTACACGGTTCTGTGAAGCCAGAAAACGATCATTCCTCGAGTGAGAAACGAGCGAGACTATCCGCACAGGTCAATTTCACGTTTTATAGGAATCAGCCCGGCTCGGCCGCATCAGGATATCGCGCTTTATCAACATCGCAAAAAGCCAGCTCAGCTAAACGCTGGGATTGGCGATTAGTCCTCTATCGCATCTTGCGCAACTCGATGCGATTTGCGGTGCTAAACCTCCCCTGCGATTTTACGGGCTGTTTAAAAAGCCCCGTTCTTTCTCAGGAAGACTCGAGTCCTTTTTAAACCAGGACCAGAAACTTGAACGAAGTGGATTCCGGCTGGGAATCACATCGTGGCAGTCGAGTTTCTATTTATTATGATACCGGATCGAGGAGACGAAGCTAACGAAGCGAGTGTTGACTGAATCGCACTCTGCTTTCCGAGCTCACAAAAGAACCTGGAAAGTACCGAGGGACCAGTTTTTGAACCGAGGCGAAAAATCTCTTTCAAAAAACGGTTTGGTACTGAGAATCGGTTGTGAGGTGTGCAAAACCGAAACGCGACACTGAGGACCTTTTCACAAGAGTTTTTTCACCGCGTTTTTCAGATACTTTTGCATCTTCACTTTAGTTTTTTTTTCACTTTTCTTGTTTGCTGGTCTGTTGAGCGCTCAAGTGTGCGTGGAGATCAAACGGGCGGAAGCCGCCAGTGGTTGGGAAAATTTCTTGGTCTAATTTTCGGCGATGTTACTGCGCGGTTACGGTTCCTTTCTGTTTTTCACCGGAACTGGATTCGGCCCCGGCTCGTTAGGCGCGTTACGAAATGCAAAAATAAATTGTGTTTTTTCGAATTTCAAGGGGTCGTAAAGCGGGAAAAGGGGCCGTAAAAGTACCCTCAGCTTTTTATTTTTACGATTCGAAAAGCTGCCGGCAAGCGGTACGCCTACGCGGTTATCGCCTAATTTTTATTCCCCGTTTTTCCATCGCAGCCGAATCAATCAACCAGAAATAAATAAAAAAAAAAACTGGAACTGTGGCGCCGCCGAGGTAAGAACACCCCGGAAATTCAACCCCTTTATGTTTTCCTAACGAGAAACGCTCCTCGCTTCGCGACGCGAATGGTGACTCAACCCATATAATTGTCGACAAGTTTTCACTGATTCGTAGATAGATTGACGCTCGCATTTGCTATGCACCCCTCTAGCAAGCCAAGGGAGTTTCCCTGTCGCCTGTCGGTCCTGTCGTCCTGTTGTCTCGCTAATGCATGTGCAGGGTCCCATAAGAAATCTAGTAGCTGTAAAATATTTCCGACTATTTGAAAACCCGAAGGTGTGAGTAGAGTAGTTTCCCGAATGACAGCTGCCGGACTCGGTCCACTATTCTCTGAAACGTGCGGAAACGTAAGCTCTCGACACTTTTCCGTATAAATCTAAACCCGGAGGGCGGCTCGGGCTGCTTTGTCGTCAGTTTCGACACAGATGTTATGTTAAATCTCTACTTATTCCATCTCCACCTAACAGTTTACATTAATTCGTGTCTGCACGGTCCGTAATCGCGACAGGTCCCTCATTACGTCTACATCTCTCTTAATTACTCGCTGAGCTTCTTCTCGCTCCGCAGTGTCGAGTCGTATTCCGTAGATTTTAGCATAACGACTCCGTCGTGTATGCGGGGTTTCAGAGTTTCGCGAAACGGGTTCACCGCCGAGTTTTTTTCGAACTCGAACCTCTTCTTTCCCCAAGAACATTTATTTTACACACGTTTCACACCGGAATACCGACACCTCGGATTTGCCGGTTCGATTGCACTTCGAGAAAAACGCATCCAGCTATTCCAGCCTCCGAATGATCATCCCCTTTAAAATCCCGCCTCTCTTTCTCTCTCTCTCTCGCTTTCTCTCCTCGGGATCCTTACCGGAGACGACGATATCTTTTAGGAAAGGCTCTTTCCAAAGAAGAGCCATGCATCTCTCGGCTAATAGAGCCAAAGTGTTGCCCGCATGCCTGACTACCAGCTACCTTAGATCAATTTATTAAACTTAGTTAAACTTAGTGGTTCATTTTATATCTCAAAGTCTAGTGTAAAGGTTAGCGGCGATATCTTAGCGGCTAAGTACACGCCGGACAAAGTGGGCATACGTACGTATACATATACGTATTCATCCATCCATCCACGTACTTTGAACGACGTCTGTGTGCGATCGGTTAATCGGCTGTTTATGTGGTAATTTTAGGTAGTATAGGATTAATAGTTACCAGGATGAAACCGACTATTAAATTAGTAGCTGGCTGCATAATTGGTGTTTACGATTTACGCTCCGTTTCTCGATTCTACACGCGGCTATATCTAATTCGGGAGTAATTCTCGGGTTAATTGACCCGCGCCACCGATCATCCGGCGAAACATCGTCTCTGAGCTGTTCGAGAGTCGATTTCGCGCGGAATCGGTACGAGAAGATCTCAGGACGAAGAGTTGCGATACCGATAAGTCGCGTTCATGGGTATAATCCAGTGTGAAACAGTAGGCTGAAAGGACAGCGATAAATATGAGGTGTGATAAAATTCATTGCTCCCTAAACGGCGCAGTGAGATATCCCCGGGGTACAACTTGGGGGTGAATTTTTCACCCCGGTATATCGCGCTCTAGGGGAAATATCGGTTTTGCGATTTGAGGATTTGCGGACTTTCGAGTTTGCTTCGTGATTCCATCATGGAGGATTTTCACGAAGAGAATTCTCGGCTTTCATCTTCGTTTCTCGCATCGTCATTGCAAGGCAGTAGATCCAAGGAGAAGAGAGAGATACGAGGAGAGTGCAAGTGAGCAAGGAAGGAATACCGCGATCGTATCTCTTTGGTACACCGATGCAACTGGGACGCTGTGTTCCCCGGCGTGGTAATGAGTTACTTTAGACTCCGGAGTGACGCCAGAGTGTTATTTAATACCGGAGGATACTGCCTCGGGCACGAACCACTAATATTGACAACGACAAAGTAATTTGTTAGTCATTCAACCGCTGAGCCGAGTTCGGGAATATATATGCTATATCCCCGCTACACCGATGTACAAGAATACCAAACGGTGACCGACTTGACTGGTCAAACGTGTTACCCATACAACTTATCGGTCAATTCCGACGAGATCTCACAACCTTTGCTCGACGAAATGATCAAGGAATCGAATTGATCTTGTTTTCTTTGTTTTTTTCGTCATGAAGGAATCGAACTCTCGTGTGTAGGTGTGTTAACTCCGTTGACTTTGTTGGAGGGATCGAGAACCTTCTACCATGTGGAGAACTCTGAATTTTAGTGAAGGAGTCGAACCTTCAGGTATGCGTTCGTCTTGGGTACAGCGACAGACTCGTCAGTGGGGCTGAGCCACTGTACCCTGCCCTAGACGCGGCGTGTCCGGTAGTGGACGTTAGGTATTATTAGGAATCGGTATATATACGAACCGAGCGTCTGTCATAGCACTAGCGAGAGAGATGTAGCTAGGCGTAGCCGCGTAGCGGGCGTATTAGGAATTATGTGAGTCCCCAGAGTCAATTCGGTAAACTGGGAAGTAGGACGATGCGCGGTGTGATTCTTAGAGTGAAATAGGCGAAAGATTTTATAATTAATCTCACTGCGTGAGTGGTCCGTAATCCAGAGAGGCTGGTGGATAAGTATTGATCTTGTTCCTTCGGAGGGGTTACGGGGACCGGTCCAAATATAAACGAGTCTCGCGTTTTACGTAACAAAGGGCGGAATTTCCTGCCTCCCTAACGATCGTGACCTAAAAAGAATCGAAACTCACCCTTTCTGACGATGCCACTAATAAATATGGGGGTTAATGTACCAGCGACATTACGGAACGTGGATTGTACCCAACTGCATCGCTCAACGGAGCTCAGAGTTTCCTGAACTTTGATCGATGGTTTGGAGAACCGAGATGCGTTTTTGATAACAAAAAATTCTGTATCTTTGAAAATTTTTGGGGGAAATCAAAATTCCAAGATCTATTCCGGAGGAGATTGTTCGAGGAAAATAAACAGCCCTTAAACATTTGAATGGGTCAAACGGTTCGCCTTATATCGCGTTAGAAGGTCAAAGTTGACTTTTTAAGGGTGAGAATCTGCGGATTGAGACGCGCTCGTTCGATGCCATCGAATTTTAACGTATAGTAAATTTCTGGGCTTAGAATAAATCGGTAATTAAAGTCGATGAAGATAATGGCGACTCTGTACGTCCTCGATGGTCAAGACGGCTTTGAAGGTATATACGAAACGAGCTAACGACGAAATGTATAATAATTAGTCGCGAGGTATCGAGGACCTTTGATTATGACCCTTTGACAGAGGGCAGGTACTTCTGCTCGTCAATTCCAATCCTGATAATTACTCGAACTCGATTTCTAAGCATTCTGGGAGAGACGGGAAACAAACGGGTATCGTTATGCCCGAGGAACTTGAATCCGTCGTAATACTTTAAGGGCCTCTTGTTATCGTCGAGATCGAAATTCGTTGTTAGGACTCCAATATATATATATATATACGTATGTATGTATGTAGATCGTAATCAAGATCGGCACGAACGTCATCGTTCATTTAAAAAACCGTTAAATTAACTACGAAAAGAATGTATTTAAATTTAAACCATTTTTTCCTCTCATTCTTTTCCTTCTTTTTCCTCCATTAATTCCGTGTTCACGAAACTTGGAAATGTTGATATTCAGATATTCCCAACTCTAAATTCTACTTGTAATAGATCCTAGGACCTCGATCGTTGCCAAAAGTGAAGAAGTGTCGGACCTTCCCTATTCGTTATAGGCTAACTGCGGTAATAGTTTCACCCTAGACGACTGCCACGAGACGTCGAAACCGGCTAGGGAGGACAGTCCGTGGTTTTGAGAGGCTGGTTTACGAGAGATTTATTTTCAATTTCAAATTCATATTTTCTTTTATTTTTTTTTTCTTTTTCTTTTATTTGCATTTGGTGAATTCACGATGGCATATACATACATATATATACCGGCGCACAGGGTTGTTCGTCTCGAATTTTTCTCTTGTTTTTTACGAGGCGATCAATCACGTTTGTTTTTCGAAATGAAACCCCCTCCGAAACGAGATCCAAACTCCAGCCTATACCACGATCTCGAAGAAAGACACTATGCCTCTTCTTCTTCTTCTTCTTCTTCTTTTTCTTCTTCCTCCTTTTTCTTTTTTTTTTTTCCACTTATTTTCCCACTGCCGCCGAAAGAGGCAAGGGATCGCTTAAATAAACGGGCTAAAATCACCGGGCTGTGTGTTGTAAAATCGAATGAAACGAGGATCCGGACCAAAAAAAAAAAAAAGAAGAAAAAAAAGAAAAGGAAGAAAAAAAAAAAAAAAAAAAGAGAAATGAATACAAGGAGACAAATGTTTGTAATGTCGGTGTACCCAAGTATCAAGGACCCCGTACCTACCCTTAATATGAGCGAGGGGAAACGCACCGCGTTTCAATTAAATACGGGATACGAAATTTATGCTTCCCAAGAATATATATATTATATATATATATATAAGTTGAATAATATATTCTCGCCAAAAGTTAAAAGGCTTTTTTTTTTGTATTAGGTATATATGCGGGGGAGAAACGTTAATTGATGGACCTTACGGCTTCTTGAAATTAGTTTTTTTTTTTTTTTCTTTTTTCCATTTCCCTCCCTCGCGTTTCGAAAGAGAAAAAATAGGAAATGAAAAGTAACCGTGCAGCAATGATTGTTGAAGAATTTTTTTTTTTCCTTCGCCCCCCTTAATCTTATCGACTTTATTAAAACTTGTGTAATTGAATAATTTTCGTTCTCTCTTTCCCCAATCGCATCAGAGAAGAGCGTTTTTTCTCACTACGAGACTCGGGATTTTTTTTTTTTTTCCATTTATTTAATTAATATTTCACCCCCACGCTTCGGTATCAATCCCGTTAATCTTCGAAGAAATGAAATGTTGCGGAAGAAAAGTAAATAAATTATAATACCTATGTAGCACCTATATACCTATATGAACGAAGAAATCAATTCGCGTCTTTAATCTCCTAGGTATTCAAAAAATCTCCGTCGAAATATATTTCTCTACTTCATTCTCCCTCAGGTCCCGAAAGCTTTAAGGGAAGGACAAAAAAATCTTTTGAACTTAGAAACAGAGGAAAATAACTCGTCAAACTGTCACTTGACAAAGCAATTTTCCCCTGAATACGACATAGTAGCTGTTGGTACCCTACCTCTACCTTAGACACGGTTAAAGTACCAAGATTCTGCAATACTTGTCGCGGGAGCATCTCTTTTATACAAGGAAATTGGAATGATGTCTATGAGTCTCCGCTGTCAGGACAGACACAGATATAGAAGAGAATGGGAAGCTGAATGACTTATTTATCCGTGTATGAATTTCGCGATTTTTCAGTATTTGGCAAAACGCGTTATAAGTGTTTCCCTTGGTGCGATCGAAGATCGAGATCCGAACATCTCCTTTTGTTTCCCGCAGCCCTTATAGCAGCTCTTATTCTTTGTATTAGTTCCCTAGGAATCTGACATCTGCAGGCTATTCCGTGCGGAGAGACAACCGTGAAACGGAATATTATAGGACGAGGAGGACCCCAGGCGAGTAGGAAAACGAGGGATGAGGGGGGAGAGCGGGGGTTTTCACGATACGACCAAATTGAAATTCAAACCACCAAATAACTCAAATATCTGAGCTGCCCGGAGCTTAAGGGTCGTCTTAGGTTCCATCCAATCTTGCAGCGTTCGATGCGGTCGTAAAATTGAAAGCAAAAGATTTTTTTTCTCTCCCTACTCTCCGCGGGGGGTAGGGGTGGGGGTGGGGGTGTAATATACGTAATACCATGTAGATATGATATGTAATATAAATTTATGACGATATTGAAAATTTGTTTCATAGGGGTGGGAGAAGCGCGGCGTAATTAACCCCGCAGGAAGATATCCCCGTTCCGCTTACCCCTTTCGCAACGCGAAATTTTTTTCCCCCTTCGATATTATGGCGTGGGATGATATTAT
This sequence comes from Tenthredo amoena, assembly GCA_963966615.1. NCBI lineage: Eukaryota > Metazoa > Arthropoda > Insecta > Hymenoptera > Tenthredinidae > Tenthredo > Tenthredo amoena. Next base: position 2,066,230 of record OZ016495.1, on the reverse strand, counting down.
GGTTATATATATATATATATACTTCTTAGCGTTACACAGTGTCATTAATTTTCCTGTCTTATATTCATTAATAACAGCCTCGGAAACATTTTCTAACGTGTCACAGCTACGGGGTAGCTACGGGGTAGCTGTGAGGTACAAGCTCGAGCCGAGCGTTGGCTGCTTTTGTCTTCCGCGAGTTCAGTAGTCTTGCATTCATGACGTCACCAACCCCCCATCCCCGTGGAAGGATGAGGGAAAACTTTTCACCTTCTCACCCCGCTTCTCGATAAAACTTTCAAACTTTCACCCTTTACCTTGCTGCCTAGTCTACCGCGCACTGCTGTAAAGGAATAGAGAATCCCCGGTGATCTATGGCCGAGAAGACACCGACTCGAAGTTTCACCTTTAATATACAACTCGGTAAATCATGGAGAGAAGGGATACCGTATTAATTGTGATAGCGGACGATCGCGACGAATTTTTACCCTCCCAAAAAGTCCGCGAGCACAACTTTCTCGCTCACAGATCAGTTCCGTCGACACTAGTTTATTGGCCGAGTTACCTTTGCCGCGAGAAAGCGCTAGGCGCGCGACGCCATCTGTCGTTAGCGTCCCGAACTAAATTCTTCGTTTTATATCTCCTGCGAAGTATAACGTAAAGTTTTTTTAGTTCCTCGAAGGTAAAGCAGCAGTTTTGAGCACATGTTAAGCTCGAACCAGCTGCACTTGGAATTTCCAGGTAAGTTTTGTGCAAATAAAATGGTGGATACCGTTTTTGTATTCCTTTGGAAGGTGGAACGCGACTTTGACTATTCAGTAGTTATTAGTGGGGTTCTACAGCTACGGTGGAAGTGAACTTATGCATAATTAATGTAACTACAGACTGAAACTTTTCATTTCTCCGAAGCAGCCCGAGGTAGATAGGCGAACCCACTCTTCTACGATCGAGTTAGTAGCTGAAATAGCAGCCTAGTAGAACATACGCCATTTCCTAATTATATACTATTACTCCCTTCCATGCCCGTCCCAGATGGTATATCCATAGTCCCAGTATCGAGTGGTACGTTATATATGCGTGGTACGTATATATATATATATATATATATATATATATATGTACGTGTACGCATATAAGGTACACCTAGCCTATACCCGTCAACGGGAAGCCCTGGTGAGACGCCGACGTGCCGCGTAAGGCGTGTTAACCGCGTGTGTCGTGCGTTCCGCAGCGCGGAGCGCGGCACCCCGTTGGATATCCATTGTCCTCTAATGGTTGGGCGGCTGGCGGCGAAGGGTCCGCCATACACACGGTACTTTGCCAAATTATTGACATAACCTAACGCTCTAAGCTCCGGCGATCGATATCGGCCGCGTCTTTTCTTTGATAAAACATATACCGAATAAACGAAACCCATATATTTCACCTATAGCTTGTATAAGAGCGACTAACGTCTCGGCGAAATGTGACAAAACAACCCAGTACAATATCCTGTATCATCAATAAATGCGCCCAATAATACGCGAAACGGGGCGTATATCTCACCGCGATTGAACCCGAATGTTATTCCGTTTATAAATGAACTTATTTCGCGATATAAATGTTCGTTAATACTAAAAGAGACCCGAATTCGCTCTCTAGGATCCCCAGAAAAGCACGGGAAATAACAGATGGCGCTGACCGACGACCTAGAGGGCGCCACCGGCGAGTCTTGATAATTTTCGAACGATGAGAAGCAGTTTGAAACAGTTTGTATGGAAAAGAAACTGATCGATATATCTAAGGGAAGGAATTGTTCGTAGAATTTGGTATTCTGGTTTGTTTTTCTTTAATATTGAATTTCAATCTCGGTCGAGTCGCGCGACTCGCGGTTTTATCCAAAGATGTGATTTTTTTAATTCGTTTATGTTGTTTTTTTTTTTTTTTATTTTGTTACGTTTTCTCATTCCACAACTATGAGATCGTCGATTGCTGTTTAAATTGCGATTCGAATTCTAGTTTCACTTCAACTTCTGCGTTCCACCGAACGAACCACCTACCTAACCTCCCTACCTGTTTCGCTACGTTGTGGAAATTAATTACAAGTTTAGCGACAGTTACGATCGTAATGGTACTGGCAGGAGTGCAACGGCAACTCGTTCAAATGCGTAATAGTACAACTAATATTAATCTCGCAATGCAATACAGTGCGCAGCGAAGTCTAGTATATATGAGGTAAGGTTCCGCTCAGACTTTACCAACTCCGCGACTTGATTCTACTATTTCAATCACAGAATTATACAGAAATTCAACCAGATCTAACGATAGCTCGATTATTTAGCGACTCTATTTTCTCCGAGGGCTCGGATTCAAAGACGTACGACGTGACGAACGGAGGTATAGAAAAAGAAAAATGATGATTTCTTTTTTTTTTTTTTCTCTCCCTTTCGTTTTGTTTCAAGTGATTCGTGAATTCGCTGGTAGAGTGCAGCAATCAGAAGTAACGGTGAAACTCAATTATCCGGTTCGATTACCGCACGAAGCCTAAAGCGCGGGCCCTTATTTGTTTAGTCACGCCAGCGACAAGATCATCGATTTTAAGGGTTTGGAGTGGAAAGTGGAAAACCCAGGGGAAAGGAGAGAGAGTTGCCTTTTTCTTTTTCTTTTTTTTCTTTTTCTTTTTTTTTTTTCTTCAAGTAAATGAACGAAATCTTTGTTCAAATTCAAGCCTGGTACCAGCGTACTGAATCTACTCGAGTCTCTCTTCAAGTCGTTCTCTCCTGGATTGTGCTTATCGCAAGTCGATTCGAAATTCCCTAACTCACTCGACGCGCTCGGTGGACCGTGTAAAGTGACCTTCTTCAACCGTTTTCAATCTCACTGACACACGCACACAAACGCATACATTTTTTTTTTTCTTTTTTTTTATTTTTCTCTCGTTTCAACCCCACGTAACGAACCGCGGCTCTACCGTTAATCGAGAATTCGTAACTCGCACCTCGGGAGAAGACCGCGATTCAACTTTGTCATAATAGAATACCTCAGCGCCGTGCTGTACCCGCCGCCAGTCTCTCCACGTATTTCGAAGGACCAGAGAGAATGGAAAGATCCTATTCTCCAACCAGCCAACTTTGGAGCTCGAGGTTTGCGCGAAGTGGTTCAAAGCTTAGTTCAAAGCTCCTCACTGGGTTCCTGAAATTTCAAAGTGGGTAGGTACCCATCCACGCCGTGGAACTCTATCCACGATATTAGAAAAGCACATATGTCTTTCCAAGGACTCGTATGAAAACCGATTGGGAATACCAGCGAGGTTGAACATCTTTCCGGACACTGGTATATCGACGGATCTTATATACACTTTGAGAAAATAGAGACCGGGGGGATTACTCGCGTTTCTTACTCGCTTCGCTTTACTATTTGCATTTACGAAGACGATCTACAACGCGTCTGTAACTCCGGTTCGAACTTCGAACCAACGCAACGGTTGGGCAGCTTTCGAAACGAAACAGTCTGGTACTCAACTCTTGAATAAATGCCCTGTAAAAAGAAAAGGAAAGTAAAAGGAAAGGAAAGGAAAGGAAAGGAAAAGAAGGTAAGCGGAGGAAAAAACAGCCCGCGGAAAAAGGCGACATCTCCTTGCATAATTTATAACCCAACTTTAACGACCATGCTTTTAATGTTCTTCTACTTTTTACCTTTCCCACAGCAGTATAACGCCACGACATTTAGGTTCTCTACTTTATTTCCTCTTATACATCGTACTCTCCTTATTCCTCTACTTCGTATCCTCATTCTAATTCCGGTATCCAATATTTCCGAAATTTCTTCTTCACCACCGCCAAAGTCCTTCGTCTCGATGCAGTCGACTCGTATGTAAATGGGAATTTACATTGTCAGCTAAAACAGTTACGTCAAGTCAGCTTTATCTGTTAAAGCTCGCGGTACACCGGCCCGGTAAACTTCACTGTCTCGCGCAAAGCTCCCGTCATGTTTTTCACCCCGAAACACTACCAGGCCAGGATATGGACTGCGAGATGCGATGCAGTGGAAAGAGTCAGTCCGCGGTGCGGCTATGTACGTACGTACCGTCAGACGTACCGAGGGAATCGAGCCCGAACCAGTCAGAGCTTTACGGTTCACCGTTCAGGGATTGTGGATATGTAAGGCATAGGTGAATCACATATGTACGTCGTGCGATTGTAAATTAATAGGAACGTCCTTAAGCGCGGAGAGTTCCCGTGTGGTTGAAAGTAATTTGCAAGTTGAACGTTTTTTGGAGAGGTAAGAGAGCGGGGTAGGTTTCCGCTCCTCCCTGGAAGGAGACGAACGTCTTAAATTACTTTGTTTGGGAAGTGTTCCCTACCAAGTTTCCTAATTTCGTTTAGTTCTTCGTCTTTGGTCGCGCGAGCCATGGCCAACGCGAAAGAATGAAAATGTAATAAGCGGGGAAACCGAGGATCGCGAGGACTCGGTACCGTCACAAATTCAACGGGCGAATCGCTAACTCGTAACTTCTCGGTACTCGGTACCTACTTTTACCTTTCGTACAATCCGTATACCGGTAATTGACTAGATATTAAGGGAAACTGTTTTCGAGATCAAGGACTACGGGCGCGGGCGCTGGCGACGCTACCCACCTACCCTTCTGGAAACCCGATCCCATGATCCCGCTCCTGGTTACTACCGACGAAATTCCTCCGGCTCAAGACTTGTTTGAATTAATTTTCTCTAACGACCTGCACACCTGTACTTTAATTATCATGAAACCCCTTTCTACAGGTCTTCAGCTCCTCTCTTAACTTAAACGCCGGGTATTTGTCACCAGGACGTATAACAAAAGGACAACCAGCTAGCAGCTAGCTATACCTTAGCCTAAAACTGGGTTTTCCCGCTCCTAGGCACTCGCTAATAATTCCTCCCCGTAAATGACCCTCTTTTTCTAGGGCTTCGGGTGTACCGAACACAATGGCTCCGACCAACCAATTTCCCCTAGTTTTCAGGTTGATGGCGAATATCGAACAGGCTCTGGCTCCCCGGGAGCCGCTAGTCCCTTCCCGTAACTTTAAATTGCACTATTTCCAAAAAAAAAAAAAAAAATAAAAAAAAAAAAACTCCTCGACGAATCTAAACTTCGAACGTTCCAGATTCTCAGCCTTGTAGTACGTGTACCGCGTTAAGCCGTTGTTTCATACGAGGTTTTCGTATACGAGGCGAACGAGGTAAAACAAAGAGGCGAAAGAGTCTTCTTATTTCCAGTGATTTCAATCAATTGATAAGTATTAAAGAAAAGGAAAAAGGAAATTTTTAAAAAGCAATTAGCCTCCGAGGGCCGTGAACTTTTCAGATTCTGAGAGACAATAGGTTTGTTGTTTGATAGCATAAAAGGGTCCGTGAATGAGAGGGCAGATCGGGCCAAGGGAGGGTTTGGGTTTGGGTTTGGGTTCGGTTGGGTCGGGTAGGGTGGAACTCCCTTCCACCAAGGATTCCTGGAAATATCAAAAGGGGTCGAAGCCATTGGTCCTCTCTTCCGGAACCTTTTGTCCAAATAATTAGCAGTATCGATGATCCGTTCACAATGGGTTTATTAATTGATGAGGAAAGCCGGTTGTCAGGTTTCTTTCACCGCTCCTCTGTAATGTCCTCAATGGTATTCTCCCGATCACAGCTGCAGAGATGAAAGAAGAAAATTCAATTTTTATTTCCTCTTTTCATATCATCATCGTCATTATCATCCCCTCGGTAATTATTCCGGGAATATAGGCGCGATAGACGATTGAAAAGAGTCCGACACCTCGTATTTCGATCGGCGAAAAAAAAAATAAGGGGTAGAAACCTTTTACGGCATTGGGGGGGTGAAAATGGCGAAGAGGGACGATAGACGAGGAATAAATAAAAGCGAAACAAGTAAAACAGAATAAAAATAAAGGACCCGTTGAATAGAAATCCCATCACGCTCTATCGAGGAGGAGAGTTGGATTTGAGGTAGCGAGAGGTTGCAGGGTCTGGCATCAGCGACTCCTTAAGATGGCCAGGCACGACCGCAAACTCCCTTACCCCAGCATACCGGTATCGGCGATTCTATTGTTCCAAAAATTCCATCCGAAGGAAATAAAAAAGGAAAGCTTAACCACGTCTGTTCGGTGCACTAGCCGTATCCTCCTCCGGGCAAGATATGAATAAGAATTCACCCCGGCCACTGGCCAGTCTGACCTGTAATCAGCAAAATAGAAGGGTCACTGTGTGCCACGGATACAGATCGACACACCAAACTGAATAAACGAACGTTGGAGTGGGAGACACTAGTTTGTCTTTCGGTTAGTAATTTGGAACGAGAGAATACGCGACGCTGCGATCAATGGTCGCGGAGAATCTTCTCTCCACGATCCTTACGAGTAGGAATAAGAATAAGAACAAGTGTTGACTGACATTGCGAGAGGCTGTGCAGCATGAGGATTGCACGTTTTATATCCGAGCTATTCGATCACGGAAAGGCAATAAATCTGTTGCAGAGATAGCTGGGAGAGTGGAGGAAAAGAGCTGTTTAAAGCTGATGGAAGATTGCGGAATACCTCGACGGTGGTTTCGGCTAGGAACTATTTCCAGTAGCGAGGAGGGTTGAAAGGGATCGGGGTGCCTAGGATATCAACGATGTGTCCTCTGTCTCTCGCTGTTGCAGCACAAACGTTCTGGCCCTGTTTACCAAACAGCCAATCAAACCTTCGGCTACCCAATTTTCCATGAGCAGTCATGAGCTAACAATGTACAAACGAACTCCTCCTCGTTCTCGTCCTCTGCTTACTTTTCAATTATTTCTATTTCTATTTCTGACTCGCTAGTCGAGTCTCGTCTGGCTTTACTCAACCGGTCCGTTCGTCTACCATCATCCCTGGGAACCGAGGAAGAACCATTACCAGAGCTGTTTAGCCAGCGGATTAAAGATCACACCGCATATATATATTCCCTTTCGTTGAAAAATGTGCTTTCGATGATTGGATATTCCGGTAACGGTTTATGATTAATTAATTGCGTTATCGAACTCAGGCATGGAAAGACGTGGAAGGAAACTCACCCTGGAAGACCAGCCAGCACAACCACCACCACCGCCAGTTGGTCGTTCGTTGAGCCAGACGAACGAAAAGTTTCGTGCGGAGATAGGAATCGCTTCGCAGGGCTTTCCGTGCAAATTGAAAACTGTAAGTTAGACGCCCCTCCGTCGCTCTGCTCCCTTATCAGTTTTTGTACATTTTTCCTTACTTTTTTTTTCCTCTCCTTCTTTACATTCTCACTTCCTTTTTCCTTTTTTTTTTTTTTTCTACTCTTTCTCTTGTTCGCCGGACGTTTTCTCATATCTATACTGCCGAGGTACACGATACTCTCCACCGAGACCATAAGTGGTCGATACATACGTTCGCGAGCTTTTCGCCGGATCGACAACCCCCGAATATCGAAGCTCCTCTCTCCCTCTTCATCGAGGACGATTCGCGTCCTGAGCTTGCGGCCAACACCTTGATATAAAAACGCGAAAGCCAGGAAATAACGAAATAGTAGAGAATGGAAGACGCGGGGATATTCAAAGAGCAAAGAGCGAAGAGTGGCGAAAAGTCAAAGGCCAAAAGCTTTGGCGTTCGGTTTCGCGACTCATCAGAACCGTTCCACGGATCCCATCGGTATTTATCTCCTGTTCAGAGGAGCTGGTCTGTTGTTCTCGCGAAAATTTCTCGCATTGTTCATCGCTTTTTGAATTCTCTTTCTCTGTCTCTATCCATCTTCCTCTCTTTCCAATTTTCTTTGTGTCCCTTTCTCATCGACGGTTCTTTATTCCTCGATGCAGGACTGAACCCGTCTCCCTTTCTATCTCTTCCCTTTTTACTCGCTTCCTCGCTTCCTTCCTCACTTCCTTATACTTCCTCTCAAACTTTCTCGTGGTTTTCTATTATTCTCACCCTTCCCCCACGCCGTCCAGGTACGAACCCGGAAAGTTTGAACATCCGCGAAGATAATCGAATTTTTACTTTCAACTTGTATAATGCTGGGTGCTGCTGCTGCTGCTGCTGCTGCTTTTGCTTCTGCTTCTGCTTCTGCTTTTGCATCCTCCGCCCTCTCGTCCTTCGCTAACGTCCCATAATTCAGTTCTTCATACATATATCTACGTCTACATGCCTATATATCATCAAGAGGGGTCTCCTTGTTCAGGTAAATTCTGGAAAACGAGTAGAGGGTTGTTCACGCGTTCACTTGAAAGCCGAAGAATAGAATCTAAAAACAAGGGTTGATTATTCGATCACGACTTGAATATCGCCGGACTTGATTAACCTTTTCTGATGCCCAGAAGAAATAAGTAAAAATTGAACGGAAAGAAAAAAAATGAAAAAAAGACAAAAAAAACGAAAAAAAAAAACGAAAAATTGACAAAAGGATCGTTCGACGGCCCAGATATATTTTCTAGGATTAAAACGATATCGGAAAATATCCCGCGGTTCGTCATTAGAAATTCAAATTAACCCGAAGTCACTGCGGTGACTAACCCGTCAGGGACAGCACGGTACTGCATATTTATTAAACGCGAACATCCTTGCAGTGGATGTATTTATTCATTCATCTCGTTCCCTCTCTCTTTCTATTTCGAACCAATACGCACGAAGAGCTAACGTCGGATTGATATCCTGCGGTATTAAAAATATATCACGTATAGTTAAGGACCCAGACGGAATTACAATTAGGCCGGTAACGTATTCAGGCTATTCCGTTTTATTTTTCAAATTTTTACGTCCGTTTTTTTTTTTTATTCCTTCCTTTTTTTTTTTTTTTTTTCCTTTTCTTTCGGCAACACGCGAAACTCGGCCTAATCCGAAATCAATCCGATCTCCGAGGGGTGAGACGAACCCCGCTTTGCAAGCCCCCTACCCCTTCACCCCGAAAATAATTCTAATACGAGTAAAAATTACCCTTCTTTTTTTTTTTTTTTTATGGGAAATTAGAACGTTTCGAATTCGGACTGTCGTCGTCGGAATTGCACGCTGCAGTTACGGTAGCCGAGAAAAAGGTGGACGAGGTGATTCCCCGTCCCTTTTGTTTCTTTTTCTCTTTTTTTTTTCCGTTTTTTCATTTCATTTCATTTCATTTTTTTTGGTGGAATGAAATTTAGCAAATTACCTCTGTCTCTTTACCCTTACCTAGTTTACCCAGACAGAAAGTCCCCCGTTTTTTACTTCCTTTTACACGGTGCAACGCCGGGACCGGGAACAGAACCGGGAGCTGGAATCCAGTTCCTCCGACTCTCCTCTTCCTGACAAATACGAATTCATTTTCGCATTAAGCTCCCGTCGCGTGTGTTTTTAAAAGAAGAAATCCACCCAGAGACCGATAAAGAGACTGGGGAAACGGACAAACACGCTTTTCCCTAGGATCCATCTGTTTAAACAATTAATTTCACCCCCTACGAATTCCGAATTAATTAAGAATACAAAAATAATACGGGGAATAAAATAGGGGATGATGAATTCGCGGACATCATTTTTTTTTTTCACTTCACTCACCGTTCGTTACTTAAATGTGTGCAAAAATGGATTACGAAGGGGGTGAACGAAAGTGGCTTTTCAAGGGTGCGAAGTTCCGATAGAGATTTCTACGTATACAAAATAAATTATTGATCAAATTTACCAACGGCTAGCGTTATACGTACGGCCTTAATTCCTCGGTGAAGAAGGGAGGAAATCCAACCCCGCGACACGATCGGAAGAAAGCCCAGGTCGGACTTTCCCTTTCTCTCCTTACGAACACTAGGACGCGGCTTTGGCGCCGAATTGGTTGGTTGGCACGCGGTACAATAAATAACCTTCCAAGACGGTTGCCTGTATTCTAATACGAACATTCGTATTCATTTGGTTTCTCAGCCAGTCCTACGAACAGCTCCCCTTAACCACCATCGACAAAGCAACTTTCTACCACCGTAACATATACGCACAGGCATTACACGTATATGGCATCTATTCCTGGAGTGAAATTCACCAAAATCCCAAGACCAGTAGTAGCCTAGCTCATACCTAGTCCTCCCCGCTACAAGGGTTGTTGTTTTTTTTTTTTTTGTTTTTTTTTTCCCCCCCGAAATAGAACGCCGTGTTGTGTAATATATGGCGTTCTATATCACACCCCATCGCCTAACCGAGGGACGAGGGAACGGATTACCCGAATTCTAAATTGGGATAAAATTGGCATAGAACTAGGATTTCACTTGAACTGTAAAGAGAAATTACAAACGCAAAAACTGGGAGCGAAGCGATCGATTTCGTGATTTCGTTCGGCGGGAAACAGGGGGGTGCAAAATGTCGGTCGGTGTTATTCAACGGGGTGTTGGGATGACCGAAAGCTTGTGCAATTCGAATTGCGAGACACTCGCTACGAGCAAACCCCGATATACTCGAGGACGATTAAACACGATGTAACAGACGGCAAATTGGTGTTAGAGAACGTGGCGGGGGTTGAAGAGGGAGGGGGGGAGGGGGGGGAAAGGGGGTTGAGGGTAGGAAAATTATGATCCAATCTTCATCCCTGTGAAATCTATACGCGCGTACATCTGTACCTGGGTTACCGCGTGTTGTGGATACACTGTGCTTTCGTTACGAGAGATATTCTCATTTGCCAATCGAGAACCGCGTTGTAACAAGTCTATTTCTCATCAAGCGGGGGAAAAAGAAGAGGGGAAAAAAAAAAAAATTGAAAAATTGTGATTAAAAATAATTAGAAAGCAGAAAGAGAGAAAGAAAAAAAAAAAAAAGAAAAAGAGAAAACAGAAAACGCGAAAACCCCGAGAAAAAAAAAATAAATAAAAATGGATTCGTATTCCGTGTTTCGAAAAAAAAAAAAAAAAAAGAAAAAAAAGAAGTACGCGGCGGTGAATCCAATTCAACAAAACCAATCCGGGTCACCGTCTGACAGAATCCATTTTATTTTTTTTTTTTTCTGCAATATTTATATACATATGTGTGGATATATTTCAACCGTGAACAACCGCGTGTCAAGTTTCAGTGCAATTGTGCCTTCATGACGGAATTGAAACTCTAATTAATTCGTCAGTGTAGAAGGTCGAGGTATGAATCATTTCGCGGTAGCTATATACGTATCCGTTCGTTACGTGGGATATCAACTGCGAGGTGATTTTTATCGTTTCGTCATTATTGCTATAGTAGAAAAATTTCATCTGGAGATTAATTACCGAGCTAATGGATTTCCAGAGGCGGAATAACGAAGGCCGGATGTTTCGCTTGAAAATCGAATTACGTAGCTTTAGAAAGCTCGCTCTCTTTTCTCTCTCTCTCTCTCTCTCTCTCTCTCTCTCTACACACCGGAGATCCTCTTTCACGGAGGACAGATAAAAAGAGAGATGAGAGAGAGAGAGAGAGAGAGAGAGATCAAAAGCTCGAATTATATACGAATTCTGGAAATCTGATTTCCGAACAGCACAATCTTAATTTTCTTTTTTTTCTTTTTTTTCTTTTTTTTTTTCAACCGTTTGTGATCGCGTGTTAAACACAAAGCGATACGTGAACGATCTGCCTGTACGTAGTCATCTAAGTACCCCGAAAAAGGGTATTGTAACTTATTGTTAGTCGGAATAATATCACCTTGCCATAATCTAGAATTAGATAAATTAGGAAAGTGTAAAGGTGCAGGGAACGAGGTGTAGCTTTGCTGTACAAGCTCCGGTATACCTATTCGCAAAGGACGACTGAGGTACGTGAGGGCTCGGTTGTAATTTCATTTTGTTATTTAGTTCGTGTGTCGACGGCATTAAGGACAGGAAGTGCGTGTATTGTGCCAGGCTGTGTGTTTCAGACATAGTTTATTATTACTAGAAGTCAGCTAGTTTACCCCCGAACATTGTTGTTATCATACGCACAATTACTTCAGACGAACATTTCTCATTAATACATACACACACACACACACACACACACACAAACACAAAATTTTTACTACCAATTTCCGAACGACACAATTTTATTTTTTTTTTTAACAAATGAGCTTTCGTTTCTAACGATTTCCTCTTAAAACGAACTCGTTTCACTAAAAGACTGCAGTGAGAAAGGCTCTGATTTCTCATCATTAAACGCAAGATTTTTAACATCAATTTTCAAACGGCACAATAATTTTTGTTTGGCGAAAACAAATGAGCTTACGTTCCAAACTATTCGTCATTGAAATTATTCCTTATTACCGAAAGACTGCGATAAAAGGAGCTTCAATTTACCATTAATAAACACAAGATTATTATCGTCAATTTTTGAACAGCACAATAATTTGTTTCTTCGTCAAAATACACACGAACTTTTGTTCGGGACAATTTGGCCTTAAAATTAAGTCGTGTTACTGAAATACTGTACCAAAAGCTTCAATTTCTCAATTATGCACAAACACACACACAAGACTTTGCCATCGATTTTCGAAGAGCACAATAATTTTTGTTTGGCCAAAACCGATGAGCTTTCGTTCGCAATAATTTGGCCTTAAAATTAAGTCGTGTGACTGAAAGACTGCAGAAGGAGCTTCAATTCTTCAATCATGCACAGACACACAAGATTTCGTCATCGATTTTTTCAGAGCACAATAATTTTTGTTTCGGCAAAACTGATGAGCTTTCGTTCGAAATGATTTGTCCGTTGAATTAAGTGGTGTTAGAAAAAGACTGCGAGAGGAGCTTTAATACGTCCATAAACCTATGCCTCTCGTAGCTAGCCTTTTGGCGGGTACTATTTTCCCCTGGTAAAGCTGTGTGCGAGGTAGCTAGGTCTGAAAGCGCGATGTCTTATCGCTCGTGGAAATCGTGTCATTTAAAGTTATCGATTCGCTGGCCTCTTCTTCCTCTTCTTCTTCTGCTTCCGCGTTTTTCTTCTTCTTCTTCTTCTTCTTCTTCTTCTTCTTCTCCCAAGACTTTCTCATAGCGCAGTCTTTGGACGCTGTATGCCTACAGAAACTGGCTGTCGTACGACGGCGCCGCAAGTCCTGGGTTGTTTTAACAAGAACTTTCCATCCCCCTCTTATAGAGCTTCCTCATCCTCTTCATCCTCTGTCTCAGTCTATCCCACGGGTTGATAGTCGACGTCCGCGCCACGCCGTGCGTCTGCAGGGTACCACAATTATATTGCTTCCCGTTTCCCACAACCTTTTCACTACCCCAGGTTCGCCATAAAGAAAGCTCTGGCGCTCGAAAGCGCTTTATTGCCGTGCAACACATATAATTAAAGAGTCTGCAGCCCCCTGCCTACGTTCCGCCCTCGATAAAACGGAAAATATCAGGAAGAGAGAGAGAGGGGCGCTCCCCCACGTACACTGGCGTTTCAATACGGTGGAAATCGTAAAAGTGTTGCAGGGCTTCCGATCAGGAGCTTGACGGTACTCTGCACCCATCTTTTTTCTATATATTTCTCGCTTTACTTAGTCCTAGAATCGTTTCGTACCATCCGCCGATCGCGTTTTGCGAAATGGTTCGCGCGGCTAACCGATAAGAAAATTCATTGTGCCCTAGGAAAATGCCTTGTGCGTTCGATCCAGGGAGCTTGCAGCACAATGCAGTCGCCATGCCGAAGAGAAGTTTCATCGTTTCCCATTTTCGTTATTAATTCTGATTCAATTTTGATTTCGATTCCTGTTTTTTTTTTTTTTTGTTTGTTTCTTTACCCTCGTTTTTTTTTTTTTCTGCCCCCGGTTTTGATACGTGCTAAGCGCGCAGGTATTGTGCGTTGTATATAATATCCGGCGGTTTGGTAATCGGGGCAAAAAATACCGTTGCAGTAGCAGCGGTAGCACCAGCACGCTTCTGAAACAGCCGGTGGGCAAAATTACGCGTACAATACGAAATAGTAGGCGTAATTATTATGTAACCGTTGGCTCTCCATAACCATTGTGTGTCTGGGCTCCGAAAGGGTAATTCGCTTAGCCAGCACTGTGTATTCCATTGTTTTGAATCTCTACCCTGCTACACCGCACTTTGTGTGTGCTTGTTCGTACACGACTTTTACTGACAAACTTTTAACCCACACAAGTTCAGAGGAAAAGAAATCAGCTCGAGAGAGGAGAAATTTTTATTGCCATTTTATTATACGAGGGAAAATAGAATTTTCATTAAGATTAACCTTTGTGCGAACGTTCCCGACTCTCCGAAATTTAATCAGCGTTATAAAAATTACTGCACAATAGTTTTGGAAATTAAGGAGTGACTGCAGTTTTATAAAAAACGGTACAACTATTCCGAAACGCAGAGCTTGAACGAATAAAAAGAAAATTGAACAATTTTTGCAAAAAAAGGAACACAATCGTTTTGGAAATGATGAAGGGATGGTTCGGCTACTGTAATCATTTGCACATCGTGGAATGGAATAGAAAAAATCAGCTTGAAAGAGGCGAACTAGAATTTTCATTAAGAATAACTTTCTGCGAACGTTTTCGACTCGCCAAAATGCACAACCGTTTTGGAAATGAAGAAGCGACTGCAGTTTTCTAAGAAACGGTACAACTATTTCGAAACGTGGAGCTCGAACAGTTCAAAAGAAATAGAGCAATTTTCACAACGATGAAACAACGGTTTGCAAAAAAAAAGGAACACAATCGTTTTGGAAATGATGAAGGAATGGTTTGGATACTGTAATCGTTTGCAGATAATAAAATTGAATACATCCTGTTTACAAATCCGACTTCGAATCTACTAAGTAAAAGAGTTGTGTCAACGCGGAGTTTCGTTCCTAGATTTCTATCTGAGTATAATAGACTTTCAGTGAGTTTGTACGGAGGATAAACTGGCACAACGTTCCGCACTGTGAGACACAAATCTGTGAGCTTTAGATATGGTTTTCTCGTATGTTTCAGGTACCTAGGCCCGAGCTTTGCAGCGAGAGGTATGTGTGTATACCCACAGCAAATAAATAACATAACGTATACTTTTTCCCCAGCTGCAGAAGGAAGGTCTCACATGGCCATTTCCTGAGTCAATAGAACCGAGTCTTCCTCTATCCTCAGAGCCATTTTCTGCCATTGTTTCCCGAGGGATTGCACCAGGGATACAGTGCGCCCAGGATGTGTGCGGTACTTAATGCAGGCGGAATTAAGTCCCGGGTTTTCAATTCCTCGGTAAACTAGACGGAATAACAGTTACCCATATCGTCCTTAACGTTTCTTGACAAATCCTTCTCTGACACAAACCTGTGTGCGGATACTATCCTCGCAGTATCCGCTCAGAGGTCTCTTTGCCTCGGGGAGATACTTTCTGCGAAAGGTATTCCGGGAGATGTTCGATTGGCGGGAGACTTCGTCCTCGGAAAATAAAAATCAGTTATTACCGTTGAGGTATTGATTCGAGTGAGAAATAAGAAAAATTCGTTTACGAAAAGCGTGTTAGTCAGGCAGCCAGCTACCCTCGACTTTTGAACGTCTCTGTGAGGGACGTGGAAGCAAATTTTGACGCTGGAACACGCCCGACAAATTCGAACCTCGAGGTTCATTCTCTCGAGCGAGCGAATGGAGGTAATAAATTCATAATTCAATATTGACTTGAGGATTGTCTCCTTCCCTTATACTACTTTCGCAATTCGTACCTACCCGCCTACCCACCACCTCCAGTTTGCCTAGCTTTTAAACAATTAGCAGTGAAAACAATTATTACTTCTCGCGACCCACGGGAAAACTGAGCCTTCCTCTCTGCCTCCTGGGGCTTGGTTGTTGTCCCATGAGCCACAGAATTTTCTTAGACCCTTCTACCACTGAAAGGTGTTCCTAGTTCCTCGACTGAGCCTAAGCTAAATATTTGCGAACAGAGATTATGGCGCTACATAGCGCTTCATTTCAAGAACCAAGGGGGTGAAACGCTGCGCCTACCTACTCTGCGAGAGCAGATATTTAGAATGGACTTAGCAGCGGCTAAAAGGGTGTGATATGGCCTTTTCCAAATCCCCGCACGATCATTTTTCACGATAATTTCCACCCGCGTTTTTAATTAAGAAAGACTCCGACGTAGAGTTTCGGCATTCACCGCTATTTCCTATCGCTGATAATCCAGCGATCATCCGTACCCCCCATAAACTCGCTCAGGGTATGGGTAATCGGAACGTACACCGGCGAGGGTACGGGGCTATCCATAAACTCATTAATCACACCTGAGTAATGAATTTTATCTACAAATAATTAGTATCGACATGCGACGGTGATACATCACTCCAGGGAAATCGCTCATCGCACGCATCCCTTACCTAGCTACCAGGGCGATGCCAAATCTCATTTACATGTTCCCCCCTTCTGTACGAAACACCCGCTCGCACAAACGCGCACACGGACAACCCACACCCCTAAATTCGGTACGTTCAATCTCGTGCGAAGATAGAGGAACATCGACTGGACAATTTCAGCAAATACTCATCACCATGCTCAACCATATCATCACAAGATACGCCGTGGCTACAATGTGGCTTTCAGGACATTCGATTCAAATCAATCGAAGACATGACTTTCCTCAAACTCAAACAAATGCCTTTCCTCACTTCGGGCCGTCTTCCATCCCTTACCAAAAATTCTGGGGTGGTTTGGCGGTCAACGAATTCATTAATATCGTGTAATGGCTAGATTAGGGGTAGGTATGAACTTTTCCTTTGTTGTCAGAGGGTTGAGCACACATGAAATCAGAGGTTTTGGTATAGGTGGGTGGATGGCTGGTCCTGGAGTGTAAGGGTCGAACGGAGCCGCTCTCTTTACGGATGATAGAACGCAGCGGTGAACCTCGGTAGAACGGTGTGGCGAGTCAGTCGGAGGTAGCAGCGAGTTGTAAGTAGCGTTTTAGCCCATTTGATTGCATTAGGTTTATTCAACCGCGTTTAAAGGCAGCCATCTTTTGATAAAATGGCGTTCTGCAGACGCCCCCGCGTTCTCCACCCCCTGTGCCATCCGAGAGTACACGCTTCATGCTTCATGCTTCGCGCTTCTGCGCCCGAACCCCTCATTCTTAATCGAATCGATTAGGTAATCAATTTATGGGAAACACCATCACGGTATGGCTCGTTGAATTGGTGAATCAATTTTATAACTCTTGGTATAACGGTACAGAGGCGTGGAAAGAAAAAACTCCCTGAAAATATCGGGTGGACATTGTTCCTCCTCCCTTATCCTTCTTTTTTGTTTTTTTTTTTTTTTTCGTTTCTTTTTGGGGGTAGAAAAAAATTTTTCGTAATAATTCAGTGATTCCAGCTATCTTTGAAGAGGGTAGGGCAGAGGTAATCCTCATTACGTATTCCCTCTAGACTAGATATTTTATGACAACGCGTAGCTGACTTCTCTACTCTCTCCTCCCGCTCTATACATATACAGCTTTTCCGCGAGGAGAGTAAAGGTCTTTATTGAAAACAGATGTAACTCGCACTGCATATATACCACCACCACCCTCTCTCTGCTTCTGAAAGTTCGGCCTAATCAAGTTACGGTTAGGTTCACCTGGATTAAGTTTACCTTTACGTTCACTTCGCTCCGGTTAGGTAAGGTCGAATTAGATCAGGTTACACCCTTACCCCCTGCTATACGTATATGCATGTAGTACGTACATTCGCATATCGCAAAAACAAACCCGGGTGGCATTAGGTACTTCTTACCTTCTCCGAATTTTTTGAATCCCTTCTCACAGGGTATTAAAAAAAAAAAAAAAAAGGAGGAAAAATGTTAATATCTTAGGATGGTAGGTAGTACATACATATGTCACTTGGAAACTTTTTTCACGTAGCCCGAGTGAGACAACGAAGTGGGTAAATTTTCGTACATGTACCTTATAGCCAGGGGAAAAAAAGAAAAAAAAAGAAGAAGGGTGGGTTGATGTTGGGGATGAAAAAAGTGCCCCGAGGTATTCCTACGAGGAAGAAGAACGTTTGAAAGCAGAACTGCGAGCTTTCAGTACCCGATTCTGGCCGGAAGTGCTTTCCGCTCATGTTAGTAGAAGGCCTAAAGGCGTCGAGGTGCAGTCAGGTGCGAATCTACTTGCGGTATCGGAGATCCGGACTTTCCGACACCGGTGTGTTTGGTATACTCCGTAAAAAATTTACCAGCTAAACCGCTCGCTAGGCCCTTTAGCCAGTGATCCCAAACAAACACCCCAGTGGCTCTGGCGTAGCTGTAGGTATATACCGATCCACAAAGACCCTCGACAAACCGTTCTATCTCTACTAGCCAAGAGCAGAGCTTGCGAGAGCAAAGGCGAAGGCGAAAGCGAAAGCGAAAGCGTAGCTTTAAATTCCATCCACATTCATAACCGAGAGCCACGGGCTTCGGCCTCGGGCTAATGTTCTTAGAGTTACCCACCCCAGAGTCGCGTTGTAATTGATACGACATAGATAAATCCCCATCTGACCTTCTCATTAGATTAGGGGTAGATCTGAACGGCCTGGTGCGTTCGAGGTCGCAAAAAAGTCGGGGAGAAATTCTGTTCGGAAATGAATAAAACCGAACGGGTTTTGATAAGCGGTGAAAAAAGAAATTTACTCGAATCGTTACGGTTGTAAATTCGGGATTTTAAAACCGGGATATTCAAAACCCTGGATGAAAAGTGAGTCCAGGGTCGACGCCAGTCAAGGTAATTGGGATTATCAATATAAAACTGGATCCATTTCGAGCGACTAAACGGACGTTTTCACGTTCGAAATGGGATCGGAGTTCATCGCTCTAGCTAGCGAATGAAATGCGATATTATCAGCAGTAGCGAAGCAGGGGTGGTTTTTTGAGAGCGATCGTTATGCTTTTAAGAGCCTATTTTTTTTTTCTCGAGGCACTTAAAATCGGAATCGAAATTTATTTCTCGTCGTTTTCTACCCTGAAAATAAATTCAAAGTACAACCCTGGACCGAGACGTGGCGGGAAAATAAGCTCCGAGCTTTTCCTGCGGGGTTGTTTACCAAAAAATTACCGATTGTTAACGCCGCGGTATATTTACTATTAATCTTCGGTCCAGATGGAATGAAAGGAGCGTCGAAAAGCTCACGCGCAGACGGGCGAATGTACGTGGCACCGGGTTCGCGCGGGGGTTGTTCGGGGCGCGAAAGAGAACTCCAACGTTGGCGTGAAATATAGTCAGCCATATTTTTAAAAAATGAACCCGAAAAGTTCGAGTCCTCCAGGAGTACGCATGTATAAATATTTTAAAACCGAAAACCCCATCCCTACCGTATATGCACACCCCCGACGATCCTTCTTCCTGGCTACCGGAAATTTCCTCCGAGTCCGCGAAAAACCCCCAAGTTTTTTGGTTTTCTCTTTTTTTTTTTTTTTTCCCCCTACCTTTCGTTCGAAATTGACAATCATTATTTCAAAGTATAAATTTGAGCAAAAAGCTGAAGAGGGGTGGAGAGTTAGGTACGTATGTGTGCAGGATAAGTTTGTTTGAGCTCGTGAGTAATGCAAATGAGATTGCAGTGTTGAAATTTGCATTTCTAGGCGCGGTTAAAGTTTGGGTCGTGTTTCGAGGAAAAAAACTGTTTCGTTAGTCAAGAGCTTTTCGTCTACCTGTACCCCGGTGGTTAAATTCTCTCCGAATACCCGGAGGGATGATTTACATACGATTTAACTTGATTTTAAACAAGTGAATCCGGGCTGCAGAATTTTGGTACCAGTTATCATTTTCATTATCCTGACTAATTTTTGGGGGTGGAAAGCTCGAAAAAGCTCTTCGATATCGCACACGGTTTAAACGTATGTCTATCAATCGGGACACGATCATCTGCGAGGGCTCCCACGTTCCCCAAAAGCAACTAAAGAGAATAATTACCGATTGTAAGGGAGGGAAGCTTTTACCTGTCAACCCCGATGAATAGCGGCTAACGTTTTTTCCAATTAGTGACACCAAATGAAAAACGTGGCGGATCAAGCTCGGCTCCTATCCGACTCCGCGCACCCCCGAGCCTTAATTCTTCATCCCCTAAGTGACTAACTACCTGCGAACCGCGCCTTACTTGACCCCATGAATTATTCTATTTGGCAAAGAATTTGTTACGGGGTGTAAAAAATTGATCCGATTGATATACGATTCACGTATGATCGTGGTACGCTGTGTCTCTCCCCGGAGTGAAATACAGCCTGGAAACTTGCCTGGAATCTCATCTATGAGAAAAAATTGAATTTCTTGTTCTCCTCTTTTTTCTTCCCTTATTTTTGGTTCAAGTCCCGCGGACAATCGACGATATTATTCGACGGCTAATCTCGTGCGGATAATTCACCCTGCATGGCTCGTTCGTTCTAACTCACTCAGACACGACACGTTGCCTTCCGAACCCGAACACACGGCAACATCGTTCTAATATATTCTCATTAGCCGGTGTTTTAATTAGAGCGCTCATTAATGCCCACCATGGCCTGCCTGCCAGTCCACCCCTCGTCCCACGTACCACTAGCTTGTTTGTAACCCCTGGCACAGGTCCGCCTCGCTGCCAAGTGATCAGAATTAATATCTACACACATATATATACCATATACTAATTAATTTAATCGTTAATCTGTGTTTTAGTTTCGTTCAATTCAATTAATTATCGATCGTTATTGAATTACGATTTCGTCCCGCACCCCCAAGGCACAGGATTCGGATATTTGGTACGCAGGGATTTTCCGCGATGATTTTTGTAAATTTTTTTTTTTCAATTGGGAATGTTATTTTTCTTCTTTTCTCTAGGGGTGGGTGGGCAGAGACGCACCCTTCGAAATCGGCGATTATTTTCGTTCCCGCACTCACCAATTTCTGGGCTCCTAGCTGTGTCAATAAAGTACGAATCGAGTAATAAAAACGTCTGCAATATATCCGTTTATTAGAAACAGGAGCGCGCAGCCCCTGTACATATAACAGGCCAGGGGGTAGTATAGACGTCGTAATTTTCTACCTGCAGTAATACGCGATCGTCGGGTAGTGCGAAAAGCGAAATCAAAAGCGTGCCCGACATTTAGATTCCCCTTATTCATGAATCACTCGGCGTTCGTCGTAACCAGGTGGGCTGCAAGGGCGATTTGGGGGATGATGGCGAGGGCTGGGTTTTTACACGTTTCATTTCACATTCGGGAAATGAATTATTATTTTTTCAAAAACAATTTACACCGGCCCGAAACAATATTTCCCCATCCCGATCCAGGGGAAAAAAAAAAAAAAAAAAAAAAACACAAACCAAAAACAGAAATCGCAACCCTTAAAATTAATTCGCGATCAACTTCTTTTTTTTTCGTTGCGAAATCGTACGCGTCGATCTAACGGAGTTTAAACGTCGTCGGTCGTCCCGCGGCAAGCTGGTAAATCATCTTCAGGGAATATCGCGGTTCTCCACGATTCCATCCCCCTCTCATCCCCATACAGCCGGATTACCTAGCTCGCCGTTTCAGCTTCCGAGTTTGGGAGTCCAGAACCGGTGCTGCTTTTGATTTAGCGGAATATGCTGCTGGCACTGACGACTCCGGCCCCATTACCCATTACCCATTACCCATTACCAGATACCTACCTACCTCTACACCCCTGCACCGAGTTTGAGCCCCTCTCTCTCTCTCTCTCTCTCTCTCTCTCTCTCTCTCTCTCTATTCCCCCGTTTCCCGACACGCGGTAGCTGTACCTCTCTAGTTCTCTACTCCTCTCTCTAATTAATGGCCCCGCTCGAGCTCTTTTGCATCGCGGACCGCGGTGTGACGTGAAAAATTATATTATCAAGTTGAATTATATATATATCATACGGTGGGGTGATGAATTTTTTCGAACCTGTCATGATTTTTCTTTTCTCATTTTGGAAAAAAAAAATATTTTTTTTCTATCAGGTACCGGCGGCACCGTCCTGCGCTGCCGGTGATTTCGCGAATTCGTTTTTGGACGTTTCGAGATGTTTTTTTGGTTTTTTTTTTTTTTTTTGTTCGGGAAACGTTGAAAATTTTATATCGATTATTGAAAATCGAGTAAAACTGTTCGAAAGTGAGGAAAAAAAAAAAAAAAAAAGGTATTCGTTACCGATTCTGAACTTTGAACCGAATCGTGGAGATATGAAGCGTCGATTTTGCCATTTTTAGCCCCTCGGCTTGGCGTGCCGTTCGGAACGCCGAGGGTGTAAGGATACTGAGAGGCAGCTGGACCGGACCTCAGGAAAGATCGGAGAAAGCTTCTGAGAAACAGACGGCTGAAAGAAGCAGGTAGAGATGGCCAGCTTCGGCTTCGAGGAGAGGCGGGTTGTGCAATTCCCATTCAAATTAATGCAAACTGCCTTAGTCGTTCGGCGGAAGGAGATTCCGTGGACAATTTTTTTCTTTTCCTTTTTCCTTTTTTTTCCCCCCCCCCCTTTTTTTTTTCGTTTCTCCACTCTCCCTCTCTTCACCGATGATGAAAATTTCCTTACCCAGTTCCCTCTTCCCTCTCTTCAATCTTACTCTTTCTTCTCTCGGATCTCTACCTATATACACGCTGGCCGAAGAAAATACTCGTTTCTACGATTCTTCCACCCTTTTTTTCCTCTCCTCTCCTCTCCTCTCCTCTTCTCCGTTTCTCGTTCCATTATCTTTATCACTCTAAGATTTTTACATAATATGCCACGACCCCGAAATCCCGCTGCAGACTTCTACATCAACGCCTCGTTCCTCTCCTCCCTCATACCTATAACGAAAGAGAAAGAAAGAAACAAAGAAACCAAAAAAAAAAAAAAAACCAAATCCGCCTTACTACCCCTTACTAAAAATTTCTATAAAATCGTCCAGATTAGTTTGTCAGTCATCTAGAAATAGAACCCACACGTACACACATGGTCGAGAAGAAACTCATCCGAATCACGTGTAGAACCGAGTTTTTCTTCTTTATTTTTTTTTTTTCTTTCTCTCTTTTTCTGTTGTTGCTGGATTCTCGCCGTTTGCCGAGTACTCTCTCGTTCGGGAACAGCGGCCGGCGGTGCGGGGATACAGTGCAGCTGGATAGTTAGTTGATTGGTACAGAAGGAACACGTTGATCAAGATACCGCGAGAACTAGACAGGGAGCGAGAACTGGGATCCAGGTTGTCAGAAGTTTGTTGAAACTTTATTTTGCACCCTCGTCGAATGGGGGTAGGAAAAAAAAAATAGCCAACTAGCTTGCTAGATAGTAGTCCCGATCAGCGGGGAAAGGGGGCCTCCCCCCCATCATTTTACGGTAAGTTAATCGGATTTATATACCCCGGCTCGGTGGAGGTTTCTCGTTAAAAATTTAAGCTACGCTATGTTCCGCGGCCAATTTGGGAATGGAATCAGTTAATAAAACAAAAGGTATCCGACGCCGACACCGACGCCATAGCTCCGACGCCAGAGATCCGACGGCGACGCCAGAGCCGCGGCGTAGTACCCCAGTAGTGAGTAGAGTCGGTCCATCCCTTCGTAGCTGACTGTCAGCTCGGTTGTCTACCCGTGTCTCTTTCCTCGAGCGAACACAGAGAGACGCCCCCGTGTAACCCGAGGCAGGGGATCACTTATTCAATATCTTCGGAAAAGCTCGCGGTACCGTTTCTAGCCTTGGAACAAAAAAAAAAAAATAAAATAAAAAAAGAACAAAAAAAAAACTATTTTCTTTCCAAAGACGAGACGAAGAGCGTCTCTAAAACCGGCGAGGAACGATCCGTCATCAGGGTGTTAACAACCCTCGACCAATTCGACGCAAATGATCTAGACCGCGAAATCGGTTTGAAACAAGTACCGGATCATGACCAATCAATATTTTCATAGATAGGTACCCGGGCACCCGGCTACGTACGTAATCACAAAGGTACACATCACTCGGCCGATGTGTCCGATAGAAATGTATACGATACGTAGTACGAGGTCCGACTCATACGTGTATGTAGTACATACATGTATGTTGCGGAGCAGCGAGAATTTCGACGAAGCCGTAATCATGTGGTTACGTTGTATCCATATAGTTGGAGGAGCACACCTCCCCGGTGATATCGGATGAACGTGAAGAACCGTAGGTATAGGGAAGAAAAAAGACCAAAAAAAAAAAAAAGCCAAAAAAAGACAAAAAAATCCCTGGGAATTGAATGCAACGCGATGGTGGTACTCCGCTCGGTACTTTGGCCGATTCCCAAATATTTACCTACGTCTGAATAAGTACCATTATTCCAGGTACGTCCATCGATATATACGTACGGTGTGCTCCGGGATAGAAGCGAATGATTATTAGCTCTGTACACATACGTGCCACGTCGGTTTTCTATATACACGTGTTATTCATTTTCTGGCCAATCCGAGTGGCGCCGGTAACGAGATAGCACGTCGCTCGTAATATTTTTAGAAACGAGGTGCGAAAAATTCGACTTTCCGAAAGTTTCTCGCACTAGTGCGTCGCTACGGCGATCGCTTTGCGCACACGTGCGAGAAACGGGCACTTTGCGCACGCGAGAGAGGCACGGAAAGTCGTACTTTTCGCACCTCGTTTCTAAAAAGTACATCTAACTTTTCGATTAACGTTTCGTTGCCGTTATTATAACGCGGAATAGCTGGTGGTATACAACGCGGTAACGTTTCCGAGCTGGAATTAAACATTGATATCATACGTTTACATACATGCATACATACGCGTTTCATAGAGGTTTTGCGAAATGATGTACGCAGATGATATTGCGTGCCTCTACCGTATATCCCGGTGTCCCAGTCGCGGAATACATGCCGAAACGCGTGTAAAGGTGTGCGGATTTGCCGGGGGCTTTGGCCGGCTTCAACACAGACGGAATGTTTTAATCAGAGCCATTATAGTCGCAGCGGGAAAGGCGAGTTCCACTATATCCTATTGAAACATTTATTTTCACTTATTTCTATACCCGTAGTTTTGCCGACTGCAAACGTATCCCCGAAAAACTTTTCGCAAAACACGTCTACGGATTTTTTTTTCATCCGGGAAAACCACGCCGAGGGATAAGACGGACTCGGTTTTTGCGTCGGGGAAAAATCCCCATCATTTTTTCGACGATTTTGACCATCATTCGATTTTCCTTTACAACGCTGTTCACACTCGTGGAATTGTTTGGTTAATATCGAAAGTGGCGGAGTCTTTTAATCGCGCTAATTGCTCGACAATTTTTTTTCGCAACATATTTTTCCGCGTCTCTCGATCCGCTGCTTCCGAGCTCTTGAGTAATCAACTTTTCCCCGTATGGACAGTGGAATTAATTACTTAACCAAAAAATTATTCAATTATTACTAATATTTCGCGATTGAAAATGAAAAGGAAAAAACGTAACGAGGTTCCAATTTTTTAGCACATTTTTTTTTTTTTCTTTTAAATTTTTTCCTCGTTTCTGTCTGCGGGATAACCGATTTCTCATTTTGGATCCCGGAGTTACCTAATTTCCCTAATTTAGCTATTAAATATATAGTACATTTTTTTTTCTCTTTCCTCTCCGCCCGTCTCTCTTTTTTTTGGGGGGGTGTAAAAAAAATTTGCTAGCAGATTATAAGAGAATTAACTTTACCCCGTAGCTACTTTGGCCCGGTGGTCTGTAGTATATGCGGTATTCGGTATATCAGTGTGAATAAGAGACGTATAAGCAGTGGGGGATGCGAAACACGTGGTAGCTGGTGAAAGTGGTGAAGAGGGTTCCAGCCGAGAGGGTAAAGTAGCTGTGCACCACCACCGAATATAATAACAATAGTTTTTTACCCAGAGCTTTCTGCTTTTCGCCTGAGCTTTTTATAAATTACATTTATAATTATGCTTTGCTATGGTTGGTCTCCCCCGTTGGTCATACATATTTCAGTAGGTACCTACCTCGCCAGAGACGACCAGCGTACGCACCTACCTCATAGCTTTTGGTTTAAACATAAAATTGCGAACGTTTTAACCTTGCCCAAATTATCGCCGTTTTATTTTCCTAATACTCGACGTACACTATATGAGAAAATGAAAAATGGCGGAACGAAAATGAAAGAAAATGAAGGTCACGAATAATTCACAGAATTTCGAAACTTCGTTTTCCAAATTGTTTATCTCAAGACGATCAATTTGACCCCTTATCGGTTTCGATACGACCGATACAGCCAGAGTTATCGAACACTGAATGATTAGATGCGTGAATTTCAAGTTTCGGAGGTTAGGTCTTCCGGATCTTTAGCTCTCCGAATTCTCGAACCTCCGGTGTTCTTCGTTTGAAAGTTTTTCGAATCGGCTATGTAGACTTCCGGGGAAATATCCTCGATAAAAACTGTCAGCCGGTGATTGAAATTCGGGATTTTGACCGTTCGGAACTTCGACTCAACCCCCGGCCGAAACCGTGGTGCATGATTCGATTGATAATTCTGTCCTCGTTTCATCCACTCTGTCAAGTGAAAGCGCGATTTCGTTGTTACAACGGGGAGAATTCACGCCCCACCAAATTTCGAAACACTTTCCACAGGGTGCGTCGAGATGTCTAGTTAATTTCCGCTCGGTTGAATACACGGCACACCACCGCACCAAGCTCAAAGCTCGAGGCTCGGTCGGACATCTTGGCCCTGAAAGGCGAGTGACAATGCTTTCTGGGGTGTTTCAATGTCTCCGGGTTTGTTTATTAGCTAGCTAATATTCGAAGAGGGTGAAGGGGGAGCAACAGCTGATAAGAACCGTCAGTTGGCGTAAACAATCGACTCGTCATTATCTCGGTACACGGGAAATACATCGAGGACATGATGAGTTCAATAAACACTGCGAAACTTCGAATCCCTCTTCCTATTCCTTGTCTGAAACAGAACAACAACCATTTCTCTCCTATCGCTACACCAGCCTCGGTGGTTCCCGTGTTTCTTCTTATTTCTCCCCCAGCATTTCCGGACTCACCCTA
The DNA here is from genome assembly GCA_963966615.1 of Tenthredo amoena. NCBI lineage: Eukaryota > Metazoa > Arthropoda > Insecta > Hymenoptera > Tenthredinidae > Tenthredo > Tenthredo amoena. The sequence continues at coordinate 2,039,473 of OZ016495.1, read as the reverse complement.
CTACCTACCAAGAACAAGAAACAGAGCTGAATAACGGCTCTCCAAGATATCCGCGATTGATCGAGGACAAAGTGCACGTGGTGAGAGAGACGACCCGGGTCCCCGTCCCCGTCCCCATCCCCGTCCTCTTCCAATTCCTTCTCAAACCACTTTGTCAATGATTTTCTCCATCCAGTAATTGAATTGCTTTGCGGGCAGCCCAGGAGTCAAAGGAACGAGTGTAACACTGTTTGACAGCGCGTGTAATCTGCCAATATTAATCACTGTTCCATTCTGGTATAGTGACATTAGAACGAGAACCTCTGTCTTCGACGTTTCCCAAATTAACTACAACTTCATAAATGGAAACTAATTTTAAATCGATGGGAGTCCATTGTCTCTCATCGCCTCGCTTCGGGACACGTTCTCGACGCTGATGGTTTCAGCTTCGGAGTTGAACAGCTTCCGACGTTGTTAAATCGGAAGCATGTTTTCGGTGGAACCAAAAAGGAAAGAAAAAGAACCGTCGATATGACCGCAAAGACGTATTTTCGAAATCTACACGTTTAATGCAGTTCAAAGACCGGCGATATCGACTCCGCACACTAATCGGCCGCAAAGAGAAGGCGATATCAAACGTAGCCACACCACGTCACTTCACGTCGTGGGAAACACCCGCCACGAGTTGGACCTGGTCAAAGGGCTCCCCGAGTGTTCCTCAGCTGTCAAGTCCAGCAAAGGTCTTTCAACAACAGGTATAACGGGGAACGGTTCGACGATGTGCCAATGTACATTTCCCTGATCGAGATACGGTCCAGGAGATTTTTCCAACTGACCACTCGGAGAAACCTGGTCAAGGTAGAAACGCGGTTTTTGGTCACTGCGAGGGCTTATCCCTCTTCTTCTCAGTCTGGTTGTTACGGAGTATAGAGGGTAGGGCCGAGAACGCATGGAGGAATCTATAGAGTTTGTGTGTCCAGAAGCTCTCTAGGTATTTTCAATATCCGGCGAGACCGTCCAGCGGTTTCCTGTGTCCCATCTTTCACCGGTTTTCCTCTCGCTCTCATAACAGCTCGAGCTATCTAGCGCAGCTCTGATCCCTTACTCTTCGCCGAGGATAGGGAAGGGTAGAAAAGCTCAGTGGTTGGTTGGATGGTCGGTTGATATACTCCGATGTAGGGCTGTGCTGGTTCCCGGCTCTCCCTTTCCCTTTCCCTTTCCCATTCCCTTTCCCTTTCCCTGGCCTTTCCCTTTCCCTTTCCCTTTCCCTCGGTCCTCGTACGAAACCAGAACGACACATAGCGGTGTTTCGTTTTACCGTATACTTAAAGGTGGCGTCCCACGCTCGTCCGAAACACCATAAAAACGTAAAGTGGTTCAACGACAGTCTCGAATCTCGCGAATAGTCGTTTTTACAGTGTATCAAAGTGGCCGGAAGGATAACCACGAATAATGGAAATTTTCTGCGCGCACGGTACGTTTTCCAAAATTTTTTTTCACCCCTTCGAGACCCTCTTCTCTCTCTCGCTGTCTCTCTCTCTCTCCACCGTTTTCCAACCGTTGACTATGGGTGCTTGCCTTTGTCCGCATTTGCCCGAAGCTTCGATTGCACCGGGACTGAAGCTTAATAGCGCTTTGTGGCGGACCACCGTTTGATGAACTTGCCGTCACCGACGTTCACCAGCTTTTGGATAGATATACCGCACAACCAGCTCGATAGACAGTGACGTTGTGTCGACTGGGTAACAGAGCTTTGTCGGACTCGCGAATCCCCTTTGCTAATTTAACGTAATGGTTTCTGTACGTCGGTGAACAGAATTGTAAACCTCAAAGTAGATTTTTCGACACTTTTTTTTCAACCCCCGCTACTATAATCGAAAGCTTTTGAAGCAGGATATAATATATTCGTTAGGTATACGTAAATTCTCGTCGAAACACATGTGTGTGACGCTCCCATTCCGCTATGTCCGCTTCTCGTGTAATTAGTAATTGTAATCGGTGATTTCCCCGCCGTTGAGCGCACGGCTGATTACTTAACATTAATATTGCATTTTGGAATTAATTAACGACGTTACAAACCCCCGGTCTCTATCCTCCGCAACAGCCATTATCACGATGCCGATTTCGCAGTCCAGTTCTTCCCTCTCTAATGAAGGCAATTCTATCAAAAGTCACTTTTCTCAATCGGTAGATCCTCGACAAACCAGATTACAAAATCGACAGTGATCGGTTCGATGCCGATTTTCTTTTTGCCATTCGTAAAGGTTCGTGAAAATTCGCGGAGGGGATGAGCATATGTGTCTTTTGCATAGGAAATGAAATCGGGGCGCAATAAGTGGAGCAGTAAGCTGGCAAATCGCGGCGTGAAAGGAGGCCGTGGATTTTTTAATTTATACCAATAAAGGGAGGAATTTAGGGGCCTGATATCGGGCCCTGGGAAAGAGCAGATATATTCTTACTCGAGCCATTCAAATTACGAGACAATGGAACCAGCGATAAACGGTATTCAAGTCATTAGCATACATTTCTCTAGACTCGACTGCGCGCGGAACTACCTACGTCGGATCCGATCCTAACGCGGTGTTTCACTTTGTCCATAAATAGAAACCTGGGGTCCGACCACTCGGCCCAGCCAGTCCAGGCATTCATTAGGCAGAATTTTCGCACCAAGGAACGACCGGTAGCTCCAGCTTTCGCGATAAGCCTCAACGGGGGTGAACGAGAATCATGCGATTAATTCGCTGACGGAAAATCGCACGTTATCTCACAGGATAATTAACGAGACAAGACGAAGCCGATTTTTTCCGTCCCTTCGTTTTTTTTTTTTTTCTTTTTGCGATTTTGCAAACTTTTATCCGATCGTATAATACGCGGGGGATCGACGATCGCAGCTAGTGTTACGCGAGCGGGGAGACCGCGATAGAAAAAAAAAAAATTATATAGGGCAGAAATCGACCGCTATTCGATTTCTGGTGGTCAAAAATGTCCGATTGAACCCCGTCGGGGCCGGGGATCTCGTCGAAAGGTAGAGCGAGACCATAGCCGATATACTCGATATTAAATTCCATAGTTAACATCGTTACCTAGGAGTAAGTGCACTTTGTCAAGCAATATCGAGGATCGCACATGTGCCAAACGCGTCTTCGTCACGGGGCATCGTACAAAGTGATGTACGATCGATAAGTAATTAATTACCCATAGGTCACGGCGAAGGGTGGATTCGATGAAGACCTGCAGCGATCGGCAGGCTTCTAAAAAGCTCCATGGGGTGTGGGTACTCACCTGAAACAGAAACGGGCGAAACGATTAGAGAATTATCCCGGGTGGAACGTGGGCTGGTATTTTTGGTGGGAATTGGGAATTAGAAATGCGAATCGAGGCGAATTTGCATGCATTTGAGGAGACCTGCCTCGTCGTCGGTATAACTTAGTTTCTGCTAGGAATCGAGTTCCTGGTGATCGAGGAGCTGTTTTTTTTTACTTCGACTCCACGCTGTTTCCTGTTTTTCACTTTTTCCCTTTTTCCTCTCATTCGCTTCTTCCCTATCTTACCGCAGTTCCAATTAACGGATTCGGGTACGCGCCGAAATACTCGAGCGAAAGAGAGAATTTTGGGAAATCGAACCGGTCCTGTAACCTCGGGGTGATTCAGGCCACCCTGCGGGCTTCTAAATATCTTCTGCTTTTATTATTTGTCCATTTTCGGCCACTTCGGGGTTGCTGCCACCCGAGGTCGTCTTAGGGAGCGGAACTGACTATCGAGGAAATACATTTCCTTCGGCAAGCTAGTAAACGTTAAGGGTGCTTCAGCGAGTAAGAGCAAGGCGAAGGGGGTTGAGAGACCGGCTCTCACTGGCTTATTTTTCGAACGGGAAAATCACTTATTTTTCTATCTTAGCGGGACAGTAAAATCGGCGACGTAGTGGCAAAACGAGAACCGGAGTGAGCGAAGAAGGAGAGAATTCGCGGATGATAAAAGCCGGCGAGATCGCGAGCCCGGTAAGGAGACAGAGATTATTGCTTTTCGTTTCCTAGCGCGAAACAGACGGAACGAATGAACGGACCTACATGTACGTACACGTACATCCACATGTACATACGTACGTAGAACAGGAGAAAGCAGCTTTGTGTTTCATAACAGTTTCAACGCTGAGCTCCGTGAACAGCATTGCCATGGACCCATTGTCAGCAGGACCCTCCATTGTGTCTTCCATGTTCTTCTCTCTTCCTGCAGCGTTACCTTCTCTTTGTTATCCTTGTTATCCTTGACAAGGTACACATCTCCCTAAGAAATAATAACCGTGGCTTTTGACCCAGGCACCAGCTAGTAACGCCGCCGATCTCTGGCCAATTCATTCCTTCGTTCCTTCATTCCTTCATTCCTTCATTCATTCGTTCGTCCATTCATTACAACCGTGCACTCTTTTGCCATTCAAATCCACCGGGAATCGATCTCTGGTGACCAGAATTAACGGTGTACCAGAAATTGACGAAATATTCCCGAAGTTATTACCCCGACAAGTTCATCCCGACTCGTACCAATTTCGGTACGGGATTCAACTGACTAATCAAAAGCATTCCGATTCATCTCGCATCCGGAACGCGAGCTCTTGATTGCGTGTAATCTCCTTGACGCCAGTTGGAATTAGCGCTCGCTATACGCTTCTGGATCGTATCAACACCTACGGACCGAACCTTGTTACGATTTAGAGTGACAATTGTTTTAAACTACCCCGCACCCCCGTACACCCCTATGTTTCATCATCACAGAATTATTCTTAGTCACTTTCGCCATCATCCGTGATCAGACTTCGTTCAAGCCTCGGTTCATTTAGGAGCTGAAGAAATCGTTGCACAAAACTCTTTTTTTTCGATTGTGCAGATCGGCAGATTCACCCCCGGCAGACATCAGCGCGGGGTTGATCCCCTTTCAGGGTTTTGGCTCTGGGACAACCCGCTTATCTGTCCGAACGGAGGGCGGCATGAGTCGATAACATATCGCAGGTCGATCACGTATGAGTCCGGGTGGACGGACGAGTCTGATCGGACAGCAGGTTCAGGGAAGAAGAGCAAGAGCACACCCTGGACCAACGTGGCCCAGCCTCACCTGGGGGTCTTCCCTTTCAGCCGAACGTTTTCTCGTGATTCGTATACGTGACTGGAAACCCGAACTACTACCCTCTGTCAGATAATTTTTATTTTTTTATTTTTTCCATTTTTTTATTTTTTTTTTCTTATTGTTTTCACCATTTCTATGGCGATATCTACTCGGTGGATGTGGCCGAGTATATAAGGTGCTGCCTCATACCTAGATCGCAGTTTTTCGGGAGGAAAATACCGTTAAGAGTCGACCCGCAGATACCTGCAGGGTTAATTGGGTTCCAAAGTGTTACAACTAATGCCGAGGGATGGAAGTTGGGGTTAATCGTTCCGATACGTAATTCCTGAGATAGAATGCCTCCTCTACACGTCCTCTTATAGTCACCCCAAGAATTTCTCACTTACGGAAAAGTCCGGGAGTGTTTTTCAACCCTTGAAAAGGAACGGGTTTTCCGGGGAAAAGGACAAGGGTTTCTGAACGATCGTCGAGTGTTTTATTCTACTTAGGAAACGAGAATTAATCTTTACGAAATTCACTCGTGCCCTAAAGGACGATGAGAGTAATGGCAATAACAATAAGGACAACATGATGATAATGCAAGTACGTTCATATATATATATATATATATATATATATATATATATATATATATATATATATATATGTATTATATAGGTAGAGCGGAGGGAAAATGTGATTTCCAGTAAGCCAGTGGTAAGCCTCTTTCGACGGGCTCGAGAGATTTTAATAATTTTATTTCAGGGTAAAATTTGAGCTTTTAGAATTACGAAATAAGCAGAAAATCTCATTCCACTTGGCATCATTGTGGAAAGATGAATGTTGATGGTTCTTGAGTAGCTCTATAATTGCCTTCATTGTCCATTTTTGTTAAGGGATTCCAAGGTTGATGGTTATTACCGGATATTCATGGGGGATCAATACCTACCCTACCCCTCGCAGAGTACACATCCCGGAGAGTAGTTAACCCCCGTACTCCGTGCTGCACGAATTTACCTAAATTCGAATGTTTGTTACAATTCCGGCGTAACAGGTAATAGCATAACTTCGAACCCCCATCAAAGGCATGACTGTTGAATTAGTAGGAAAATTAACAGCCCTGTTTCTCCGTGTGTTAACCTCGCGACAGGAATGGGTGGAAACCCGAAAGCCGGAAGGTCGTAAAATCCGCAAGGTTCGCGAAGATCGCGGGACTCAACTTTCCGACGTTTCGGATCGGTGTATCGATTCTCATTGATTCTTACGGGGCGAATGTCTGCGCGGAATTGGGGATCCCTCCGAAGGCATTTCGAGTCTGAAATTATGGGAATCCCCGTTTTCTGTAGGGACGTTGATCCCGGGGGCGAGTCATGTCCTGATTCTAAAATTCGCTGCCACTACCCTCTCGGCCCGTTACCTTCGAATGGCTCCGGCGCACACCACCTTCTCGCCGTTTTATTTCACTGGACATATTCCGAAATAAGACTGTCAGCGACATTCGGCGGATGGATCAGCCGAGGAACGAGGAGATAGTCGCGCAATTTATTCGCTTGAAATTCTATCCTTTCAGTTGGGATCGGGTCACGAATCCCCAACTCCTCGAGCCCCGGACCTCGCGCGAATTTTATATCACCCCTGCGATTCCGCGCCCCTAAGACGTCCGAATTTTACCATTTTTTTTTGTATAAGACGAAAAAAAGGAGGCAAAGAAACGAAAAAATGGTTTTTTTTCGACGCACTGGGGTAGAACCGGTTAAAAAATCGAGGGTTTACTCCACTCCAAATGTTTTCCCACTTTCAATTCTCACTCCTCCTCACCTCGTACAGTCACGAACCTAATTAGCCAAAGCACCCTTTTTCAAGCTTCGAAAAATCGGAATCAAAAATGGCTAAACGGTCTTTGAGGGCGAATCAATTTAGCGGAGTGATTTAAGCCGATTAAAACCTCGGGGGTTGAAAGGGTTGGGTCGTCGGGGAGAGAGCCTCTTCGCTCTGTTTTTACAAATTCTGAAAAAGCCTGTTGAAATAATTGGGACGAAGACTTCGTTATTCGTTCCTCGAAGTTCTTCACGGTTTTTGAGTCCCCGGTACCATTCGATCTTCCGGTATACCTAAGTTGATCGATAGCCAGATATCCGAAGGGAGAAAGGAGCCCAGAAGATCCTCGACTCGACACGGGAATCCACTTTGTTCTAAGACGCCAAAGAATAAGGCGAAGAAGAGGAAGTCGAGGACTAAGAAGAGACGAAATTTCTGGGTCACTCCGAGAGATGGTCCTGCAGCAGTTATCTTCACGCATCATTTAGTCCTGCACGGGTTTAAGCGAGCCAGGGCAATTTGATACCTTGATAAGAGATCCGAGGCGTGTCCTGCCAAAGTGTTGACTAGGGAAAGATACGGGGGCGCGAAATATTCGATTTCCCGATCGGAACGAGGATATAACCCTGGGCGTTCGTTGATGTATCGCTTCGACATCGGCCGCTTCTTACATCCTAGGGGTTCGATCAATTACGCTTATCGCCTGAGGAAAATTTTCTTTCGGGTAACAAATACGGATTTAATCATTCGACACGGATTTTTATTTTTTTACGAAGCTTTATTCACTTCTGAACGGAATATCTCTACAAATTCGTCTAATTCAGAGCTCGCTATCTACCCAATGCTGAACGACTGCGGACGGAGCTCCGCGGTCATTGCAGTTCGAATTTCGCGTGCGAATCCGCGCTCCTTTCGCGAAACTGTCGTATGCCTCGACCGCCGATTCAACTTCGAAGCCTTTTTCCCTGGAGATTTCAGGCGCGATATCATTGTCTCGAAACTCCTCAACCCCTTCCTTGACGCCCTCGTGGATTTCGGTCGGTTTCGCAATCCGCAACACCTCGGCGAAGGAGGAAAAACCTCTGAGCTCTGAGAGCCTGAGCGTTCTGTTGTGCGAAAAAATAAATGACACTTTTATTTCCCTTATAATGACTCGTATAGCCCCGCGATAAAAGTTGAGATCCAGTCAGCGATGAATCGTCCTTATCTCAACTTCTTCACGGTTGAGTAAACGGTTTTATTGCTTAATCAAAAGCACCTGATTTCTCATTTTTCATTTTTCATTTTTTTTTTCATTTTTCTCTACAGCCGCGCTATTTAGTTTTTATTTTTTTTTAATAAAGTCAGTTTTTCCGTGCATTTCACAAGGGTAGTGAATGGAAAGTGGTCACAAAGGGCGGTGAGCGGGGTGAAAGAAAAAAAAACAAAGAAAAAAAATATTAAAAATGAAAGGCGAAGTCGTAATTTTTTGAACAGGGTTTTTTTTTTTTTTCGAATCGTTGAAATTAAATCTGACCCATGCGGACGGCAGAGGAAATAGCCAGATTCATTGTTCGTTGCAAAGGTTATTTCAATTTTAAAACCACTGAAGGTCCGGCTTTGATCACACTACCCGCAAACCGGGTAGCAAAATGTGAAAAAAAAAAACAAAAAAATTGAAACGAAAAAAAAAATTGGAAACGTTGAATCCAAAATTCTCAGAGCTACTCACGCGTTTGATAATTTTTCGCAACATAATGCGAAAAGCAAGCCAGCCATGTTTCTCCGATTCCTGACAATCCCACGTTTCCACGGATCGCAACCGTTTCCGAAGGTGGTCGGTGGATCACTGACGAATTATTCTACAGAGTTTAGATTTTCGGGATGGGCAGGTAATCCTGAAGTAATTCATCCGGACAATGGAGATTCATGTAACTACGAATGAGGTAACGAGTACTAAGATATAACATCGATTGCTAATCAAACCCATGAAACGAGCTGTCCGGAGCAAACCCGAAGACTTACTCAAAGATGGTGAACGGGTGAATAAGGCTACCTTTACGCAATCGCCAATTAGTCAAAGAATAACCTCTGGCTCATTTCAATTAAGCTTTTGGAATGGCCTGCGACTGACGTGTATTCCATCCATCCCCCATCCCCCATCCCCCATCCCTCTAGTTCACGTGGAAAAATTCCATGCTCGTATTGTTACCACTTTCTATTCGGGGGCTGTCGTTTATAAAGCATTACTCAGGTTACTGAGGCAGAGGGGTATTTAATTATCCACGGATATCTGGCGGGGATGACAAAACGCGGACTTGATCCGCGAGGTGGTTTTTCCTTTCAGCCTTTCCGAAAATTCGAATTTCGCAAGATTCTGAGACTTTTTGCTCCGGGATCTCCGGATCATAATTAGCATTCGATTGACTCTCTCCCAAATACTGAAGCTGATCTTGTTTTTCGGCGAGAGTAACGTCCGCGTATGCTTCCTGCAAGGATGAAGACGGGGAGAACGTGCATCCGACGAATTCGAGAGGCGTTTATCGATGAGTCAGATAATTTATTACCACGTACACAGGTGGAATCTTAAAGGATCCAAGTGTCAAAGAAAGGCTGAGGACACCGTCCCGGCGCATTCCACCGACGTGTAATCTCCTCGGTCATATCCAGCTGCCGGTTTGAAAAAAGAGAAGAGATAGAACGGTACGAAACGACATCCTTTTTTCCATTCCGCGACATGTTTTGCGCACAGAATTTACAATTAGTCTCGAGACATTAGAGTCTTTAACATCATCTGCGCACTCGTCCGCGATTCGAGTCACGTACGAAGAGAGACATACGCGTAAACGTGTGTGTAAAGTTCGCGTGCGATACACATTCGAATTGAAAAGTCAAATTTATCTTGCCAAAAAGATGCCTCTGCTCGAATATGGGACAAAAATTTGTGCGAGTTGTTCCCGAGCGAGTCTTACGGAGTAGAATGGATCGTCGAGTTAGCCGATGTGAAAATAAGACAGTTGGAAGTGGGAAATGGGAAATAGGAAATGATTGATTACCCGGGTCATTCGTCATAGGGAAGAAAATTGGAAAGATTCTTAGTGTTTCTATATCTCAGAGCAGAAAGCTGCAAAACCAAGGAACCACCCCCGCATCGCGATGTTGAATAGTAGAACTACCACCCCGGCGTTAAGGACATTAAGAATCCAAGTGAGACACCCTCGTCCCGATAGGAAAATTCCTTTTCTTATTTTCTGAAAACGAGCTGCAAGCTCCCGTTACAGTATGGCCAGCAGCATCGGCGATCAACTAGTTGCCGTGCATGTAGCCGATGCCTGTATCTGTGTATAAAAAAAGCGCAAGCTCCCGGCTATTGCGGGTTAAGGAATAAAAAGGAGAAAAAAAAAGGATAGGGAAAAAGGAGAGGCACGTCCGTGTTGTCGGGTATTGTGGTGATCCTGGACTGTGGAGGTGCGTGTTGAGAGGTTTCGCCTCGCCTCGCTACCACCATGGGTATCCTCTTCCCCCTGATGACCCGATCCCGTGGCACATAGCACGCCAAAGCCAGCACACTTCACTATCTCTATAAGGATGCGGTAAACCTGTTCCTTCCTGCGTCTGCCGATGGGATGCTGGGCTCCTCTACTCGTTCTCCGTTGAATCTGGGCACCGGGGCGATCTGCCTCGCCAAAATCCGGGCTCTCAACCGAACTGGACACTCCGGCGACTCGACTGAACCGGACAAACTATTTTTATTCCTATTATTTCTGATGGGACGTCTCAGCTCTTTCGTTCCGAGAAAAAAAAAGGGACGAGGAACCCCGAGAAAAATCTTCAGGGTAAATATACCTATACGTATGTTTTGAGAATCGCTTTCTCGCCGTGAAATCTTGCGGAAATAAAATCGCAGCACGGAATGTTGGCTAAAGATGAGAATAAGGTGCGCAGCTCGGTTCTTAACGGAAAATACCTCCGCGTTCTCTCCCGGGTTGTTTAGACCCTGTACGATACAAGGCTCTCGTATAGGTGCGCACGTATAGATATATAAATACACCTTGTATCCAGCTGTATCGAAGATGGGAAGATACCTTATAGAAACAATAAACGATAAACGATAAACAATAAGACCTACACGACGCGGTATCCCTGCAGCCTTTTACCCGACAAGAGAACTTCTCGGTTATATAGACACTGCAGCGACACACAAAGGGGCATTAAACATCCTGCAATGAATTTTATCACTGCCCCGTACCCTCGCCCCTCAACCTTCTTTCGAAATTCCCGTTTTACCAAATTAAACGCACCTCTCACTACCGCGATCCTCATTCTACTCACCATCAGACTCATCGTGGTCTCTGTGCACTCGTCCACTGTTCCCATCTAGGAGATCAAAGTCTGGACTGACTTGACCGGTCGAAACCATTTCCAAAATTTTGCTAAATGAATGATTTTCGCATCTCGACATTCGCTTTCTGACCTAGGAAGAAAATTTCACCAGATTCACGTGTCGCCGGTTGATCCTGTAGGTGGGTTTAGATGTTGGGTGCAGCAGGAGTCTGTCCGTATGTACTACGATCGAACCCGGTAAGCCGTAGGTGGTACTTTTCTATTTGTTTGCGGTTGGAATCACCGCGGTAGTAATGGATCGAAACAATCTAGGATCTACGCCGTGGTCGAGAAGTAACAGCTTGTCGATTAACCGATATCGATTTCCCCCGGCTATCCTTATACCTGGGCATAATACACCTCCGATGTAATTCACTGGCGAGGAATCTGCTGCACACCCATTATGGAAGCTAGGAGACCGTTTCTTCCTCGGGAGAACACGAGCCTTTGATGATTAGCGCTATTTCTGAAGAGGGTGAACCGAGGACGAACCTCGGTTATGAGATCGGGGAGAAGCAAGAGCGCGATACTCCCCGAAGAGCTCCTATCCGTCGTCGGGAAATTCGGCTTCGAAACTTTCTGGTCATTTGGTAGCAGCGTTACGGGATTTGGTATAACAATTCTCGAGTGTCGTGGATACGGAGGAGGCCGGATAGTTGGCGCTACCGCGGGGGTCCACTTTATTAAAAGCGACCCTGGGCACGCGACGTCGCTCCGGGTGCAGTTACGGTCATTAATTTCCGACGAAGATAAAAACTAGCGCTAACACGGAAACTGGAGGAGAGAAGGAAGATGAATCGTGGAGTGGATTTGTGTATGTGTCCATGTGCCACCCCGGGCTGTGCAGCAGTCTACGAATTAAGGTAATGCTCTGATAATTTCCTCGAGCTTTGTGAACGGAACAACCCCTTACTCCACGAGGGAGAAGAATTTTCAGTCAATTAATAACCGGGAAGAGAGACTACCGCGTTGTTTCGCTGCCTCGTGGAGCCCTGGACTTTCGGATGAACGTGTAACACAATGGGGCATGTAAAGATGACGAAAAAAGTAGCTCCTGCGAGTATAAGGACGACCGTGGAGCCCGGGATAAACCGAGTGTTGTACCTAGTTAGTAACCAATACGTCCGTCTGTCCGATCGTTATACAAACCTCCCTATAACATAATCAGTCCGAATTTATTTATCGAATCGTTTCCTTCCCAAACAATGCCCATTGTTTTGCACAAACGATGTTTCCCGGGCCGACACACCTTTTAGCACGCCTAAATACCCCCGGATCTTGTTACGGCCACTTATGCCGGACAGATCGCGCGGCCTTTGGCCAAACTGGTATCGGAAAATGGTCCGTTTTTTAATTTCAGCTAACGAGCGAGGGGATGATGTCCGCGGAATTTCAACGTCGTGAAGGGGGCAATGGGAAAAAAATTTTAAAGAAACTTTCGAAGTGTGATTGAAGCTGATGTTGATTAATAATCAATAGAGGGTTGATGATCGGGCGAACTCTCGAAGTGAAATTTTCACCGGGTTGGGAAAAAGGAGAAAAGGGGCTGTAGATGTGGTCTTGAAAAGAATATCACTGTCGAGAGAAGGAAGCTTTCATCGCTTTGTCTGGTTAAAAGGGCTTTGCAGGCACGCTTTGGTGGGTAGTTTGCCCAGAAGTAGGTAGCGCTTGGTAGATCCGAGGTCGTGTGAATTTGTCCAAAGTGGTAGGCAAGACGTTTTTTCATTCCCCTAGTCCGCCGTCGCATCGTTCTTCCCTTTTCCCTGAACGTTGGAAAAGAAGAAACGTATCTCGGAGAGCTGGGGCTCAGATTAAACCAGCAAAGATCTGCGTTTGGTCTTCTCTGATGTAACACGACGTACGTGCGACACGTGAGGAAGCCGAAGAGACCCAGGGCCAAGCGTTTCTCGTCTGTCCAAGAGAGGAGAATGTTTACGAGCTAAAAAATTAACGGAAATAAAGTGGATCCCTGGTACCACTGGGTTCCAAAGTCCTGGCAGAGTGAATGACTTCAATTTATACAGCTCAGGACCTCGGAGACTTAATCTCAGAAACGGATTTACACCCACGACCCCCGTGCCGTTCACGTCGTGTCACTAGCAGTCGCCTGACCCCAAGAGAGAAACAAACCCCCGAGTCGTTTCCTTTGACTTTTCCTCTTTTTCTTTCGGGGAGGTATATTAAACTGTGGCCAGCAATCTCTTAAAATCAAATAACGTACCATTAAACGACTCAGTCCAATTCTACGAGAAGGTGGTTTTCGAATTGTTCCCATAGGTTCTCGACTGGCCGGATGTTATCTTGGGTTTTGTTTACCCACTCTGGTTGCACGCCAATAAAAGTTCTAGTAAATTAGTTTAGTTTCAGTTGACGGTATTCTCTATACCGCGTGGAACTCTGCTACAGGGGGTAAGTTATACCCTCCGTGAAAATTTGCATCGAATTAGAACCGCGGTTTTAAAACTGAAGGACTAACCACCTCGTCGCCGGTCATGAAGCAACTCCACGAATTGAGCTGTACGCTGTATCTCCGAGATGGAATTATTCCACCCATCATTTTTAATACTTAACGATGTCTCAGCTGGATTATCCTCTCCCACCTGTCACACACATCCCCTTAACAACTCCTCGCCATCTTCATCCGATCCCTGGCCGTTTCCAAATCCTCTTTACACAAAGTGCAATGACCGGTCGGGAAGAACCTTCTTTCCACAAATGTTCAATCGTCTGTTTCCACCCGAGTACATGGACTGGAATATCGTGGTTTGGGGAGAGACGGGTTGTGCATAGATCAAACAGCCCCGTGTAAGTCTTGGGTGTGTCCGTTTTAGCAATTCCCCGGAAAGTTCCCGTGCCGGTGGTACTGGTTGTAATTTTGCCCCATGAATATGCACGGGTGTAGTTTATGTGTGTACGAGTTGACGCGCCGTCCCATATACATGATGACTTCGGTATACCGATCGAGGAATAACGAGTCGGTGGGAATCGTGCCGTGGGATGATATTCAGGTCTCGTAACGTAACGGGATGAGGTAAAACACCAGGCAGCTCTGGCCCTTGGCGAATGGCAAATGGCAAATGGAAAGAAGAAAGGGGTGCAAAAACGGGAAACATTTCCTCGAACCGTAGCCCGGTGTATACGTTGACGTAAAAGGAAAACCACTCGAGGACAACTAGCACATCCTCAGAGCCAGGCCAGCCCAGGGCAGACCGGGCATTTTCTTAGCTCCGTCTCTGGCGAACTCGTGCTGTGCCAACGACAAAACCCATGACTTGGATAATGTGATTAATGGAGCTAAATGTCCTATCCGAACCGTGCTACTCACTCCACCCTCCACCCTCCACCCTCCACCCTCCACCCTCTGTCCTTTCGACAGAAGAACTTCTTCTATCAAAGATCCTGCGCCGGACTGGACCGCGGACCGGACTCAGGATATAAGGCTCTATAGGTCGTTCGATGAACCTGTGAAAGGAGCAATTTCTCCGAATCAAAGGTACCTACCTACCTACGAACCCTCAACCCTCACCGAGCTTAAACGGTGTATTTTTCAAACCAAGTCGTTTGCTTTTTTCGTTGCTATAACTCACGTCGTCTCCACGAAGGATATTTATCCTTCTTCTCTCCCGCTGGTTGTGCATGGGTTGATGTCCGTGTGTGTGTGTGTGTTCACCCTTGGTGAAAGTTATTCGAAGGTCTAGTCCTGTCTATGACTTTGGTTCTAATACCACGGCATTCAAAACTCGTCAAACGTCTGCTAGTCCCGAGCTTGACGAAGCCAGCGACTAATTAAGCCCGGATCAATATAGTGGAAGGTGCGTGAGTTTAGAGTTTCCACTCATCACCGAGGTCTCATAGAATTTACCAATATCCCGAAGCGAACGCGTTGGATAGCGATAAGGGTGTAGGGAAGGTGGATGACTATCTGAGAAGATATGGGGATAACTGAACGCTTTTTGAGCAAAGGGAAAGAAAAAAAATGTATATATAGTATATAGAAAGAAAGCAGAAGGAATTCAGGAGCAAAGAAAAATTCTTCACTCAAAGGGAGGGAGTGAGCTTTCCGAGGTATGGAGGAAAGGGGGATTTGAAATTTCCGTTCTTAGAGTGGAGAGAGTGGATATTGTCGCAACGGGGTACACCGAGGACTCTATGCAAGTGACAGTCCCAGAGCTGGTGCTACATGCAACGTTTCGTGTTTTAGCGGATAGAATATATTTTGACTTCGGTGTAGTAGTATAAAGCTCCTTCCAGAACGACATGTAAGGGGAGCGTGACGGACACAAGACTGAATGTGGAGGTGTACGTTTATACTATATATTTATACATAGGTATATGTTCATGTGCTACTGTGCAGTGCAAGGGTAGCTGGAGATGAGAAACTCTATGGTGAAAGTCCCCGGCTATATCAAAGAATATTGCGCGTACGATATTACCTCGCCGTGTCGACTTCTTGATCCAGACGCCATTCCGAGACGATGGAAAAACCCGAGCCCCTTTGTCCCTTATTCACGGGGAAATCACATTTTTCATTCACTCGACTCTTTTTTTTTCTTTTTTTCTTTTTTTTTTTTTTTGAAAGAATGTAAAAATAAAATAATAATAATGTCACCGGCACATACCATGTACTACATACATACATACATATACGCAATACTGTATGCTGGAAACTGATTTCCAAACTCTTTCCAACGATTCTCAAGATCCAGGAGTAAGGATCTGTCACATTGACCCCATCCCCCAAATCCTGTATTTGAACATGAATATTTTTCAAAAAAAAAAAAAAAGAAGGAAAAGGCACTATTTTCTTGACTTTTTTTTTTTGTTGTTGTCAAAGCAAAAAACAATCCCATCTTCAACATGTTCGTTCCAGTTCCAGATCTCCTCCGGTTGTAACGATGCCTTTGCTCCGGATTCTGCAGCTGCTCTGGGACCCGGATGAAGGAAAAGTTTCCGCAAGATGGTTCGACAATAAGAAAACCATGAGGCAAAAAGGAAAGAGGAATAAGAATAAGAATAAGAAGAAGAAGAAGAAGAAGAAGAAGAAGAGGAAGAGGAAGGCATGGGGAATAAGAATAGTTCTGAAACCACGTCGCCAGTTTCTGTCCAACGTTTTACCACACACAAACCCTCGACTGGTAGAGCTACGTTCGGTTCGCCTTTGTCTCAACGCGGTTACTTTTCAAGTGAATATGCTCGGCTTAACTTTTTCAACAAAGAATGAAAAGTGTGTCGCTAACGGGCAGTGAAATACCAGATAACTTAGCTGCGATTTAACCAACGCGGAAGGAAACTTGCCCTTTATATCTCATCATCCCCCATCCGTTATGTCTTCGTCTCGCAAACTGGCCTCGTCCCATTAATTTAACCCCATAAAACAACCTCCGTTTCGATTCTTGCCTAATTCTAAGACGGAGCTTCTAACGGGACGCGTTCAACGATGAAAGGTACCCGGAGACAAAGTGGGATCAGATAGCACCCTGCACGGTGTGTCGTAGCAATAGAACCGCAAAGGGGTAGAGCGCGAACGAGAAAGATAAGAGGGTGATGGTGGTAGTGCGAGGTTACCAGGAATCGAGGTTCCAGTACCACCATGCAGTACACTGCAATGTCGAAGAGAACGGAAGGGCCTGATGCTGACATCTGGACACGTTGAACAAACTCAGACCACGCTTCATTCGGATCCCTGATCCTGATCCTGATCCTGATCCTGATCCTGATATATAAAGAAAAGGTTGTTTCCAGAAGAATGGAGTTTTCCTTTTAACGGGCCAATCCTGGTTCCTCGGTTCGTTACTGCCTGGCATACGTAGTGGAAACGCGATACGGATGTATATATGCGGCTAAATGAATTAAGAGTGACACGGCGATACGGTGAGTCTTCGTCCTGCTCCTCATCCTTCGCTGTAACATACCCTGCACCACCGAGTCAGACTCAGACTCTGTAAATGCTTTAATGAATTAGCGAGGGGTCGAGTCAAAGCTGGAAATAAGCGAGCCGAATCGAGGAATTCGTCTGGTTAAACTATTGTCCAGTTTCCAGAGAGCCTTTATGAGAAATCAGGGACGACAGGTGATCGGCCACTCTCGTCTACTCGCCGAATTACGGTACTTGATTGTCAAGTTTAAAAACTTGAAAAGGGAGATAAGTTCAGACTAGATAAAGCCGTTAATTCAGTTCCTCGTTCAGTCCATCAACGACTGTGACACAAAGAAACAAAAATTTGACTCGTAACTACCGGTGCAGAGTCCATTCTGCAACGGTGTGTCAGTAAAGTAAGTTAACTCTACCTGCTAGACCGGATCTCACGTCAACGCAATGAAATACCAATTTCTAGTGTCAGTCAGTCTTCGTTAAAGTTTCATTACCCGGTGCAGCTGAACCGTTCGGGATAATGGCGTCGACGACAGACACCGAGGTACTTTCCAGAATGGAATATTCATCGTTGGAAAAGAAAAAAAATAGATATGAAGCAACGATACGAATGGCAAAAAAAAAGTGCGATGGAAAAATCGATGCAAAAGAACGCATGATGACAATGTGACGTTGTAAAAAACGGGAAATCATCTCTCTTCCTCATCTTCGTCATCTTCTTCTTCTTCTTCTTCTTCTTCTTCTTCATGAAAGAATCGCAAGTTACTTATTCTTCTTTCTCTTCTGTTTTTGGGTGAAGCTTTGGGCAAAGCTCGGGCTCACGGTTTGTGGACACGGCAGGATGCCGCTAACTTTCGCTGAGCACGAAGCCCCGGTTTGTTCCCGAAGAGGTACCATAAGACACGTGCCCTTGACTCGCGTTTTTAAACAACATTTGTCTACGGGAATACGGCCCAGGTATTTATTCCGTTAAATAAAACGGGAGAATTTAGGGAAAGGAACGAACGAACGAACGAACGAACGAACGAACGAATGTCGTACAAGAAGACATAATTCATGGTCTAACCCTTGGCGCGTGGACTGGTGTGCACAGTAAAAGTTGGAAATAAATCTGCGCGAAGTATACAGCAATGACGGAACTCCGGAATCGAATTTTTCATATTAAAAGTAACCGTATTTTATTACGGGACTAAAACTTCGCGGCTTAACGGTCTAGGCGAGCAGCTCTTCGCCACGGAATTAAATGAACGGAGTCGAAAAACTTTTCCCAATATTTAACGGCGCGAACCTAAGGCGGCGCATTCCTTAGATCCTCTTAATGATTCCTATACCGTGGACATCTCGGCGTTCGTTTTAAGCGTTTCTCCAAGGAGTTTACGGTCTCCGATACGCGATATACCTACCCGCGCGTCTCGGATGTACTACGTACCTACGTCTACTTATCGCTCAGGCGTGGGGAAACGTGCGTCGCATACTCTCCTCGATGCTGTGCACGGGACAATGAGTCCTGCGATCGTACGGGAGTAAAACGCTGAGAAAAGAGTCAAGGGATACCAACAACGGTTCGATTCCTGGTCACAACCAACTCCTAGAGGTCCTCGAAACCAAACCAGACGGTTTTCCGATCAGTCGGTCGAACCTGTCTCCGAAAATGCACTCGCGACCTGCGATAGCGCTCGTAATGGACTGACTAATCGTTACAACCGATAAAACGAAAGAGAAAATGGAATTGATGGATTAAAAATGGACGCCGATCTTCCAGCAACGTCCTACAACCAGCGCGTGTTAGAGAGCCGTTCGTCACGAGGTCCGTGTGTGACGCCTAATGCAAAGTAGAAGCGGCCCTCCATGCTCGACACAGAGCCATAGCCATAGCCTTTGCTTTTGCCTCTTCTGAAGCCTCGTTCAATAACCGTGACGGTTACGGTCAATAATGAACCGCTAGCTATGCCTACGCATGGCTTTTTTGAACTCGCCATTTCTCATGCGAAGATAAGGAGTCGCGAACTGGATATGCGCTCGTCCGCGACTAGGGTGGTCCAAAGAGATGTCCTTTCCATTCCTCGCATGTTCGGCGTCTCACCGAGTGCGAGAACGATGGTAGATCGCTGATCACAGTTTCAGCAACCTTCGAAGGATCATCGATCGAGCGGAACGACACCCTTCGCGACAACGATACTCGGTAAAGTAAAAACACCGGTGTTTTCCGGTCCTTTCGGAACACCGCGGCGTCGTGTTTAGTCCAGGACCTTAATTCCGAAGGGGATTTTCCCGCAGGGTGGTGATGACGGGTAGCAAAAGTCACTCTCTACATCGAAGAGCGTCTGATATACCTCTCGCACGCAATCGTTTTACCGGTTCTCTTGACGATAAATCGTTGGGAGTCAGTTAAGCGGTGGTGGTGAACCTCTCCCCTCTTTCCTCTTTCCTCTTTCCTCTTTCCTCTTGCCTCTTTACTTCGCCGTGGTAGCTAGGCTACCATACGGAAACCCTCTTCAGCTCGGCACGTCGTTACAACTCCAGGAGTCGTTCCGCTGCTCCCGCTGTTGCTGTTGCTGTTGCTGTTGCTGTTGCTGTTGCTGCTTCAGGGGAGAGAAGGTTATACCTTTAATTAGCGGCTTGGCTGAACTTTTTGGCGGATAGATAAGAATATATTTACTGCCCTCGCTACGCTGGACGGCTCCGACGCGGACGTGGACGCGAACGGTTCGTCGGTTAGGTGGTCTCCGCGTTACCGAGGTTAACCACTGCTCCTTCCTTCGCTCTTACTCGTATCTTATCCCGGTGCCGAACATCCTCCAGGAAGATACGAGATGGCATGCGGACTAGTAGCGGATACAAACGATACTCGAACACGATCAAGAACCTCGCCGCTTAAATTCTTCCATCATTCATTCCTATCATATCTTCCTGATAAAAGATGCGATTCTTCATGCAAATTCATCTTCCAAGATCCATAATTGTAAAACGATGTCTAATTCGATTCAAATACTTTTTTATTTCTGATATTGTTTGACCATATAGACCTCGAATAGTGATAGTGGACGAGTTATAGGCGAACGTAGAGGTCCGTAATAGTTGGCGTGATACCGTGACATAAACACGTAACAAACTATCCAGAGTTTAAGTCCCCCCCATCCCCCGACAAGATTTAAAAATATGTTAAACACTTTCTGCCGTAGGGTTGGGTCGAGCTGCGGTTCGGTTATCTGTAATGCACCTAATTGATAACACCGGCCAAGATTGGGTCGGCCCGAGCCAATTTAGATTGGCAAGTGATCGCAGATTAAACGAACGGTAGTTAAAAATAGTCTGCATCAGAATAGGCAGCAGCACCGAGTCTACTACCAACCGGCAAACTTTCAACGGTATAAATTTACTGCTTCTAAACATGAAGGTCATTTTTTAACATCTTTTTACACGGTATAATGCAACCGCGACTACGGTCATATTATAGGTAATTATTATAAAACGTTCGAATGAACGTAAAACAAATATATATATGTATATATATCAATTTTTTTTCTTTATCGATTTTCTTCCACGTCAAGTTTTAGAAAATTTCTTCTTTTTTTTTTTTTCTTCTTTTCATTTGGTTTAACCGTAGACAGCTAAACCCCACGGGTCATCTCTTCCTTTCTCTTGCCCTCCGTCTCCTCTTCCCTTCTTCTCTTGTATCAACTTAATCCTCATACTATAATATGACCACTCAGAATCCCCTTGGGCTCGCGGTGGATGGCGAAGCCCACCGTTGAGAGCGGGTTAAGTAGCCGGAGCAAAAACTTATCGATTTTATGTCTTAATACCACGAAGCCGATTGAGGCAAGCCCGATCTCCGCAAGGATCAATCAAGACTGGTGTACCTTGGGGTTGGGGTGAAGGCTCGAAGGTTGGAGACGTTAAAGTATAAAAAGAAAGGAAAAACTGAAACGCGAATAGCCGGGGGAAGAAAGACATCTGTTTTCCTTTTTTTTTTTCCGTTTTCGTAAGAATATAATAAATATCGTTCCGTGATACAAATTGATAATTGGGCTCGAGTTACGATCCAGCATCCTGGGCACCGCATCATCGACTGGTTGCTTAATAACAGGCTCGATAATAGCCGGACGGTGTTTAATGGGCAACCATGGGTTCCAATAATACACGACCAACCAGAACTTGTAGAAAGTGATAAAGCACGTTTAATCATTACTCACGTGTGCATTATTTCACCTTTTTTTCTCTCTCTCTCTCTCTCTCTCTCTTTCTCTACTCTCGAACTTATTCCTCGGTCGGGTAGGCGCTCATAAATCTGACTGGCGTCGTAACTAGTCGAGCATTTAGCAAAGTCAAAGATATTTTGTACTTCTATTCGATACAATTTTATTTTATTCTATTTTCTTCTTTTTTTTTTTCTTTCCTTCATCAATCTTATTATACGGATGTATATTATATATGTGTGTGTATACCTATACGTGCGCGAGAGGTTTGGATATGGAACGATATAATCGCATCGGTATTTAAAGGTAAGAAAAGCAACAGCGTGACCGACACGCGGTGTTTTTAGTATAAGAAACGATTTTCGGGGAATTAAATCGTGATTTTATGGGACGGCGTAACACAACGCGTTCGTACAAAGCCCGGGCACCGATACTGATTCTGGACGCATTGGTCTCTATTTTATGATTTCGGAATCGTGGGAAAACCGCTAATTTCACCGTCGACCTTTACGGGTCAATCGATTATCCACAATTATTTGCACGGAGTATATCGGTGGTTCTGTTCTAACTGTTACTTTTTTCATTAAACATTTTTTCATTCTAAGTATAATTAAACTTTTTCAGTTTTTCTAACCCATATTATTACTCTATTTTATTATAAAAATCAAAGTCCGAGAGGATTTCGCTACAACTTCAAAATATCGAGAGTGAGAATCAAGTTTCAAATTTTCCGTGACACGGTACTGATATTTAAGTGATTCAAACCGTAAGTTTTCTCTGGATCGCAAGTTATATTATACGAAAGAAGTGACGAAATATGTTCACGAGGATCGTATTGATACAAAAATTTGATGAATAGATTGTTAATGGATGACCAGTGAGAGCAAAAAAATTAAGAAGAGAAAGAGATGCGTGACGTCGATGAGAAAAATGATTGTCGATAAGTTATCGACATTTATTTCACGAGCCCATGCATTCTCGTTCTTTTTCAATTGTAATTAAGTACAGAGCAAACCGACGACTCGGCGATATATATAATCTTTCTAATACCAAGTTGACCCGAACTAATAACACTCGCGGTGTTCGCGTGTATACCTATAGAACAGAATTCGTACACGCGACTGGTATATCGGTAGCGTACGACCTTTGCCTGAGGTCATCGGGTCAGGGCGTGCGAAATACGCGTTACCATCAGCTAGTAAACCTCGAAGAAGAAGCCCGTGGAAAATCTAGGTGCGTGTCGAGGGTTGGACGTACATTTTAACTAAGGTAAATTTGGCGCAACCTTCGCTCGATACCACGCGATGTCGTGGCTCTGAAATATCGTTTCTTGATTATAGAATTTTCCCCCTTTCTTTCTCTCTTTCCTTCTTTACAACCCTTCGTTTCCGTCGTGAAATTCGATAAGATTTTCGCCCATTTTTCTGGCCAACGAGACGAAAAGGAGAACAGGAAACCGGGTCTCCTGGTTTTTGCTGGATAACCTTTGGGGATGGTTCGGTAAGGGTACGGGATCTCTGTGGTATTTGCGGATCACCACGGTGATTGCAAGTTTGAATTGTATCGGCCTAACCCAAGCCCCGGGAACCTTGTTCGTCGATCTTCTTCTTCTTCCAGTATGCCGCGGTCAATGGTATCGGCTAACTCCGTTCCCTCGATTTTCCTTTCCCCACCGCGATGTTTAAACTAGCTAAACTTTTCCCTATCGAGAAACTTGCCAGTCATGAAACAGCGCCGTATGGCTCGGTTAGACCGGAGGTTAAATCGACCGAAAATTACCATTCACCTTACCAATCTGATTCCATTTCCAGTCGTTTCATTCTCGCACGCTGCACTGATGCGACTGCTGCACGAACGACGAGGAGATCTCTTCCTTTCTATATACGCGTACATACACACATATGGCTAAACATATACGACATCGAATAAACAGTCACACGTTGTCTATATGGAAATATCTTCGATCTGAAAGTGGCTGATGGAGAATAAGAACTTTATCCCCCGGTCAGATAAAGTCAACAACGAACGGGGGTTCAATTTCGAACATTTTTTCGTCCCAAGAATATCTGGACTTTGAACGTTTCTGGAAACGCGGAACTTTGAAGATTCCGTTGTTTTTTAGTGATTTGCAACGTTCATTGGCCGAAGCGTAGAGCGAAAATTGGGTATTTCCGGTTCCGACGAGAAGAGGGATGATGGTGTATGAAATAATGGATGGGTAGCCAGGGGCTTCCTCCGGGAATGGAAATGCAAGTGGATCGTACCAGATGACTTGGAGGAATAGACAAGCAGACACCTGATTGAGTGCTGATTGGTTTCTCCCCTTTCCAATTCCTCAGTGGACTGTCCGTCAAGTGACCGTCCGCGAGAAGAGGACCCTAAGAAAAAGGCTTCGAGGCGTCGAGAAAGAAAGAAGAAAAAAAAGAAGAAGAAGAAGAAGAAAGATCCACTTTCATAAACTTACCAGATGATTTCCACCGGCACGAAGCGGTGGCGATAATTCAAGAAGACTTTTTATTTATCGGTAATTTTGCTTCTTAGTTTCGTAATATCGGCAGGTGGAGATACTCCGCTTTCTTGGTACCATTAATTTTGGACGGTGGTCATGCCGGAGTGACCCCAGTGTGTCTTTGGTCTTGGTTTATACTATGATCGTGGTAGGGTCGAGGAACGTTGAGTGTAATATAAGTCTCCCCTGAACAACCCAGCGGCAACCGATCCCGGCCATATTCCCATTCCCATTCTCCGAACTCTTTATTGCTTCTATCAACGTACCCAGTTTGATTTATACATCTATAAGTTCGCTGTTTGGATCGGTACGAGGCGATATATCGTGTGCTGGTTATAGCCGGCTAGTCTTGGTCCAGCCTTGGGCTGGACATAGCAAAAATACCGATAAGTCGTCCATAGAGGACTCGAGCAATGTCATGGGAAGGCCACGTTCGATGGTAGCCCTATAACCGAGCCGAAGTCCGTCACGTGCGGGTTTCAAATCGCTGGAGATTAAAGACGAGCGATTTTAACCTCATGAGAAAAGGGGATGAACCGCGACTCCGAAATCGGCGAACGATCTATCACCGTCTCAGCAGCGTTTCCTCCCCCGTTCATTTCTGCACGTGAATAAATAAGATAACGCGAATTTCACCATGACGCATTCCAAACGGGTGCACCCCGCGTGTATGAATAACTGAAGGTATGATCATGGCTGACATCGAGATCACCGCCAAGCCCCCAGGACGAACGAGTTATTAATAATGGTCTCCATACCGGCCATGGTTCATGCGGTCCACGTTGACCATCCATGAGAACACAGATGATACTGATATTATTGCACGCAATATTTATTTACACGAACCTCCCGGGTCCCTGATCGCGTGATAGCTCCGAGGATACCATGGCGTGAAAAATTGCATCTCGGAGTCGATAAAGAACCCCTTTTGGTCAGCCAGTGTGCATTTCACGATAATTTTAAAGGGAGTGTCGCAGGAGATGACGAGGAGGAAGTAGCGCCGATAATTTTTCTAAAAACTTTTCGGACCTGGTCAATTTCTCAAATAATAATTGAGCGTTGACCCTGGTGCGGGAAACCAGCTGCAGTCGTCCTACCGGGCTAATAATTCACCCCAAATTTCCTGTAACTTTTACTCTGCACAGGACACACGGTTGATATGAACTTCGAACGGTTCTCAGAGCGGTAAATAATACCGAGATATACCCTCTCGGTGAAAAGTTCAGACGAAAATTGAGCGCCGACTGCACCCGGGATGCCCACCTTCGTCGAAACTTTTCGCAAACCTCGCTTTGTCTTGGACTGGTACTGATCGGTCGTTTATTTACTTAATCATCAACTCCGACACGTACTCCGAGTCTAGTCCGGTCTAGTCTAGCCCATTCTTAGTCAGCCTGAACCCCAGCCATAATAGAGATTTGAGGGTAAGGAGAGCCGAGCCTCGGGGTGTTCAAGATCCTTTAACCTCTCACCTTTAACGGCTGAGAAGGGTGTACGGCTTTAATGGTTCCGTTTAAAGTGTGAAAGTGCCGGGGTGCCGGGTGGGTTCAGTTTTTCCATTTTTTAGTCAAACTTTGACGGTTCGTGATGAGAATCGGATGCAAAATTTTGTCATCGGTGATGGGATGGGGATTGCTCATCGATGACTCGATCCTGTCAGTAACCGATTCCGAATTGTCCATCACGGAAGACCCTAACGCGGCCAGAGAATTGCCCGCTGAAACTTCGACCTGTACGGAGTTATCACCCCGGTTTAGGTTATACGACGTGGTGTAGCCAGGGCGATATAGGCACCCGGCAGTAAATGCCTTTCACGTGCAGCACAATGTCCCGTAAAACCGACTATTTGGTCGCTCGATAATCACGCGAACGTGAGGTGGCTGCTCGTGTCATGTACAATGTTAACAGTTGCGACAGAGAATTGTTCCAAGGGTACAATGCGGGAGGTAGAGGAACGGCCGGTGGTCAAAACGGCATCGGACCATCGCTGAAGGATTCCCACCTTCGAAATAAGGAAAGAAGCACTCTCCTCCTCGTCAGAAGAATCGGGATAATTAACGTCACTTTCGAACCGCTTCCAAGGCGTTCTCTATCAATGTTTACGCTCAACTAGGACAAGATGCTGGTGAAGTTAAGGACTGGGAATGTCCGGAGTGGTAGAGGAATATTGCGCGCGAGGCTGCTACCGCGTACAAGTGTAATTACAACTTGATTTATAATGATGGCGGTCCAGCAGCAGGGAACACGGTAACATACTAAATGAATCTTCCGCACTCCCTGGCCTGGACGGTTCACTATTATCTTGGCAAGCTTTGATTATCGCTTGATAGAAAATACCCGGGCAGTAGGTAGCGCGCATTTCACAGTGCAGCTCTCTCATCATCGTTCTTGTTCTTCTCCGTTAAACATACGAGAATTCCTGACTTGAATCAGAATAAATTAAAGCATCATCTCGGCTCCGGTAGATAGGTATAACTTACGGTGGCAACGGATCGCAATTTCTCTCCCTACCCCCCTTCCCTGTATCTCTCTCTCCCTGGGGTTTGTAACTCGGCTTAGGACGGCTTAGAATGGATGATAATAGGGGTTAAAGATGACACGTTTGCTATCCTTCCGCGGTGCCAAGGGACGCGGGGGGTTTCGCGAGGATAAAGATAGCCAAGCGTGTCCTAACGCTAGACTAAAGAGATATCGCAGTTCCGTGGCGCACCGTCTTATTGCGGAAGAAAATCGAGGAACTGGGCGACCCCCGAAAGCTGAAGAACCTCCGTAAGAGAAGAGGAGCTCCACCGTGTCTCTGAGAGGCTCGACAAACACCGGCAACACTAGTTAGCCGATCAAACTTGTTCCATAGTTGCATAATCTCGGTTCGTTGCACTTTGGTAATCAAGGACCTACGAGCCGGGCTCACTTTGACTGGTAGACACGTTGCAGCGAACGAATACGCCTCGAGGAGGACGAAGACCGGAGCCCAGACCTCATCTCCCTTCAGGAGATACTGGATCGCCGATTGAGACGCGTTACGGAGTTCTATCTAACGGCTCTTGAGGTGGTACCAGACTGCAAGGGGTTCGCTTCACCGCGTTGATTACGACCAGAGACCCCAAGAGTGATACCAACTCCTCTTCCATCCATCCTTTGGCTCCCTGAACACTATCTAATCCTCGGCTTTACCTAGACGCTTTGCAATTCACGGTTTGCACTGCAGTCGGAGTCCATGGGGTATCGGGAACCAGGATTGAAGGCACTTCTCTAGTTCGGCTTCTTCGGGTTCGGTACTCCGGTCATTTGCAAGGTTTACTATCACTCGGCATTAGGAAGGAGTCCTTTGACCGAAGGGTTGAAGAACACGAGAGCCCGTCTTCCGGTTTTTGACTCGTTCCTAATTCGAGCAGTTACTCAGCAAATGGCTTGGAATGGGCAAAACATCGGCCCTTAGCAGTTTTCCGTCCTTCATCCCCTAATTCTGAACGCGTTCCTCCCCCTCCCCCGTTCTACTCGCTCTTTCTCTCTCTAGATAAGATAAGACGGGATACCGTCGTCTTATGGAATTTGCTGTTCGACGTTACGCTGGCTAGGCCATTCGGCAGTTAACTGCTCGTGAAGACGTCAAGGCTGGCTACGCAACGACACGAACGGGGCTCAAAGATTTATCACCCTCTCCGAGAAGGGAAAAAACTCCTCTAGCCCGAGGCTTTCTCATTCCTTCTTACTTACTCCTTGGCAACCCGACAGGATTTCATCGTAACGCACGAGGTAATTCCAATTAAAAAAAGGATCCTCGACCATAACGATTCCGCTCTGCACTCCGCATACACGTACGCGCACATCAGTGGGGGTAGGGTAACGAAATTCGTTATTACTAAACGCGCCCCGTTGATCCCCCGCTAATATAAATAGCCGAACCTGGGCAGGTTCGAATTCCATTCAATTTCATCGGAACGAACGTGGCACGTGGGGACGTGGGGATTCGACGGGTAAATTAGATCCTGCAACGATTTAATTGAAATTTCATAAAACCCTTGAATCGTACAAGTGCGATGGTTCTGCCAGTGTTTTCATTCCACCACTGAGGAATCCCTGCCCGTTACATCGTTCGCGGTTACCCTTTCGTTCCCAGACAAATCAATCACTACTCGAATGGGGTGGCCTGGTACCAGCTAGCAGATTATAGTATATCGATGGTAGTGGGTACCGGCTGGTTTTCGCGTTCGAATATCCTTTGAATTTAGAACCAACCAGCTGACTCCGGGACTTGGCCAGCTCATCCCATCGCGAAATCGCGGGTTTGTCTATGAGGAAAAGCCGCTCGTTGCGGTAAACGACGATCAATGATTAGTTTCACGTGAATTAAGAACGACCGATCGACGAACAAATTATGGAAATAAAAAAGTCGAAAATGGTATCAGTTATCGGTTATAAGTCGAATAAAGGAACAAGTTGAAAGGGAAAAGAAAAAAGAAAAGGTTTTCAGATGGGGATACAAAGGGCGGTGTTCGCGAGTCGGGGATTTCCTTTGAAAACGGAAAAGCCGGAAGATGACTGACGGGTTGGGGCTTCCGACGGTTTTCTCGTAGCACAACCGCGGACCGTGATATAAAAGGAACGATTCGAAATCAATTTGAAAAACACGGTTCGATTTATGCTGTAAAATTGGCTGAACAGAAAATTTCGCCGAAGATTTCTCGCGGAATAAGTCACGGTCCGATGTCATTCGGCACCCCAAAAATATTCCGTGTATACGCACACGGTGCATCGAGCATAATTCAATTTTCGTTAAAGTGGCGAGTGTCTTCTTTTTCCTTTATTTTTTTTTTCATTTTTTCTCCGGGATATAGGGAAAGGGATGATCGAGAGCTACCCCCTCCCCACGCCTCCCGGTATTTCGGGGAGAAATGGGGTGACGGTGTGGCGCTGGTTGCGGTGGTCACAGCGGTGGCGCAGTTTCCGATGTTTTTCGACCGGCTATCCCTCATTTGGCTTATCTCTGATTCTGACTAAGACTAATGCGAGCGATTCGCTTGATCGTTTGTAACTCCCTTCCACCCTCGTTTCCTCGCTTCCTCGCTTCCTCGCTTCCCGCTTCCCGCTTCCCGCTTCCTTTACTTCCCAGCCTGTTACCCTCCCCGCTCCTTCTTCTTACACCGAAAAGTTACCGCCGCACCTAACTCACCCTCGCCTCAAGATCACCCCCGGTATTTTGCCACCGATTCAGCGCGAGATTTATCCCACTGGTACTGATATCTCGCTGATCGCTCGCGTTCGATAGTGAAAGGAGCCAAAATTCCATTCTTATTATCGCCCCCGGTACCTGGACCAGGACACCACGGGGTGCGGTTCGGATTCCCTCCGCGAGAAAACCACCCTTGACGATCGGCTCCAATTAACCACTCCGTACCCATCAAGTCAAAAAACGTGCCTCGAACAAAGGGACCGAACAAAGTCACTCGAACCCAACACCGGACTGGACCTTTACCCCCATTCATCCCTTACTCTCTCTGCGTTCTCCGTCGAGATCCTCGGATCGACGTTTTACCGAAATATGGGAATACCCTCGCGCCAGGGCAGTGTTCTCCTTCAAACATCGTACCTGGATGCACCTGTACGTACATGAGCGTGTGGGGATGTTCACGGACGGCGAAACGAAGGGGTGCCCGGGTTTTATCGATCTCCGGAGAGTCTGAGATGAGACGGTGATGCCCTGGGTGAATGGTCTAGCTCTAATTTGCTAGTCACGGTGGTAGTTGGGCTGGTTCTCTCCTTCCATTTCACCGTTTTATAAGAGTTTATCCTTTTTTTTTCTCTCTCTCTCTCTCTCTTTCTCTTTTATTATCGCATATTAGAGAGGAGGGGGTGCGGGATGGTAAGGGAGAGATAATTGCACTCCTGAGTGTAAATAATGACAGTTTGTCGCCGTTGAAAAAAGTCGGGGTTGGAGGGAGGAGGAAAGAGTCTCTTAATTTCATTCTTTGCTTAATTCGCGTTCATTTCCCCCCGGTACCGGGTAGACCAGCTTTCTTTATCTTAACTTTGCATTGTATGAGGAACACGTCGGGAAACCATCCAGCCGTGCAGGACGAAGCTGGAATTTTAAATAAACAACCAAACTCTCTCAACCGAGGCCACTGCCAACAGACTAAAACCAACTTGCATAACTTAAACAAAACTCGCACCTCACACCAAAGAAAGCGATAACCCCTCTGCTCCACGTTTCGAGGGGGTAGCCACCAATTTTCACCTCCTTTTATCCACCTACCTACCACCTACCCCTGTTCCCTTATTTCTCTCCTTTTTTAATCCAACATCACCAGCTGCATGCTCCTGGAGCAGAGATAACAGATAAAATATTCAAGAAATGGTATCCTCATTTTTTTTTTTGGAAGGGATGAGGGGGCGAAATAATTTTCCCATTTTCTTTTAAGGGAGTCACAAAACAATGACGAAGCCTGTGAATTTTTATAAGAGTTTGGAAATAGGGAAGAAAATAAAGAAAAAGAAAGAAAACGAAATTCCGGTTCATTTTTTATCTTATAGTCGAACGCAATAGAATTCGAAGCGAAATAAGAACCCCGGGGTAGAAAATAGGGGCTGCTATTTGGCCGAGATGATCGATGCTCGGTACGAAACGAGCTTCTCATCGCTAGAACGAAAGAACAATGATTATTATTACCGGCAACGCCCAAATTGGGATTGGTCCTTCAATCATTATCGGAAAGAACGTGAAAAGCCGTGGGATAGGGGTGGTGGTAGGCTTATTTGTTTTATTGATTTTTTCCAAGAAAAATGTCATTAGTCTTGGTAGTTGAGGAGCATAGGTAGGTGGCAGGGTTCGAGGGCGCGAGAGAGGACAGCCAATTAATTACCAACCCCTAGCCGAAGGTACTCTCATCTTCGAGATTTCACTTCCCTCTCACCGGACCATTTACCAGGGATTACACCCCCGCGACACGTATGTCATAACGTGTGACGGACTCGTGCCCAGGGAAAAATCAAAGGATTTCCGAATGGTCGTTGAATTCGCGAAAGGTCGTTTTTCCCCAAATTTCAAACCGGTTAAGAGAAACCCTCGAAAGGTGTACGGGCAATAATTTATCGACGATGAATCGCGTTCCTCGTATTGATATAACTGGGGGGTGAATATCGAATTTTGTATTAACGCATAGCGGTGTTATGAATGGGGAGTAACCGAGGTGAAGCGATCGTAACATTGAATATTGATACTAAATATTCAGTACGCAAAAACCGTGCGATTCTCCGCGGCTTGTATACGAATTTGAATTTCAGTATCGAGTCCGGGGGCACCGCGTTAAATTTTCCCTCGATTTCCACCACACCCGACGACCCCTAATTCGAAGGCCTTCCAGATACCGCGCCAAAGTTTATTGGTTTTGAACTCGTGGTTCAAGATTAATTGGAAGTGGTACCAGGCCAGGATTCGGGAGTGGCTACCAAGCACAGGACTAGAACGCGAAGGTGGACTATATACCCTGGCCGAACCAGAAGATCTTCGATGTGGTGGAGATGAACACCATCGTCTAGTCTACGAGCAGCGAACCGTAGTGGCCGGTTCGGTTAGACCAGCTTTAGGTTTAGGTTTTGGCTTAGGTTCAGGTTTAGAGTGGGTTTAGGTTCGTGGGTTTCAGGGATGGCGAGCACGTGGCGGGAGCAGACCATCCCAGCCACAGGGGTGCGTGCGAGGAACGATGAATCTTTGATGACCAAGGTGAGTTAGCCCGGTCCCTGTGGAGAGGCTGGAAGTGTAGGCTGGCAGGTAGTTAACGAGGAACCGCATCGGAACACCGTGATGCAATTTGTCGCGATGTAACAACAGTGGGACGAAAATATTTTGGAAATTAAGGAAAGCGGAGAAACGGGAAGAACGGGAAAGAGTCTCGATGGGATTTTTTTTCGGGGTCGGAAAGAAGAGAGGAGTACCAATGGCTGCCCGTTTAATAGAGTTGTACGCCGTTCGCGAATCTGACGTAATAATATGGGCGACGTTTGAGAAAGCACACCGGAGTGTTCCTCGATTAAGTAACGGAGTTTAATGTCTATGCAAAGTAAATGGTTCCGACGGGAACGAGGGAGACGGCGCTATCCCGGATGGAAAAAAAGTACGAGAGAGACGATCAACGCCGGCGAGGAGGAACCGGAAGAGAGATAAAACTACGGAGATGGAACGAGAGGGAGAGAGTTGGTGAGCGCTGGGAGTACAATTAAGCGGAGAGGACACCACCCACCGATACCTTCCCAGGATAAATTCATTTAGCGAGTGATTAAATTTTAATCCACTTCTAATTAGATTTTTTCACGAGCCGTGAGAGAGCGAAAGATAGAGAGAGATAGAGAGAGAAAGAGAGGAAGAGTGTAGCTAGGGGTGGAGGTGGGAAGAGCAAACAGGGTGTGGATCCTTCCCGGCTAGGTTCGCTGCTAAAGGGATTTATTTTGATCGAAACTTTTTAATGAGAATCAGTCGTTCGATATTCAAATGTCATTAGCAATCTCCGGTTCATTTTCACCTCGCCCATTTCTTTCCTTATTCCTATAAGGTGTCGTGTCCGATGGTTTAAGGAAACTCGGTACTAAGACGCGGGGGAAATATTCGGTGGATTAAACCGTAGGAACTAATCCAAGGAAGATAAATAAAAGACTCGTATAAATGATGTCGCGAATAAAGTTAACTCGGCAGCACACCGACCATGAAGATCTTTTTAGTCGAATGGTGAGATGTAGCTCCGACTCTCTGTGCGTTTCCACTTTCCATGGTCTTCTCTCTTCATGGGTCTCTTGAGGGTACGTTTGGTTAATTGCAGGACTAGAAGCAAGACCGTGAACGTCAAGCTCGAACTGAAAACACCCTACCCCCCCACGAAGTCAGAGAATTCCGTAGACTAACATCCAGCAATTCCTGGCCCTGACCGAGAGCGGTTACTTGACGAGGATTAACCGCAAAATATTCACCGAGGTACGGCTCACCGTCTCTCCTTCCCGTTGCAATAACAATTCCTTCAATGTTTTAACCTTATCTCAAATACCAGCTACGCAAAGATCTTCTCAGCTCTTCTCCATACTCCCCGAGCACAAGTTGCGACACAGCTCTCTGCCACACCCTTCACACACATGAACAAGGTTCACTTTCAGCTACTGATGTCGCTCGTATATATACCTATACCGGTTAATTTACCTCCAGCAAACACGAAATCCTCTGTCTTGTCGGATCAGCGGGTGGTCAAGCCACCGAGAGACACTTCCACTACTCTCCAAGGTTCACAATACCTTGGGGATTTGAATTTCTATCGACGACTTCTGTCCGCACCAAATCTGACCCTGATATCTGGCCAGTTTGATGATCGAGGAATAGGAAATGGAATCTCTTTCTTTCGATGACATTTCCGTCCTGATGGAGATCGATTCCATGATCGATAACTACCAGTTTCGTGCCACCCCTCACCCCCGGTGGTTAAGCCCGCGCAATTAGGCAGGAGTTTTAAACTGTAGGTTGATGGTTAGCGAGATCAAAAGGTCAGGCACCCTCTTAACGGTGGGTTGAATCAGGGTGCACAATCCGAAGATCAGTGGAGCGATTTTCACTCTCTGGTATATCTAACGATGTCGCAGATTTTCGGATAGACATGAAGACGGAGAAAAAGGGAGAAAGAGGGCTGGATTTCGAACTCGGGAAACGTCATCATCTATCTTTCTGATCCAATGAATCCTCTCTTCTGTAAACCTTCGACAATCAGTTTCTGACATGGAAACATCGAATACAGCTGTGTACGTATATATAGCGCAAGAAAATCTCGTCGAGGGTTTCGCCAATCGTACTTGTTTTCAACAATAGAGCAACTCTTCGCAGATGTTACCCCCGCAAGTTCACGTTCTGGCTTCGCGGCGCACACCCGCTGCTAGTTTTACCCCACAAATGAATATTTAACTTCGAAGAAACAAGACTCCCGGAGATCTTATTCGGCCGCTGTAACACGAGAATGAAATTGTTCGGTCGGGTGTGTTCTTGTTGGGATATCGGTTGGCCCCTCTAGTTTCTCGGCGTATATTTTTACCACCCTTAACCCGTGAAACCTGGGCTATTAAATCATATCAAGTTCAGCCGGCAATTATTCAGGTATTAGCTACTCCGCGTTTTCTGGCTGCGGGTTAAACCGCGAGATCTGAACTGGAGGGAGCTTTCGCTTAATCGGTGGACTGAATTCTTTCTTTTATATCATTTTGTTACGCGTTCTACCTTTCGGGGTGAAAACGGCGCCCGGTTCGCGCTAAACCTCTTACAACCCCTTTTTATAATCCGGAGAAAAAAGAAAATATTCCCGCCACATTTTCTCGCCAGATTCGCGCGCGAATTCAGACTATCAAAAGGCCAAGTTGGAAGCCCGGAATCATCGGTGGTCAGACCAAGAACCCGGGAGCTTTTTCATTCGGTAAAAATGACCGGAAAAAAGGGTTGTCGACGGTTAATCCTCGCCCCCTTCCCCAGCGAGGAGAACGTCTTGAAACCAACGGCAACCCACCCTTAACTTGACCCAACCACCCAACTTAACTTAAGCTGGAGGCAATGGCGCCGGTAACCTCGTTTGCACGCAAATTCAAATAAAGTCGTCCGCAAAGCTGGTTGAGTTTACCGATCAATTGACTACCATGGCTTGCTTCTGACTGCATACAGGGTGGTCGGTTTAATAGAGAAATGGTTTATACTGGTCAAGAGTTTGGGAGAGACCAGAGTCGTCGATCCCGAATTTGGCAACTATTTTTCGTCTTCAAATCCTGAGAAACGGATCGAAATTTTCGGACTTTTTAGACCGTCGGAGTTTTCATTTTCGGAATTTGAATCCTGTTCGGAAATGGATTGAGTATTATATCGATCTGATCAAGCCACCGTGTATGCCGATGAACGTATGCATGTATATGGAATCCAGGCGAGCTTAACTCGAGCCAAGGAAAGTCGAGGCTGACTGACTGGCCGGATGGCTAGCTAGGCTTTGTACTTGGCCTATTTCCATAGCTTGTTAAACTTACGTGAGGGAAAATCTAGAAAAACTGATTTACCTTGGAAAATGAAAAACTTCCGCAGTGGGGAATTTGGTTGATATTCTTTTCCCCGTTTTCCGAAAATTTTCCATCGGTTAATTGAGTCTCTGTGAGATAATCAGGAAAGAAGATTTCGTATTTGCGAAATTGGAAATGGAGTTGTTTGAAGTCTTGATTCTGGTTCGAAAGCTGAGAGAGGGAAGGGAAGGTTGTTCGTGTTTAAGGACACGCTCTGATAAACTTCTATTTCATTTACGATCATCACGAATCGGTGGATGAAGAATGGGGGATTGAAGCCGAGGTTAAAAACAACCATAACGTAGTTCGGCTCCGTAAGACTTGTGCCGTAGTCGGTTCGGTTCGGTTCGGTTCAGTTCTGGTATATTTCTGGTGTGTAATGAAATCGCGCGTCTCGGTCTGTAAGCCAGGATTTCGGAAAACAAGGTCGTAACGTACTGCCACGCGTAGTATTGTCTGCTAGAAATGGTCCAGGCTCATCTCTGGCCTGGATCATAGCTCGACAGACGCTAAACGAAAAGTCACGTGAAACACAACACCGAGGAACGGAGAACCAAGAACCAAGAACTCAGAACTCAGAACCGAGATCTGAGAACTGAGAACACCCCGAATTAGAGGGAAAACTTTTCGGGGCGGAAGACAACGCGGAGCTATAAAACAGATTCAGTTTATTCGGTGTACAGCGAACGTTTTCATCCCCCGCATTTCCAACAAAAATCTAGTGGGTGAAAAAAATCCGCGATTATTTCAAAAATTTCGTACGATTCTGGTTTCTTGTATCGCGGAATCGCAATTGGCGATAGAAATCGTCGAGGAACGAGGAGTTTCCTAATCCTTTCCGATCGTCGAAACTCGAACACCCGCTGAGTCGCGCCAATTAGGACGGAATGAGTTATACGGCGTCTTCCCGGTCCGTATATTTCGGGGTTGAAGAAGAGGAAGAAGAAGAATGAGAATAGAAATAAGAAGAATAAGGATAAGGAGTAGATGGAAGCGGGAAAACAAGCCGAAGTCATCACGCGGGAGCCCGGAGACCCCGGAATGGCCAATTCAAAGTTATAGTCGGAAAGGATGAGGTAGCTGCAGAGGAAGAAATAATAAAATATTGAAAAGATTGTTCGCCAACTAATAATTGGCCCCTCCGACTACCCCGTCGCCGTTCCACTACCCCTGGCTAGGCAATACACACACGTACAAGTTCTACTTGAAATCAGATTCCGGATGACCGAACGTGTTAAGCGCGTTAAACGATATAGGCAAAAAGTTCATGGAGATTTATAGATTTTGTTTTAAAGGGAGAAAGAAAAGAAAAAAAAAAAAAAAAGGGGAGGAAAAAATTTTATTCTTCGAGGATAAATCGTAAGGATAACTAGAATGATAAATCATAGAACGAATTGTTAGTGTACGAGTATAAGGTGCAATTAGAAGAGCAGCTGCGGCTGCAGCATCACACTGCAGCAGGCCTTCGGTTCCGAGACAATTATCCCGTCTCGATATAATCTGCAGTACGAAACCGGGAGTGGAATCGGGCCCGAGAGTCCCGCAGGACTATCATTAAGTTAAATATTTCCAGAAAGGATAATTGTTAATTGCGAAATGATACGGAGTTGATTATCTCGCAATGCGAAGGTACGAGTGCGGCTCCCGATGGCCATTCATCACGGTAGCTAATTGATTCGGACGACCTTATGTCCCGTCGATTATTACACTCGATCCGTCAATTATTTTCCCTGTAATATTCAACCCTG
Organism: Tenthredo amoena; assembly: GCA_963966615.1. Taxonomy (NCBI): domain Eukaryota; kingdom Metazoa; phylum Arthropoda; class Insecta; order Hymenoptera; family Tenthredinidae; genus Tenthredo; species Tenthredo amoena. The sequence goes on along the minus strand of OZ016495.1, from coordinate 2,002,828 downwards.
AACTTACGACCCCCGTTCGAAGGGAGAGAACCGTGAACCGCAAGTTTCGGTCACCTGGACTCGGGCGAAACCCCAAATCGCGAGGGCGAATAGTTCGGACTAATCGGGACGGCGAACCGGCCTTGGGGGCTCTGGCTTTAGTCAGATCGCAGGGAAACTCACCTGGAACAGAAAACGAGAGAGAAAATCGATCAGGAATCGGTTTTGAAAGTGCAGGCGATTTTTTTTTTCGCTTTCGTAAAATTCGGACTAGGCGGATTTCCGAACATTTGGTATACACCTATTTCCGTCGCGAGTGGAACAGGCACGGTAGTCGTCGAGCTGTTCGGTCAGAGCGGAGTGATAAATGGACGCGATTCAATTTGAGGCCAATCAACATTCTTGTCTCGTCGCTGTGCCGTTTCGTCTTGTACAGTTCCGTTCCTCGAGTTCCGTCCGTCTTTTCTTCGGCCCTGTTTCTCCTCCTCGAAAATAATTCCACTTTTTATCTCCGCTGTTCAACCGCCACCCCTGATGTTAACAAGAGTTTCCGCCGCCGTCGTTTCGTCCGCAAGACGACCAAAAGTTGCCAAAACGAGAAACCACTCGATTCGCGAAACTCAAGGCGAATTTTCCAACAGCACCGAATCAGAAGCGAACAGAAATTTATACCGGTACCCAGGAATCGATTAGATATTCCGATCCAGACTGCACGTACCGATGCACTATCTTTCGATTAACTACCCCAGTCGATAGTTAAACTGGATATACGTGTAACATACAAAACGTTAGATGCGCCATGAGATGTTTGAACCTTTGCCACAATTCGGGTTAGAAAAATTTATAGAATTGGGTAATTTTTATCAGCAAATCAAAAGATGGTCCAGGGTTACGAGCGAGCTGCAGCCTCGCGCCAGAAGACGGCCTGATTAGATCGGTGAAGTTATTCCTCTTCAGGATCCGTGATGTAGCTTGGGCTATGGAAATTCTCGCATTTATTAGCATTCATATCTCGCCTGGTTCGAGGGTAGCGAAGCCAAGGCGGTTATTCGCGTTCAGGTTATCGCTAGCGATTCGCCTTCGGTTTTAGCGAACGATCCGCGATTTTTCTCTCCAGTATTACGCGACTCGGGACATTCCAGCATCTGTTATATCCTTCGAAGTGGGTAATAGAAATTAATACAACGATCTTTTACTAACTGTTTTACGGTCGGCAATTAAGCTTCTCTAATCGAGTCTCGTGATGCTCCCTCATTCGCGAGTCCTTATTGCAAAGATCCCCCGCGAAATAGGAGCGTTTATAGTTTCATTCGCGAAAGATTGACTCCTTCAAGAATTTTCCAACGGATTTCTCGACCCATTAGTAGCGCTCGTGTGCATCTCGGAATTGCCAGGCATTTGAACAGTCCTGGATCCTTTGAAACTCTCGGTTCGGTTAGGAACGATACATATCTAGCAGCGGGATACGTGTACCGTGAGCGTATACGTTTAATGGAATCGAAAGGCCACGGGGAACAGAGCGAGGCAACGAAGGGTGCCAGGATCTCGTCGAGGCAAAGCGACGCGAGGAGGTTTCAGGATTCTCCGGAGAGCATAGGTCGCCCTCAAGGTACTTTCGGCGGCGGTTGGTTCAGCTTCCGCGGATCTACGCGCGACTTAGACGTCGACGTCGACGTCGACGTCGACGATATTAATATAATGCCATAGGAATTTCATTACGATTTCCACCAGAGCTCGAGCAACTAACCACCGACTGCAAACAACCCCCAGCTCCTCCGCACCCTCGGTGTATCCCTGCTCGTATGTGTGGAAAGATTTCCGTAGGTGAAAACGCGGATTTCACCCGGTCCTCGTATCCCGCCTGATACTTATTATACTTATTAGCGTCGTTTCCATCCCCCGATGTTTTCTCCCGGTGCGGTAGAGTCCCTCGAACCCCCGAACCCCCGAACCCCGGGGCTTGTAGAAATTTAGTAGATTTTCGATCGCGTTACAAACGAACGGAAATACCGGAGATTACATTCCGCCCGTACGCGATACAGGGGTGAAATGATATTCGAGAGCCGGTTATATCTGCGTCCACAGTCGTAGGTACCGCTGACAAGCTGGAAGGGGCTTGCTGACCAGGAATCGAGAGACTCGCTGGACAAAATCGAACGAGATACGTTTGCGAATTTAAGCTGTGGATCGAGCCGGACGAAAGATTGCCTAATCCCGGAACGGCATAACGATTTCGAAAAATCTGAATTGTCCGAACTGTGAAACAAGATCGGAAAGTGTCTATGGATAGAATTATGGCTCACACGTGGACCCGGGGACGAGCCTGGAGGTTCTTTCGTAACCCAATAAACGGCGAACTTTCGTAACGCCTTGTATACAGAACCGGAAGTATTAAACTTTCGACCATAAAATTCTGGCGAGAAAGACCAATAAATACTCTGGCCGGACTCTGGCCCGTTTCTTGAACTTGTAACGATCGGAGTGGGGTAGGTAGGTAGGTAGGTACTTAGTGCCGATTGTAAAGGAAGGAATAAGAAGAGGGAAAACCTTTCGGCGATAGAAATTCGAAGCAATTTTCATTGCCTTACGTATAACCAAGGATTCAGAGTCCTTATAAGAGCGGTTTAGCAAAGCTCAGTGGATAATAAAAGGAGCTTTTTTGGTTCGCCCGAGGATTTCGGGAAAAAATTCTACGAGACGTAAATTTCCCGAGTAAAGTTCCTCTCTCTGTTCAGTTTTCCCCGTAAATTTACCCCATGCAAAGTTTATTTAGCCAGTTAACCGTGGAGTCGTCACCGTCAAGAAAAAGGGTCAGATGTTAAAAGAAATCCTGCTTTATTTATACCGAAGTGGAAAAATGCGGGCCGGCAACCAGTTAGTCGAGCTTAACGCCCTGGCACGACGAGATGCGGAGATGCTGAGATGCTGAGATGCGGAGATGCGGAGATGCGGACCTACCGGAGAATAAAACGGAGGAGAATCCCTATCCCGGGTATCCCTCGTATGAGTTGGGTTTACTCCTAGTAGGGAATACCGTGAGGGAGGAGATAGAGAGAGACAGATACCCGGAGTGAGTTGTGGCACCATATATTTCTCCATTCAAGTAATTGGTCCAGCAATTACAGACCCGCTCGGAGCAAGAGATGGGGGTTGAATGGTCTGAAACTAAGTTAGGCAAAGTAAAGGTAGGAGGAACACCTCGGCAGGGTATATCTTCCCGTGTGTGTGTGTATATGTAGAATGTGGGTTCCTTCCGGTATTCCGCATTCGAAACGGGCGGAAAATAAGTTTTCACGATGGCGACGACGTCGAAGAGCACATATCTCCCTGGGACGAATTCTTCTCATCTAGGAATCCACGCGGTCGGATAATAACGGTGTAAAATTGTCCGGTGTCGTAAACGCGCCGGACTATAACACGCGGCAGCGTTCGTTAAACAGAATTATAGTCGAGCTCGAGCAAACAGCGGACACCGGGACGAGGATGAGTATGAAGAACCGCCTAATTAGCGCAATCGTTATTTGCCGTTGTATCCGAACACGTCATTACGAAATGACATCATTAGACGATGAACGATCCTCCTCGAATTACGTGAGAGTGAACAAACAAAAATGGATGGGGCTGAATATCCACATTTCCACTCTTTTACTCGCTGGTCCCTTCGCCGGTTTTCCTCCTCCCTGGACCGCCGCGCCGCTGCTCTTACTCTCCGGGGCTTAATAATAGAACTGAGACCTCGACACTCTATTATTCAAGGGCACAGATTCTCACCGAGTGCTATCGACCCTTTGGACGACGGGTCCAGCCAGGTGTGAAAATCTCTCGGTGACGGAAACTCGAAGAGGTATATCGACCTCCAGTTTCATACGCGTATTCGCATGTGTCGCGGTTCTTTCCGCGACAAAAAAAAAGAAAAGAGAAAAAAAACAAAGGCGGGAAGGTGACGGAGAGGGAGGGAAGAGAAGAGTTTTCCACCCACCGATGGGGAAATATTGTTTAAAATAGTAAACCGGAAATGAGAGAGTATAAAAAGTCGCAATATCCTGTTTGTACGTAGTAAACTTTTCTGGCCGCCCCCGCGGGCGGAATTCTATGTTACAGCGATGATTCACCACCCTCTGTATTCCGTCCTGAAATTTCTCGCAACCCCTACCGGAATACGTTTATATTTTGACGTTTGTCAAATTTTGAGATCGATCAGAGCCCAACACTCGACGATACGGTCGGGTAACATTGTTATAATCGCGTTAACCAATCGCTAATTTATAAATTAACGAGCTCGTTGTTAAACGAGTGAAGAACTCTCTCTCTCTCTGGTGCGAAAATAAAACTGAAACACGAAAAAAAAAAAAAATTAAAAATAAATGTAAACGCGTACAAAATTCGACGAATAAATACAACCGCCGATATACACCCGAACCGAAATCAAATTATGGGACGAGTTGTAATCCCGAACGAAATTCCACCCTTAGAAAAATTTACAAAATCGTCAATTCCGATTCTCGAATTTTGGGAAAAGAATTTCGAATCGTTTTTATCAAGGGGCTAAGAAAAGAGACGCGTGACTCTGATCCAAGGTAATTCGTGTCAACTTTAGACCGAGAGTCGTTAGACGGAATCGTAAGTATAGGTGACGAAGGAAACGATCTGAACAGGATGAATTCGGCGCGGTGGTTTAAAAGGGGTATCATTTCGGAAGGGTATTATTCACGGGGTAAAAATTGAGGAAACAAGAACCAACCTCACGTCAAATTACATCCTTACGACGTACCTACACTTAAAGTTCTCTCGGCTTCTCACCAATTGCCAGGTCGAATTCTTTCGATTACGAGTCATTACCGAAATGACTAGAATCCACACATGCTCTTCCCTGTATACATGTATAAATATAGAGATATATCGTATGAAAATATTAGTACAAGACGTTTTCTCTCCGTTTACGAAAAAGAAACGTTTTTTTTTTTTTTCTCATCTTTCTCCGATCAAATTCGGTCCTCGTATCTCGTATAACAATGACGAACCCCCGTCAGGCTTCGACGACGGGGAATCCCCGGGCTTTTTAACCCACCCCCCCCCCCCCCCCCCCCCCAGAGTTTCGATATAAATAAATATTGCCCAGTGATTGATCGTCGCGTATATAGTCGAGGAGAGCTTGCGGCAGGACACGTTACATTAACCGCCTTGGAAATGAAAAGAACAACCCCGCCACCCACTTTTCACCAATGTACGAGTACGAGCCAGGGGAGGGTCGGGGGAGGGTGAGGGGGGGTATTTCATACGTATTTTTCATCCCCGAATTTTTTTTTCCTTTCTTTTTTTACCTGTTTTTTTTTACCTGTTTTTTTTATTTCTCTGGTCCGGTGTAATTTGTCATCAGGACCGACAATATAACAGACTCGTTCGCCCGGGACAAGGGAAGGTTTAAATTTTTACCCCTGTACTAATTGTCCTGCTGGGAAACGTCAAGTATACACATGCAACGATTCCCATTAAACAAAGAGCGTCCTGGGGGCGAAATAAGAGGGAAGATAACAAAAAATAAATAAAATACATTTCGATCGACCAAAAACCGACGACGTCTGTTTCTGGGGATTCAAGGTATACCCAACTTCCGGTCTTACTCTCTGAAGAGCCAAGAAATTCAAAAGCAAGGTGTGCTCCTTGCCGGCTCCTTGCCGGAAGGAGTAACGGTAGTCTTAGGAAACTTCTGGTCGTTTACAGCTCAAAGTAACTCGTAAATCTTATTTTTCCTTAGCTGGAAAACCCGGGGGGTGGTAGGAAGCATCCCTCTCCTTTCTTCCTCCTACTCAACTGGGGCAAACTTTTTACAGTAACATCTTAGCGTAATGCATTTATTGTATCATAAAGCCGAGCAGGTATGTATGTATGTATGTACATACGTATGTAAGAAATGCTTCGAATCGTTGTACCCTTGCAATTCAACACCTAGGTTATTTTTATCGGATTTCCTACCCCCCCAGGAGTTTGAATTCTAAGGACGCAGCCTCCTCGTCGACTTATGGACCTCCGAGAGCAAGCCGGTTCCGTCACACGAACACTTTTATTCGATCAGGATCCTCTCGCTTTCGTTCCTGCTATACCAGAGACACGTAAAACCTCGGCTCAAAGCGGAAACGCTTCGAAATTACCGCGAAATATATACATATGCGAGAAGATTCCGGATCAAAAATGAGAACGAGAATGAAAGTGAAACGGGAAGTGCTTTTTTAGAGGGAATTCGTACACGCAGATATATATATATACACACGGGGAAAAGGGTATTTTCAAAGGACAGGAGAGAAGCCTCCTTGATATTTGATGACTGCTATACGTATACAAGGAGAAAAGAATCGCTGATTCAATGTAATAAAATTCCGCCCACTGTCCGTAGGTATGTATACGAAGGAACGAGACGTTCCATAGCGAAATCGCAAGCTCCTTTCGGGTATTCGAAAATAGAAATAGAAGCGACGGAGAAGAAGGACTCTTTCAGGTGTATAATACACCCTACGTACACAGAGGTGGAGAGATACGTGACGAGGTACAATCGTTGGGTCTGGTAATTGAATAAATTTCATTTGAAAGTTAAATTGCGAAGTAAGAATAATAAGGACGAGTTTCGCGACCAGAATTCAAAGATTGCACCCCCGCAGAAACGTTCTCTTCAAACTATACGAGGCATTTAGGTGTAGCTACTCGTTATCTCACGTATGAACGCATAGAGAAACCGGAAGTGAATTTGCGGACGCAGGAATTCAGCAACGTAAGAGAAACGGTTTCACTGAGGCCATAGGAAACCTGGGCTCAACCTTCGTCTGAAATATTAAAGCATAGATGGGCTTATGAAAGATTGACCATGCGCACGCGGGCAACCTGCACCTCTCGCGTTTAATCCCTTTGGATTTGTTGGGGTTAACGTGGGCACCTCTCCAGCACCTAGAATCCGCATTCAAGAGTTGTAATTTTACACAACCTGGATAATTCTTTTTTCACCCCGGCTACAGAGACGCGGAGGAGTTATACTTTCGTTGGTATTAATTAAAATTGTTAATTATTTGATACCTGGAAAAGACGTTCCCCATCATCGTTGAGTTCTACAATCCGATTAAGTATTCCAATTTATTTCCACTCCTTCTCGGTCGCTAGTCTCGCTCCTATATGGCTCCTGAGAAAAAAAGAACCACCGCAGAGGAGTAAAAAGACCGATGGCGGTCGCGGTTACGCTACCGCAATCTGTTTCCACCGTCTGTTTAACAGAATGTGGTTTTCGAGCGTCAATAAAACTCCGTAATACCGGAACATTGGAACGTTACTCGTTCGCCGGTTGTGCCGGTTGTGCCGGTTGCACCAGGGCAGGGTACGGTTTCCGCGGAACCGAGGAGCGCGATAGAGGCTAGATCGCTCGGGTTAAATCTACCATTAAAGACAAATTCTTATACCCCTATTTCCCGGGAATATACATCAACTAGGAAGTAATGTTCTTCGACGGTTACTAAGAGGGAAGGAGATAATCCCGGAGGATATAATTTCGGGAATAAAAATACCGAGACTCGAGAGAAGAATTCACGGAGAATTACTCTCGGCGTCGATTTAAACGATACAGAAACGGTACCTTCATCGCCAACCGTCGCACGGTTTCTCAACAATTTATCATACCTCTTCGAGTGGGAATGGAGAAGAAACACTTCGAGATATCCTCAGACTTTCATCCCTCTCAAAAAGCCTAATCGCTTCTCCGAAGGTCTGACTTTCCAAACGCTCTCACGGATCCGTGTTAGATCAGAGGAAACGGAACGCGCACTCGATGATGAACCAAGGGATACCTTGTTCGGGCCATGAAACTGAAAATAGATGATTTTCTTTAAAGCTACCAAAATTCGTTTTCGCAGCATCGAAAGCGAGGATCGAAAAGAAACACTCGTCCACTTCGAGAAGTGTAATCGTTTCTCTGAAAGAGCGAAAGCGTGGGTGGTACGTACTACGTACTCTCATGTAGCTCTCGGTGTACTTGTATGCCATGGAGGCAGGGAGTTATTCGAGTAAGAAGATTGAGAGTAGAGGAAAAGCGGAGAACCGATAAAACGGTTAGGTGCTCGAGGCCACGAGCGACTTTGAGACTTTGGTAGTTGAAAGGATTTTGGTTCGAGGCAAGAAAGGGACGAGTCGAGGGTATATTTAGTGCGATGGACCCCACCTACTGTCCGCCCAATATTAACTCGCCCCATAACGCGTGAAATTCCTTCCTCCACCTTCGCGGAGCTGGCAAGTGGTTTAAATCCTCTTTCGCCATCTATCTCCCGGAGCTGACTTCCCTCTCTATATATGCCCGTGGCAAACTAACCGGCAACCTGTACAGTGCGCAAATGCAATGCCGTGGTGCAGTTTCCCGTCCCGTACCGCTCCGTTTCGCTTCCACTAGCTCGATTCGCGAGCGAACGAATTCGCCACGCCGAAACTCCTCGCTTCTGCTTCTTCTTTCCTCCCTAGTTTTACCTCTGTCGTTTTTTCCCGCACCGATATCCTAGACCTGTTGATCTCGCTGCGCTAATTTCCGCTCCTTTTCATTTTCGGGGATGAAAGGATACTGGATAAGGTATTTGGCTATGAATCGCTACCGTTACTCGAGGCCCCATGGTATCCGAGATCGACTATCGAGCGTACGTGGTGTATCGCACTAAATAATGCACGGGATCTCTTCACCTCGATCCTGATTATGTTTGCACCGTCTAAGGAAGAATAGCGCGGGCGAAGTCTGCCCGAGTAGATAGGGAGACGGTGCAAACACCCGAGGGACGTCTAGTCGATCCTGGAGGCGAAAACCTTGGCATTTATCTCCGTGCATCCCCCAAACAGAACCCGGATCTCCGCATACGGAATGCAGCGATTATGCCCCACGTAAGCCCAGGCATTACCAAAGTGTCCAATCCGTTATCCTCCGGTTGCGCACCTGAATGCATATCGCATACATGGATTCGTAGGACGCGTGCACGTCCCGGAACCAAATCCGTGTGCATGCACACCCCTGCGGTTCACCGTGCGCTCGTATACCGTATACACAAGCCTCGTTTTTGCAGAGGGACGTTATTTATTGCCTCAATTAGTCATGCGACAAAAGACGCGTTAGTTTCCACTCTGCATGCGAAGTGGTCTGCTTCGTTGCCCACCAACAATGGATAAACTGCTAGAAATGTTGGGACGAACTTCCACCCTGATAACGACTTGATGCAATCTACATGGATCTTGAACCGCATCATTCTGCAACCTCCATGCACTCTTCTCCTTTTTTCTTCCGCTCTTCTGATGCGCGAGACGCTGACTCCGGCGAAATTCTCTTCTCGAATAGGAGGAGGAAGATCCCCGGTACACACATGTCGCGTATATGGCTTATTAAGACGGCAACGTCACCGTCTGATGTTCGATATCTGCTCATGTGAGTGAAAGCACTGCATGGATGGAGTTCCACGATTCACGTGTACCTACCCCCTGCAACGTGCATTCGAAACTTTGGCACAAAGGCCATATCTTCGTTCCAGAGAAACGCTGTAATACACCCTTCAGACGGTGGTACAACGGAGTCCTTCTATGCATGTGTGATTCCTTCGATCCTTTCTTCTTTATTCCCGTTCCGCTTCGTTTCCCCTTAGTAGAAATCAGATTCCTGGGATCTGGGGATCGTCGGCAGTCTTCGACACCCCACAGATATAACCCGACGACAGAAGACCTCGGGATTTGAGAAACAATCTAAGAACTTGACTTACGAACGAAAAACGGAGTCCAGAGGGTCGCTCAATGTTTGGTAGCTAATTTAAAAAAGGCGAGTCAATTTCTGCACATGTTTTGCCATTGTACACCATAAAAAATGGCAAAAATTTAGGTTTTTTTTTACTTTCGAGGGAAATCAGGTGTTCGAAGGGCTTGGAAAGTGACGTTGGCGTCGAACCGAGCGCGCAACTAAGAGCTTTGCGGAACAGTTGGGTCAGGACGAGGGTTTGAAACCGGCGTCTTAAAGCGGCACCCTTAAAATTAAATTTGCCAAAATTTATAAGGGCTCATCCGGCGTAGTGCGCGGGCGGAAATGATGCCGCGATTTAGAGCGAAGTTAGCGGTTGCTTGTACATGATCCTAAAAGCGGAGAGCCGGGATACCAAAGAGGGGTTCATTTTTTATGATTCTTTTAAAAGTTCAAAACAAACCCTTGCGCAACTATTGTCACGATATGGAAAGCGAAGGACTATTTTTCTTAAACCTTAACCTTCGCTTGGCTCTGTGGCACAATCCATTAAATCCAACGGCTTACAACCCGTCAACTCCCATCGAGTCGATAGTATTTCGATACTGTGCCGACGAGGATGTGTGTCTCCCGTCTCCGCATGAATATATATTGCTGTATTAACAACGTTCCATGTCGAGAAGGTAGGCCACACTGGGTGCAACCTATCCTCGCCATAGTTTAGTAAACAAAACATGAATCAGGAGCCTTTAAACAAGGCTTTGCGAACCCAGGGGACGATCGTTTCGCTATAAAATGGTGAAGCGAAAAAGCGGATGTCACATCCTTCGAATTTTTCACTAAAAATCTGATGGCCATGCGTCGAATGAACCTTTCGCGAATCTGGAAGAGCTTAGAAACGTCCGACTATCTTTATACTTGATTCGTGGACAAAGAAGGAGAACGGGGTATATCACAAAGGAAACCGTACGGGGGCCGGGAAATAAGATGAAAACCTCGGTTCCGAAGCTTTCGAAGGTTTCCCAGCTCTCCGGGACCCTCGCCTTCCTCAGTCGATCTTTTGCGCTGCATCGATACCTGCTCCCTTGGATCTGCTCGTTTCTAAACCTGAACGAGTGTCCATCCCTTATCTCAGCAGGGTAGGAGTACTCGGATGATTTCCGATGGGGATTTTCCCGTCAAGGACCTCTTCGAATCGAAAGAAAAAGAGAAGGAACGAGAAGAAAACATGATGCTCCGAAAAAGGACAATTGACGAGACGCTCTCAAGGCGAGGGCAATATTTTCGTTATTACCCTGAACCGGGGGTAGCATTTCCCTCCAGCCTCTCAATTTCCAACGAAGAAAGTGGAAGTCTGAAAGAGACCGCGACGGTAACAAGAAAGATCCGAGTCCGGGTTTCCTTAGAGCCAAAACTAACAGTTGGAATGGTTTTGTGATGGTAGTTGTTACGACGGGGTAGGTTAGGGAAAGGGCCGAGTCAAGTGGTGGCTGTATAGCTTGTATCGTCTTAATTGAACGAATAACCGTAAACCGGCCAGCCCTTATCGTCCCTCTTTTCTCTACCTCCTCGCTCCATGCTTTCGAAAGTTACTCTCTGCATCGAGCATGGAGTGGTCCAATTTGGAAAGGGAAAAGTGTGCTAACAAGCTTCTTTTCGACAGTTTAAACCCCGGCGAACAACATGCCAAACGCTTTCTTTACGACCCTTCATTTCCATGGAGAAATTTTTGAGGGAACAAACCGAGCCAAGCTCCTCTCGTTACTACCTGGCGATTCTGTCGCCACTCCGAACCCATCCTATACACGCTAAACAGATTAACCAGTAAACACGGGACCGAGAGGATATGGGGTCTGACCAATTGATTTGGGATCGATTTAGTCACGGGCTTTTGCCTTCGGGAGTGGCTCCTGAAAATCGTGGGACAGGGTCCTCTGGTCGCGCCGAGCGATTCTCGCTGCATTTACGAGTCCGAAGTGGAATGTTACAGTGCGTTCGAAATCAACGTGGGACAACCGAGGGCGATATGGTGAAAAAGTAGTTACGCTTTCAGAGAACTCTCTATCGCCGTTTCGTGACGAACGAAGAGCTCGCAGTCTTTGTTCATGAAATTAGCATAATTATGCCATGAGAGGCTCCGGAGTACATTACCATACTATTTATATGACCTGCATCTCGTCCCCGTTACCTTAGACTCTCTGCCTCCCAGCTTGTGCCACTCGGCTCCATCAGCTGGCTGGTTATTTTGTCGAGGGAAGAAAATTGGCCTTGTTTTTTGTCCATTTTCTTTAGTTTCTCTATTTTTTGCTCGCGGAATAAAAACCCGACGTAGTAACGCTATCCGAGGTGATGTTCTTCGACGTCGCTCGTTACCCCGCATACTACAATTTCCTTAAAGGATGAAAATCCTCCGGGTAAATAATAGCGGAATGTATAATTCTGGTACCTCTGATACACATATTTTTGTGCTGAGAAATTTTCGCCCGAGTGAGAATGTCTTCGGTTAAACATCAAGTCGAACGTCATTACGCGATATTTCGAGGGATGAAAAAGCACCGAAAACACTGAGGGGTGCCGGCTAATGTACCGTGCGAGATAGATGGTTAGCTTTTGCCGAGTTAATTCGTGTTGTGCATTCTCGCCTCTTTCTCACTTTCTGCACTAGACGGTGGAATACGTTTCGGGGTGGCTGGTGGGTGATACGTTTTCGACTTTCTTACTGAATAATGAAAAAAGAAATCTTGAAGAACGAAGGAGATGAATATCTGGAGCGAAACCAGAAGAAGAGCAAAAATTTGGCTTCTGCGGTGGGCAATGCGCTATATATATATATATATGCTCGAGAATACTTGAGAAAAAAAAAAAGATAAAATGAGGTAAAACGGAAAAGAATAAGCGATTTCGATCGAACAAGGAAAGGCGAAACAGTTACGAACGCTATTACAGGATCAGGCGAAGTTGACTCAGTAACGATTGAATGAAACTTTCGGAGTTTCGAGTCAACAAAACAGTCGTTTCAAAGGAATAAATGACTTCTTAAGCCCTTCCGGTTGTCGGTGGTTGATTTCACTCAAATAAACCCCCTTCATCGGTGAAGATCGTTGCGGGTTTCGCCAGGGTCTAGAAACGTGGTGAGAGGGAAAAGGGAAAGGGTCAGAACGGAGCTGAATGCCAGTGCCATTCCGCAGTCCTGAAACGTACGAGTCCGGCTCAGACCGGGTGCAATGAGTCCAGGACTAAATTACGCCATTCAAAATTAGGCGGAGTTTACGAGGATGGACAACAAACTCGGATGGTTAATTCACGGGGAAGCTTGAAAATGCATTAAATAATAATTAGAACCGAAACAAACCGTCCCGAATTTATTACACGTGTAATAAGCGGCTATAATTTACGTGGGACACAACCGTTATTGATCAAGCCTTAAGGGCTCCAGGCTCGGAAACGAGGGTGCCGTTGGTTACCAAGAGAACGAAATTCGAGTGGCCAGTATGGGAGTCTAGCCGGTCCTTCTTCAGGCCTGAAATATCGATGAGCGAGATGAATGGCGGGAGGAAAGATATTGCGGATTTTGTATTTCGTTTGAGGAGCTTCTGGTCGGATGGTTATACGAATGAAGTTGAAAGTTCCCGATCCAGTGGCTCCTAATGAACAAAGTTGATGTTTGTAGGTGAAGAAGTTTGAAATTTTGGTCGAAGTCGTGGGTCCTGGGTCGTGTGGCCGGATACCAGATGCTACGAACATCACGTACGTGCAGGACGGGATTAGGGTACCGTGCCACGCCGGGCTTTCAAGGTTTCCAACAATTGTCCTGAAATATCGTTGCCCAAAAAAAGCTCTTCCGCTAATGTAGGCCTCAGGGAAGCCGTCTGTCGCGGGATATCCCCCTTTCTCGTTCTCTCTTTATTTCTTGCCTTTCGGCATACCAACGTGACGAAAATTTCGGCCAGAGATATACACGCGTGCGTGTATCAGGCCAGGGTGCCGAACCTCGATCCACTCCTTGGCCTTCGACGGGAGAATATGGTCACGCAAATCCGATCCGGTGTTTTTCAAAACCTGAGAATTGAGATAAGCTCGAAGTAGAGAGACGTTTGTTGTTCGGCCAGACTGAAATAAATCTTCCGAAAACGTCAGAGGCAGACTTCGCCGTATTCCTGAGAGGATGAAGGTTGAATGGCAAAGTAGCGCGGGGGTGGAAAGACAGCGCATAATGTCATATTTAAAACGTGTGTACATATCTTTCTGGGTATACGTATTTATGTGTACGGCATACGTACGGGGGTGGGTCTACGTTTTTGGATGGTAAAAAAAATGACCCACATCTGTCATCCGTTATCAGGACATATGTGTATATAGGTATGTACGTACGGAGGAGCACGCCGGCTGAGTAGATACATCCACATGTGTAGAAGTAGCGGAGTATATATACGTGGTGGTGCAGGAATCGGAAAAGCCGCCAACAGGATGTATAAATTTATATTGTATATTTGCTTCTGCGATTCCGTGCGAATTTCGAATGGGAATGGGGTTGGAAAGGGGGACGGGAATAGGGAGGCGCGGTGAATAGGGCAAATTGTGTCTACGAAAGGCGTTGACAAGTATAAAAAAAATTCGCAACCGTGAGAGGGGTTTACTTTGCGCAGATTTGCGTCTGAGACAAGGAAGGGGGAAAATGAAAAGGCGAGTTTCGCTAATTGGTAAAATTGAAGGATATAGGAGATTGGCCGAGGAAACGGTGGTTAGGGGAGGTCAGAAAAGTCCGCGACAATATCTCAGCGGTGGATTCGGAGCAGGAGGGTGTAAGCGGATGGAACAAAGGAGTCTTTGAGTGAAATTTCAATTTCCGAAAGAGCTTAGAACCCCGGTCGGTTCGATAAACGACATTTCTCACACAATTGTTGTTTTAGTACTTTTGGCGGAAGGAGAAGAAGAAGAAGAAGAAGTAAAAAAAATCGCTACACGTTCGTCGAATCGCGGAATATCGACGCCTCGAATCCCCGCCGGTTATTCCCTCGGCCCCGTAGACTCCTTCCTCCCTCTCCACCACCTCTTCAAGAATCTGAAAACGTACCCTGAAATTGAATGTCAAGAAAAACATATATTTCTTCGATATTAATAAATTCAGGACGGGAATTTTGTTCCCGATCCTTTTTGCCCTGCACCTGCAACCGTCACTGCGACGGGTCTCGTTCCTTAGAGAAAATCGTTACTCGCGATCGTTTCGTGATATCTATTCACCCCGTGTATATATAAATCTGAATAAAGAAAGGCTAAAGGTTGTCGAGGGTCGTGCGTAGGTACTACAAGACCGGATGAATGACTGACGTTCCATAAAGAAACGGTAACGCGTTCGGGGAGGTTTTTCCTTCTTTCTTTACCTTTCTTTTTCTTTCCTCTCTTTTTTCTTCTACCCGACGAAATATTTCCCCCATGGATTCTCGCTAGGGTATATATATATGTAGAACCGATGAGCAATGTACTACGTACGTACGCACATCGTGGCATCGATTGAAATTTAATATCTGGTCCCTGATGGACCGGCAACTCAAGGAGCCCTCTTGTAAACAGAGTCCTTTCCCCTAGGATATCGACTGCGGGGTAGGAAAATCCATGAAGGAAGTAAGGAAGGGTCCTCCTTTCCTCGCCTACGTCCTTTCGGCCAACCCTTAGCCCTCGGGTTCTGTTCTCTACGAGGTTTTCATCCCGATCGTGGAAATACGTCGTCTTCTTATTGTCGGGGAGAGAGAGAGTTTGATCCTCAAAGATTGTTTTGGTCGTTAGATAATAAAAAGAGAGAATAAGGGTGAGGAGTCCTGTGCGATAGTGAAAAAGGAATAAACGTAGGTACGGAGCTACACTCCCCTGTCTGTTTATAAGGTCCTTCCTCGATGCTGTCTCTTCGGAATCGAGTTTTACTTGAGACGTATTCGAATTACATTTTCCAGAGAGAAAGACGAGATAAGGATCGAGGACGCGGAAGTGATCCTTTGTCGAAATTAAACATTGGATTTAACGGGGGAAAGGGGGAGGGGGGGAGAAGAGGCTGTTTATTCGAAAAGATCTTTCAATCTTTGACCTAAAAAAGACCGACATGTTACGTGGATAAATAAAGATCGTGTTTCCCTGGCTGTTTGATTAGCTCGTAACTCGACACCTAGCGTTCTTCTGACGCATACGCGTCGCTACTAATTTTTATTACGACAACATAACGGAGATTCTCTCGGATGCTGCGTTGCGAGAAGAGAATAAGAGGGGAAAGAAAACGAAAAAAGAAAAAGAAAAAGAAAGAAAAAAAAAAAAAAAGGAACAAGTTCTCGCGATTTTAATACCGGTCTTAAAATTGGTATTCCGTAAGCTAATCGAGGGACTTCCTGGACTCGGCGGAGCAGCTTGTTAAAAAAAAAAAAGTGAAAAAAAAAACGAAAAGGTGGTGTAAATCGCGCCGGTATATGATGGAAAAATGCGGAGCTTTTGTCTCGGGAGAAAACCACACGGTTATAGTCTGCAGCTCTCTCGATTTTTACCCCAAGTACATATATAGGAATCACTGAGATTTGTTCCGGCCGCGCTACGAACTCCATTAAGTGAATTGACGACGGGACAGTTGCAGGAAAGTACAAAAGTGTTTATCCACTACGAACGAGGAAGGGAAAAGTTACGTGCTTCGCGAACATGTATACCTATATCTCTCTGGTTTCCTTCTTTGAATAGAAAAATAGAAAAAACGAAAAAAAAAGAGAAATCGAAAAGAACAGTGGAAATCTTTTCACGGATCGAATCCATCAAATCCAAACTCCGCGAGGCAAGGGTGAGCCTTGTATCTCTCGACGACCTGGATTCAATTTTTACATCCAATTAAGGAGACTGACCTTTGTCCACTAATGCCGATGGTAATTAGCGATCGAGTAGGGGATGGTATCCGACGTCATAATTTTGTCTTTTGAAAAGTAGATTAGAGCCCGCCGTGAATAAAACTACTACGCCTTTTTCTCCTTCTTTCTTTAGCTCTGGATGTGGACGTGGTGAAACCTTTGTCAGCCTCATACCCTTTAGGAATAAGAGAGAGAAAAATACCCGAACGACGAATCTCGTTATCCTATGCAACGGAATTAATCGAGTGTTAAGAAAATGAGAGAAACGGAGAAAAGGGGAGGAGAGAGGGAGGGAAAAAATTATCCCGCACCTAGAATTATCACGTATTTAGAGATCTGGGAAAGGATTTTATGACTGACGTGTACAAGGTCGGTCCAAAGCTAGAAAGGCTTATCTGATGAATGGTCGGTCGCCTTTTGACGTTTTAAATCTCCCCGGAGGACCCCATCTCCCCATCTCCCAGTGTTTTCTCTCTCTCTCTCTCTCGTTGGCGAACCCTTTAATCGCAAATGTCATTGAAAAATCAGGGGCTAAATATCTCATCTTCCTGAGAGCCGGTCCTTTGATCTTACGAAACAACGCTAGCTGGTACGGGTTTACGTCTGACAATTTAGGTACGAAACCCGATAATTATCGCCGCGAAACTCTTTCCTCGAGGCTTTAGAACCGTACCTACCACCCCCTTCCCTCGTTTGTAACCGATTTCACCCCCAAAGGTATGAAATTTAAAATTGGTCTATAGAATCACGACGACGGTCTTACAATGCCGGGTCATTCTCGAGCCCTGAATACTACGAAGTCTCTTTGATTTCTGCGAGGAGTAAAAAAAATGTGCGAAAAGAGGGAGAAGTCGTTTTTTTATTTTCTATTTGTCAAACGATTTTTCAAGTCGCGATAACGAATCGGGTCCACTTCGTTCAATTAATAACGTAACATTCGTAAGAATCTGTTCGCGATCGGTTTTGAAAAAGGTGGTAAGTTCAGCGTTTGACAAAGTATATTTCCGTAGGTTTTCCGAAGTACCCCTTAGACGCCATCCCCTTTAGGAGGGTTTATCCCCTTTTCTCCACCGCCCAAAGCGAGTCTCCTACCACCTCCGTGCCGCATCTCTTCATGGGAAAAGTTTCGAAGAGTAGAAATCTTCGGTATATATTCAACCGTTCCACACGCATTCGGGAGAAAGGGAAATATCTCTATTCTGCGGAATTATATTACAGGCGCGGTTATAACGCGGGGATAAAAAGGCGAGGACGCAAACAACGCGATGAGACAACATGAAGATCTGAAAGATCGTCCAAACTCGCGGATGAAATGTCGCGAAAATGTACTTCGGATCGATCTCCATTCCTCGGTGAATAACGGACGTCAAAATATCCAACCAACGGGGCGAAAAACCCCATTTGTAATCGGCTGAACGCACAAGAAGAACCGAGAAATGAACCGGTTCGAAATTATCGCAATTTCCTGATCGGTTGGTCGGCTCGGTGATCGTAGATTAGAAACCGTGGATGTGTACATATGTGTGTATAAAGGCAGCCGGGTCTGCGGGTCCGCGAGGCTCTCTGGTCGGGGTTAATATGTACATCGGGTAAACTGACTCCCTTATTTGGGTTTATGAAGCCATGAGAGATCAGTGCAGCTCGAGGGCGCCAGAAGTCTTGTTTCAACTTCTTATCTAGTTTGGTAGTTGATCAACTACTTAGTCGACGAACAAGTTGGGTTCGGCGAATAAACGACGGTATAATAAATGGGGTAAAAGTTACGGGCCGCGCCGTGTCCTGCGTCGCGTAGTCGTCCAGGTTTGTAGCCAGTTTTAATCTCCCCCATTCAAGTTTTGATCTTCGACTAGTAGGGAGCACAGCCCATACATGTACACATAGATACATGCACGCAATGTCCTCTCCCGGTAGTATCCAGCTTGTATCGGTGATACTTCGACTGTGTTGATGCAATTTGATGAAGGGTACGCGTGCAGGGACTCCTAAGGGGGAATCTAATTATAAAAAGGAAGGAAACCAGACCAGCGGGGGGTCGTGGTACCCGGGCAACTAGGAAGGGTTGTTGCCCCGATGATCTAGCCGGTATAATTTGTATGATCATCGTTCTACACATAGATATATGTAGATATACCTATTCCGAATGCAAAATCCTCGGGTAACAAACCGCCGCCGTGCTCCTGCGAATATCGTTACTGTTAATGTTATTAGGGAGGGATGATCATCAGCCGACTACGCAGTATCCTTCTTTCTCTCTGTATAAGAGAAGAGAAGAGCCGAATAGTATTTCAGCAGAGAACGGCGGCGAGGAGATTTCGCTCGAGGAGCGAGCAGGCCTCGTTGGCGAGAGAGTTTTGCTAATTTCGGTCATTAGGAGCCAGCGTCGTGGCTTCTCGTTGATAAGCCGTTCATTGGCGAAGCCTCCGCGAGCCGAGGCTTCGAGAAGTTTTGCAAGTCGTTTTAAAATTCCCTTTCCAAGACCAGTTCGAGGCTCCTTGATGCGGCCAAGTTTTTCGCCAGGTAGAACAGCAGCCACTCGCGAATTTCGGTATAGGAAAAGTCGGTGCTCGATACCAAATAGACCATTGGAAGAGAGCTAAGTAAAACCAAAAGGCATTGGGAAACGTTCAAATACAGGTAGATAAGCTCTCCGGAAACACGTGACACGTGCAGAAAGTCGGACTGCGAATGTTTCCGCAGTTTTAAAGTAGCGTGTGCAAAAAGTTTTAAGCAGCTTCCCTCTGCGGGGGCGGTTTCAGAGCTCCGGATCGTTAAACCAAAACCAAACGAAACTCGAGGAACAAACTAGCTCGAAACTCTCCGTAATGTTAAAGGGTGAGAGGCCTGGGTTCGATCGGTACCGAATTTCATTGCCTTCTTGACACGAGTGATGCGCGAGACCGAAGCTGATTAATGTGAAACTTTTGAGTGGCTGAAAAAGAAAAGAAAAAAAAAATAGAGGTGACTTAAAAACTGAACACTTTTCATTTCGCGGTCTCATTTTAGCCGCTCGGTGATCTCTGTTCATGTAAGGCTATCCGAAATCTAGAGATGTGGTTCGGATGGCCTTCTTCAGCAATTCCGTGGAACCGTTGGTCAGATCAACGAGGCGGGAAACCCCGAAGAGAATAGAACAAAGCCTTGGCGATTCGTGAGACGGTATGAAACGGAGTGAGAACGGAATGGGATGGAATGGAAGGGAGCAAAACGGAGCAGAACGGAACGGAACGGAACGAAACGGAACGGAACAGCCGGGAAACAAAGTAGAGGTGGCCCTCGCTACTACCTATTGATCGTACAACAAATATTAGGCAACAATATAGGCAAACAGACCCAGTAATTAATACGCTGGCCCTCATCCCATCACCGCCCCTCCGATATCCCCATACCCCCAAAAATCGACGAGCCCAAAACCCGGCGTATTCATATTATAGAGGGTGATGCGAGGAACCTGTGAACCCCAAGCTGAATTGTGTTTAGAGGGTGACGTCGCGATGAAAGGAGTTTCTCCTCGTTATATTATTTTTTTTTTTTTTTTTTTTTGATTTTAAATTTATAAGGATGAAAAATGATCATCTGTAGAGAGAGCCGCGATATATAAGTTTCATGATTGAATGAAGATTGCCGAATCTTTTTTTTCTCCCCTCCTCAGAAGTACGAGAGGTAAGAAAAATGAGGGGGAATTATTCCACGGCTATTTTTCCTTATTTTATTCTTCACCTCGAGGCAATGTTCCCAGTCTTTTATACTTTATTTTATAATTGTGGAAACTCCGTAGGGTTTTAAGTTGACAGTCGATGTTCCACTGCCTTTGAAATCCACGCCGCTGTGAGCCAACTTTCCAAGAGTTGGGGTGGGATCAACCGGATAGAATGCACACTAGGTATGCTACCCATGTTGACGAGGGTCGGTGGCAAGCCACACCGATCACAAGGACCATAACATTCGCGCCAATATTAACGCGAGATTGAAAACAAAACCCGAAACAACGTAGAAACGTCGATTCGATACTTTACACTCTTTCAATTTACAGATATTTTATTTCACTGGAAGAAAAAACAGAAAGAAACAAAAAAGCAAATACGATTCCCGCACGCTGTACGTTTCCACACCGTTTTCAAACCGTTTCAGGTCCATTCTAACCCCGGTTTCAGTTACTCTGCTACATTTCAACGTTTGTTTCAAAATATTCGATTCACGTTTACTCGTGTTTCCGATGTTTTCATTCATTTTAACACACTTTTCAACGACTTTGTTTTTTTTTTTTTCATTCCTGTCAACTCGTGTTTCAGTTCATTTTAACACGTGCTTTGCCATCCTTAGTTGACGTTAACTCTAATTTCAGGTGTCTCAGTTCGACTCAACTCGATCTTAAACATATTCAACTGCTTTAGGTTCATGTTTCAGACCTTTCAGATCATTTCAACCCGTTCTTCAACATTTTTAGTCAACGTTTCAGGCGTTTCAGTTCATTTCAACACGCGTCTTTCCATTCTCATTCAATCTTAGCTCGAATTCCAGGTGTTTCAGTTCGTTTCAACACATGTTTTGTCATTTCTAATTAATCAGAGCTCAACCTTCAGGTGTTTCAGTACGTTTCAACCCAATTTTCAACATCATTAGCCAATTATAGTACGTGTTTCAGGTCTTCCAGATAACTTTCACTCGTGTTTGGCGATTTCTACCTAATCTGAGTTCAAATTTTAGGTGTTTCAGTTCGTTTCAACTCGTTCTTCAACATTCGTACTTGCTCTCAGTTCGTGTTTGAGGTGTTTCAGTCAACTTCAACACGTACTTTACCATCCCAAATAATCCCAGCTAGAATATCAAAGTATTACGTTCGACTCGAAGACATGCGTCGTCGAATAGCTCGATAGTTCCAACAGACACGAGTTACATTCGATAATAAGTTGATCAAAAACAATTTCTTGATAAAACCCCCAGGCTCTGCGTTGCCGTACACTTCGCACTTCGGTGCTTTGAAGTGACGTGAGAGATCCTGGATTCAGGGATAAGCAGTCGCCACTGACTGCGAGCAGGTTAACCGGTCGATTCTCTATTTTTCGTTTCTCCCTTGTGTTTCACCTCTTTTTTTTTTTCTCCCCATTTTTTGTCGTGCTCCCTCTCGCTCCGACTAGTTTTTTTTTTTCTTCTTTCCTTTTTATTCCAGACTCAGCCTCCAGTCTCTCATCCCTCTTTCTCTCTCTCTCTCTCCGCACTCACACACTCACACTCTCCGGTTCAGCGAGCTCCTGTTCTTAGGCCACAAGGCATTTCAAACTCCCCGACAAGGAGAACGAGTGAGAAAGCCATAGACGGAGGTGAACCGAACCTGGTTACTCGATACCAATGAATGAATACCGACCAACAATGCACTTCGTGCCCACAAAAAGCCCTCACCTCACCTAACCCCGGCCAAAACCAACACCCCACAAATCCCTCTCACGTAGTACGTCTGCTGCGTGTCACGTTCAATAGCTATGAGGTACCTTAAACCTACCCTCTCACAGCTCAGCGTTTCACTGATGCACAGGGTGCTCCGTAGGTATCTCTTTGCCCTAGGTAAGTGCAACTTGAGGTATACATTTATGTGATATATTCTTTCCGTATTGAGAAAATAAAATAAAAATTGAATGAATATGTGGTATGGGGGGCGGGGGTGGAAGGTTCCTACATACGTTCGTGCGAAATTCTTGAAATTGGCAAGGGCAAAAACTCTAGCAGCAGGCTACACACCCCGGAGTGAAATTTCTTTCTATTCATTATAATGAACTTTGTGCAGGGCGAAACCGACAATTTCATGGCACAATGCGCATGCACAGAATATGGCACTGGCGTTTCACGCTTATTGTGTCACGAACTAAGAGTGTGCTGAATTAATAGCCACTCGAGAAAGAAAAAAAAAGAAAGAAAAAAAAGAAAAAGGAAAACCCTCGATGATACCGGCGTAACTCGAGTGGTTCTCAACCACCGATAATTCGTCACCTTCTATAGCCGGTACTTAAGTCCGAAAACTAACCAGCCCATAGCTCTTCCAGACCGTGAGGTATAATTGGTCGAAAATCTACCGCAGAAAATACGACGGATTACATACGAATGAATGAATTAATGAATTAATGAATTAATGAATCAATGAATGGAAAGGGATTGAAAAAAAAATAAAATAACATCGTGGATGGGGGAGAAATAAAAAGAGAGGAAGGAAAATAAAAACTAGGTGAGAGATCGTTGACGGACTCCGGAATACAACGGTGCACACAACCCAGCAGAGTAGTCCGTACCGCGTCACTAAATAATGCATGAGTCTGGTTGGACACGGTATTTAAAACCAGACCGTAGAGTATTCGAGGTAGGCGGGTTACCCGCATGTGTCAATAAAAATTTACCTCTCTGTAATACAGGGTTTTGATTGAAAACTGAAAAACCGAATGTCAATCCGGTCTGTTTGCTCCGTGACGGTGGTGGGGTACATGTATTCGATTAATAGTGCGAACTATGGAGTTCCCAAACTAGCTAAGCACTTGATGACGACTATACCAGCTGGTAGATACTTTGGGTAACGAACCTAGCAAACACGATCTACTGGCTAGATGCAACGGTGTCAAGTGACAAGGTGCTAATCAGCGACACGCTGCATCAGACCAAACGGATGACCGATAAACCATACGACTAGTTATCCTCGAACGACCGACGACTCTCGGTCAATGGATCAGACCAAAGTTCATCCACCATCAAGCATTTCGGAAACTTGAATGCTCACTGATTCCATATGGTTACACAAATCCAAAGCCATTGTACCGACGCTCGACGTTAATGTCTCACTCCAAACTTGTATACATGCTTCGACTCGGTTCGATATACTTGGTCAAGACGAGACTGAGATAAGGTCTGAAAGCGTTGCGGGTTCTTTTCCGTGTTTCTTGGAGAAAATGATCCGCGGATATATCGATCTTGGAATTATGTATCGAGTCGGGTTTGGCGCGACGAAATGTTACCGGATTTACGATGATTAAACGAAACCATGAACGGTTTGCGAAGAGGGTGACGGCGCGGGAGGAATACTTGGTGAAGCAAGCGGGTCGCCGTGGTCGACGTCCTCCTGAAACACCGTTTGCGGATCGTCTGTATATTTTGCATAACTGCAGCATCACCGACAGCAGAAGCAGTAGTGAGGCAGAGGTACTATGGCTGGATGGGAGGGAACGGGACGGGATGAAAATTGTTTTCCTATTACCACAATTACGGTCAATTGATCATCCCCCGTCGTGCAGTACAGCGCAGTGTTGTTCGACGAGAGGTGAGAGGCGATCCGCATCATGAGCGTGCCTATATCTAGTTTATATCGAGAGTCAATCAGACCGTGACAAAACCTACTTGACATCAATAATGTATTCCACGAACGGGTCCAATCGATTTCCTGATGTCACATTAAGTAAACGGAAATCAACTCGCCGTAGAGTTCCGAGTTACCGTGTATTTCGACCAGGGGGGTACAGCTGACGCTTTTTGCGAGTTTCCACTTAGGTCAAGCCGGACTTTTTCCTTCTACCAATTTTTCGCAATTATTGTTATCGCCGAATACCTGATCATATAGCGGCTGCGGTACATGGCTTCAAAAGCACGGGGTATAACACAAGCTTCGGCGAAAATTTCACCGGACTTTTTGCCGATAGACCGTTCGGTGTTACCCGGCCTTTTGTTAACGCGTGAAAATAGACCCGTCATCCGCAGACATTATTCGCAATTAATATACGAAAAATAAACACAAAGCACTAAATTTCATACCATATATATATATAGGTATATATTGTTATACGAGATTGAAATATCATTAATATCGAAAGAAACCTTCGCGTGGGTAACGAGTTTCGGTTAGGACAAAAATGAAAGAAAAATGAATCGAGCAAAGCGAATTTGATCAGAAATTTTGAATCGCTTGCTAAAAGAAAATTCTCACCTTTTTTTTACTCGCATTAAAATTCTGGCACTCGTAGCAGCAGCAGCAGCTAACGCTTCCCAACACTAAAGAGATTATTGCATTGGTCTGGTTCGCAGGTTGTAGAAGTGAATCGAATAAAAGAACCATCTGTTTAAATTTGGCTCTGACATTTCCGTTGCTGTATATATATATATATGTATGCATGAATTCTGATTGCCAGTGGTCAGAGTTAGAGGCTGACTAAAACGAGCCCAAGACTCCCTTTGGTCGATGGAGAAAATTGCTGATTTCAGGATCACCCGGTGGATAAAACGATTCAACGTGGACAGTGGCCTGTCGTCGATATATTTAGGGCAAAATACGAAAGACAGCCGAGTGTTCTCTGTCAAAACTTTTCCCCTTAGTCCTGCGGCTACCCGGTGAGTAGTTTTTCTCCTTTTTTTCTTTCTTACTTATTTAGTCCTGGGCCAGTAAACGCCACTCCTAAAGCCACCAGTGTCCAGTCGAGTTTGGGTATAACCGGTTGAGGAACATCGCCTACGGTCAGCTCGCGGTTGTGTTCTTGGGTTTGATGGATGCTACTTGACTTTCTTCATACATACGAGAGCGCAAAAATGAGGGTCCGAAAGAGAGGCGCGAAGAATTGCCGTTTTTTATCGCTCTTCGAACATTTCGAGTATTCCTGACAAAAGGGCGTCTAGTATCCGGAGTTTTAGTCCCACGGAAAAAATCGTTCGAGATAAAACGCGGGTCTTTTCTAGACGCGTATATTTTGTCCGAAACATTTTTCGGTAGGACTTAACCCCCGCTAGATATGTGGAAAAAATGGTCCGTGAAAGTTTTCCAAAATCGACGTTTCACCACAACTTCGAACACCCAGGATTTATTCGGTCTCTGAACAAGATGAACAACGCGTTATCCGCCTGGACAATAGTTTCAGACGAGGTCTAGGGCTCTATCTGGTCCTTGGGCTCAAAAGAACCCCAATAAAAAGGTACGATTGGTTGCTCTCTACTCGGAAGTGACCAACTGACAACAAGCCTTATACATCCTCCTGATGGTGGTGCAGCGCTTCTTTCTCTCTCGAGTACGAAATTCCCTGGGGTTTGGTCTCTCCCCTGTGTGCAGATACTATACACATATCGTATATTCCCATCCCCTACCATCATTCGACACTCGTATAAAATAGCCAATAGAACTAACCCACCCCTGTATAGAATACCGGGCTATATTTCTACTCGGATGATTTCTACTCCCCAATAGAAACAACAACCGCACTAGAAAATCCATTATACGTCCTCTTCAGTGA
Organism: Tenthredo amoena; assembly: GCA_963966615.1. NCBI lineage: Eukaryota > Metazoa > Arthropoda > Insecta > Hymenoptera > Tenthredinidae > Tenthredo > Tenthredo amoena. Next base: position 1,976,999 of record OZ016495.1, on the reverse strand, counting down.
GAACGTATTGAATCGTTTGTCGCCTCTTTATACACCGTCGAAAAAATGATGAGGGTGTTCGAACCAGTGGGCTTAGGACTTATGTTAGACCAAAATCTTGGCTGCTGTTGAAATTCTGATTTCTAAAATTCCGAAAGCTAAAGATCCGGAAGACCTAACCTCAAAAACTTGAATTTCGCGTATGTATTCGTTCAAGATCAGATAACTCCGGCTGTATCGATCCTATCGAAACCAATAAGGGGTCAAATTAATCGTCTCGAGATGAACTTTTCGGAAAACGAAGTTTCAGAGTCCTGTCAATCATTTGTGACACCGTGGAGTTATCGATCAAAGCGGATAAAATGGCTTCCCGTAAAAAGGTTCTCGATCAGAACGAACCGTTCCTTATCTTCACATCCTGAGAAATAGACCAAAATTTTCAGTGTTTTTAAATTCGGAACTCGAAATACGATTCATGGGGTTTTATTCGTACCATAGGATGAACGAACCCTGGCCAGTTTACCCAGTCGACGCACACGCGAGGGCTAAATGTAGAGGAGAGAAATGTTCGTGGTGTTTGTGACGGGGGTTGAGGGTGGAGTGAGAGAGAAGAATGTATTAGGTCGCGTCAGCTGTACTTTATAGCCCAGGCATCAGGCTGCATCACGGTTTAGGTAATCAGTTTATACCGCGTATACGATGCATCTGCTACCCTCCCAGATCCACGACCAATTTCACAATCGCTTCGTCCCGGTCCCTCCTCCTCTTCCTCGGGGAGCTAAAACCCACCGAGGCCGAATATATCTCCGTTGAAAAACTCGCGCTAGTATCTCGCTCCGAAGAGAGTTTCGTAAATCCGTAGAGCGAACAACCCTATCAAAAAATCACTGCCATTCGGAGTAGGAATATAATGACCTCTTCCTCGACGACCGGGAAATTAAAACCTCGAAGCCATGGCGAGACTTCAAAGCTTATGGCACATAATTCCCTATGGTAAAAATTGCCAATCATTCGCCTCCAATCGCCGATAGAATTTCCTCGCGTTAATCATCGCGATGTCAAAGTAATGTCATCCCGAATTTATATAATACCTCGAAAATGTACATCCAGACAAAGAAGGGAAAGAAGGAGAGGTAGAGAAAGATCGACTAGAATGGGAACGAGGTAAGGGGATGTAATTAACGATTAAGACGAATTTCGCGAGAGTAACAAGCGGGGATTCCTCGTCGTCATCGTTCCCCAGGAAAAGCTAAGGTCTTATGAACATTTAAGTAACTCCTTAATGGAAGTTGGGCCACTGGTTCGAGAGAGAAAAGTTGAGAACTCACCAAGTTCCTGGCTCGAGCTGCTCACGCTTCTCGAGTATAGTTATAGGCGTACGTAGAGAGAGGGAGAGAGGGTCCTTTCGAGTACCTATGCCTTTTACCTCGCCCGAAATTGGCCTCGGCTCATATTTTTCAAAAGAGGAAAAAACCAGGGTAGAGAAGGTCCTGCGAGCCTGGTAATTCGCCTGGTGAAACTGTCGCCCTTAATCAGCTGGGGTAGTTATAAAAATGAATGGTTGATATTTATTAATGAAAAATAAATATCGAAAGTATCTCCGCGACAAAGTCATAGAGATAAAGGCAAAGGAAAGCCAATTCTTGTTTTATACGAGGGTAGAGAAAAGGGAAGGAAATCTGTCCGAACTTTTCTATAACAGATACCAACTTCGGGGTGAGATGGATACGTCTATTGCTACTGCCGGTGTTGGTCAGCTACCCAAAACTTGGTATATAAATATCAATAAATGCCGTTGAACCTTACTATCTGTCCGCTCATCGTCGAGCCAAGGGTTTCGGGGTGAGAAATTTCCGAAAGGTGATATTGCGCGGAGAGAAAAATGTCCGAGAAGTCGAGGACCAAAGATCTTGGGTGAGAAATCGAGTATTTCGACGTAAGAAGCGATCCGGGTCTACAGGGCGACTCTGGATTCCGATTTTGCCGCCAATTTTTTTCTATATTCCTCGAGTCTCGACGAGTGTCGAGCATTTTTTTCAAATTTTTATCTCCATTGGATCTCGAGATACGAATTTTTGAATATTCGCCAATCTTTTCGATCTTGAGATCGAAACATCCCGCGAGATTCTTGAAACGAGAATAAGGAAGAGGAAAGAAGATCCGAAACGGGCCGATAGCCCGAGGTGGTTCTGAGTTACAACATAGAAAAAAAATTGTACGATCTAGATTAGACGTACGAGATAGTCGATAAGGTCGCCCGAGTTTAAACCTAGGAGTAAACTTACCGTAACCCAGAAGGTTAGGTAGTAGATTGGACAGGGTCAAGTTGTGCGAATGTTAAGTTGGATTTAATTAAGTCAGATACTGCGCGGGGCTACGCGTAGATATAAGCATTACCTACGCGGTTAACTTGCATGAATGTTAGATTAGATTAGATTAGATGAAATTATACAGCTACAGCTATAAGACGTGTTGAAAGGGTATTCGGGGTCAGGCCTCCGCAGAGAAGCTGGGCTCGTACATATAATTCACCAAAGTATTTTTCGCAGGCTTTTTAATTTTTATAATTCTTTTCCAAAATCATAAAGAATTTTGAAAAGTACCGAATTTCGATATTACCGATTCACGGTTTTGACAACGTTCAAACGAAGAACACCGGAGGTTCGAAATACCGGAAAGACTAAAGATCCGGAAGACCTAACCTCCAAAACTTGAATTTCGCGTATTTAATCGTTCAGGGTTTAATAACTCGGGCTGTATCGATCGTATCGAAACCGATAAGGGGTCAAATTAATCGTCTCGAGATAAACTTTACGGAAAATCAAGTTTCCAGATCCTGTCGATCATTTATCACACCGTAAAGTTATCGATCGAAGTAGATAAAACGAGTTTCAATGTTCTAACCTAGTCGAAGGTGTTTCTAAAAATTCTGAACCGTCAGAAACGAATCCGGAGTATTTCGGAAGGGAATAAAATATCAACCTGGTTCAGATAAATTGACGAAAGTGAAATTAATCACGTCGTCATCCACTAATTACCGACCATCTAGTCTCATAGCTGTAAACGGGGTGAGCAGTACACCTCACACCTCACACCGAAACAAATTTGAAATTGGACACGGATGCGCGGATGTAGACCCGTCGATTAATTCAATCAAAGTTCACCAACGATTCGAGAAGCTTGTTTGCAGTTTGTTGATTTTATGAATTTGATAGCAAACATTTGTCGCGCTTCTGGTTCGCGATAATTTATCGATAGGATGAATTAGTTATGTCTTCTGATGCGTTAAAGGGAAAAAAGGATAGAGAAGGTAGGGAAAAAAAAATGGAAAAAACGAAAAAGAACTGAAAGAAGATGGATAAAAAGGTGAAACCGTTTCCGGTATATCCCATTCCACCACCGACGCACGCGACGGTATTTATATGCCTCATTTTTATTATTTGGTGGCCTTCGATGACCGTTACCTATGGTGGCGAGAGATCGGGCAACGAAGTATCGCCAGGAGACGGCAAAAAGTAACTCTCACGTTTTACGAGGGATAAAACAAGCCTGGATGTCATTCCGCGGTGGATACTGTCTGTATAAATATATATACTGGGTATATACGAAGTTATACCAACACAGAGACGTGGTTCGCCTCGTATGCCACATGGTTAGGATACAGAAGGTATCTGGTATACATCCTCCCGTCATTTTACTAGTGGCTTCTTTTTTACGATCTTATTTCTCTCTTTTTTTTTAGGTACAAGTTTTTTTTTTTTCGGAAAATGCGAAATAAAATAAAGCGAAGAGACGTCGCGCACCAGATCATATGGACCAGCTGAAACCGAGAGGAAATTCTGGATGGTGGATGAAAATCGTTCGATTTCCTCCGCAGACAAAATTTGTAACAAAAGAGTGTCTAGCTCCCGTAGTTTTGGTTTGACAGAAAAAATCGTTGAAGATAAAACGCGGGTTTTTCTAAGACGCACAAGTTTTGTTGGAAACATTTTTTCACAGGACCTAACCGGCGCGAGATATTTGCGAAAACAAGTCGATGAAAGTTTCCGAAAATTGACTCCTGGAGCCTCGGAGGGGTGAAAATCGAGACCGTGTTGTACATAATAGGTGAAAATTGTCCAATTTCCTTGTCTGAATATTTCTGCATCGTATACCTCTTCTCCCGCAACCCCGAGGGTACGAGAGATACGGGAATAGACATAGTTTGCTCAGGTATATGGGTGTGTAGTTATATATCCCGACTTTTTCGCCAGTGCATCACGAGCTAAATTTTGTTGCTGCACCGCATCGCCTCAGGCCTTACTTGCGCGATATCCGGGCTGACAACAAGCAGCTTCCTTTCGCGTCATGTGTGTGCGTGTGTGTTCGTGTGTAAGTTTTACTCGAAAAATAGTAAAAAAAAAAAAAAATAAGAACGAGTATAAGAAGAGCAAAGTAATAGCAAAAACGTATAATATATCGTATACGTATGGTTTTATTACTGCCTTAAACCCTGAAGCTCCCCAAACTTATTCCTGGGAAGATAAGAAACGTCCCCCTCGAACCTGGAGGAAATTTTTATTCCGAAAAAAGAAGCGATAAACAAAGAACTAGGTAAAAGAAACCAAAGAATAAAAAATGAAAATAAGGACAAACGCTTGCTTTACTCTTGCTCTTTTTTTCTGTTATTTCCTTTTTTGAGAACACACACGCCCGATTTGAAAAAATTTTTTACTCACATTGGATTGGTGGAGTTCCAGAATATGTCCGGAAGACGGGAACAGGTCGCCTCCCGAGGGAAGGCCTCCATCACAGCTAGCAGAAGCAGGAATAAAATGAACCAGGGCATAATATCGAGCTGAATCTTGAGGCCGTTCGTTAACCACCAATAAAAAGACACTAGTATCACCTTGGTCACCTGGAAAAAAAATACAAGAGAAATATCAGACATTAAGGATGAGCTAGTCCGCTTAACAAGTATACAATCATCCCCTAAATCACGGTATGATTTTTCAAACGAAAAAGAAATCTGTACAGGGTTTCCTTCCCTAACCGTCTATCATATTTTCCTGTTCTTCTCTCCACTTTCTTTCTTCCTCATTTTTATAAGGATATTAAAAAGATCGCGAGTTGACTTTCCACGGTGTATACCTACACGCGTTTACGTATGTATGTACAGTCGCGATATACGCGTGTGTGCGTAACATCTCTCGGGGTACTAGGTACTGTACCAATTTCCGCCAATTTATGTTAGCAAATCGTTTTCCACTCCGGAGTACGAGATTACTTTTAAAATACCCCTATTACACCGGAGTTATTGCTGTACGGAATCTATACCATCGTGCGTGTAATAGACATGTATGTGCTTATAACCGTGTATGCATGCACTATTCTCGTGGGACATGTTTCGATTCCGTATCAGATATAGTTTTCTACCCCTGATACCGCCCGAGCGTTTATTTTTCCATTTCGATTCTATACGCAGAGTCTTTCCTCGTTCCCCGGCTGTGAATCGGACTCTAGAAATATGAGAGTAAGAGTAACCCAAGACCAGAAATATATAGGGGCTGGGTTGTGTATCGCCGAAGTTTAAAAGGAGCAAAAAAAGCTCCGAAGACGAAGAACCGGGACGAGATGGGGTGGTTAAACCACGAAATGGGGTAAATCTAGCCGAGTGGAATCTCGTTAAGTGCACTATGCATGGAAGGAGAAATTGCACGTTCCGGGATCCGCGAATTTGAGCAACTTTTCGAACAGCGGTCAGATAGAGAATAACTGTCGAGGTTGAAGAGAGCTAATACGGGGTGATCTTCCTTCGGGTTTTTATTTAAAATTTGAAAATTGGAACACCCTGTGCCCGGGGCTAACTGGTATGGCATGGCATGGCATGGGATGGCATGGCGGTAAGGCAGAGGGGGTGACTCTTCTCTTCTCCTCGTTGGTGGTAGTTGCTGACTTTGCAGAGTAAGACCGCAAGCTCAGCAGCAGCTAAACTTACAAGGGATGGAAAGCAAAGTGACCGTGATACAGTTAGACTTTGAAACTAATATTACCTAGTCACTGTGAGAAGCGATGCAGTTATTACGGAATGGCGGGATTTCGTGATTACTCTAAAACGAGCTGAGCTCAACTTTGTCCGAGAACCGATTTCCGGAAGTGACGTCTCACACCGCGATCCGTCAGAATTTCAGGATTTCAAACTCCCCCCAAATCAATAACAAGAAGAACAAGAATAAGAATAAGAATAGGTGAAGAAAAATATAAAAGAGCAGCGGCGATGAAATAGGACTAACGATATATGAGCCTAGAGGAATGAGCACTCCG